>JAYKKM010000023.1:3570000-3680000 GCA_035772405.1 Chrysogorgia sp. JL179-B06 | reverse complement strand
AATTTTAATTATTGTAGATTAAGAAAGCAATTGCTAGGATCGAGGTTCAGAACCCAATGTTTTGACATTCTACTCTGCAACATTTCTTAAATTATTATGTTAAATCGATCTCATAATCAAGCGTCATATCTTCCTGTTCTTGAAAAAAATTAGTAATGAAACCTACACAATAGCTAAAATAAACAGCAGCTAACAGAAATCAAGAAACTATTAATAGAAAGGGGGAAACCTGTAAGTTATTGTTTGAGAAAACTATTTTGCTTTGGTCATCCATAGCCGTCCATACGGAAAGTGGCCTTCAAAAAATCTAATTTTTCATACAGATAAGTGGCCGTCCATAGCACGGTTGCCTGGCTAAAAGCCTGTCTTCCAAATGGATGATATGTGGCAGTGATACCAATCAACTGCACATAATAAATCTATATGTCCATATATATATATACCTTGTTGTTCAAAGCAAGTATAAAAGGGATCTTGCCTCACAGTATCAAATTACAGTATGTTTTATTTTTAATAATTTAATAACACTTGAATATAGGTTATTAATAGGTTATAATATATGAGTTGAGAGCCTGAGATGGATTCAATAAAAAATACTATAATTAATAATATAAAACCAACAACAAAATAATTGCTGGCAAATATTTATGGTGATAATTATTAATGTTTCCTACCTTCGTTCTCGTCCTGTGGTTCTGTGTTGTCATCTTCAGTTGGTTCCCTTTCGGCACCCACGTTATGAGGATCGCCAAAAAGCTCTCCACGCTGTGATTCGTCATCTCTGCTTTGTAGCCGACGCCATTTGGTTGTTCTAGGGACATTAACGCTGTTTAAAAACGTTTCTGACGGCGCAAGGTACAACTTATATGGGCCACGTTTTCCCCTCGGTTTTTCATTAATAGCAGAAGAGCAGCTTTCCACATTATCACTATCAGAATTGTCTTCCATGACACAAGTCAACAAGCACAATATCACAACAAACCTTCGATGTTAGGGACCACTGGGAACATGTAGGGATACCGAGTAAATATAGGGATTCCGAGAGGAGAGGAGCGGTCAGCGGGAACGCTCGACCGTACTTTTAATTTTAAAAATCTAATTCTAAATCAATATTTCTAGATATGTTGTTTATATTCGGTCAAGAGAACGATTAATGCGCACGCTACCAAACTATTTTGATGCTGTTATAATTTTTATGCATCCCCGATTTGGTCATATGGTGTTTTCTATAATGGTTTTCTATACCTCTGCGGTCTGACCAACCTCGTCCCAGGCTCTTTGCTCTAGTAGCGTCATAACAATAGCGGGAAGTTTGAGTGAATTTGGTGCATTCTGGTCTTTCCATCTTCTGATCTTCATCATTCCTGCCTCGTGGTAATACCCTGGTCTGCTTCTCGATAATTGTGTTTACTCTCCGTGTTTTTTATAAATCTTTAACTGTGCTAAGACTTTTAATCGCCATGAAGTATATTCTCGTTCACTGGACGGCAACCAATGAAACTAGTATCCTGACAGAAGAGTTTGTTCGTGATAAAAGCATGCTGAAAGACGTCAACAAAGAAGGAATGGTTCGCTTTGGAAAACTTGGTTGCAAAGAACCAAAGGGAGGCTGGAAAGCGTATTTAGGACGAGTAATATTTGTCAACGGTGAGTCTTTTTAATGTCTTCAATAGTAATGATTAATTTGGATTGTGTAAAGATTAAGTAATTTGGAGAAACTAATTACATTGCACGATTATACGGTGTGGCCATACCACACTGTCAATGTCATTGACATTGACACAACAGTCTGTAACTGCTGTAATACTTAGAAGGCAATTAAGCACTTAATGATTTTGATTGCAGAAAAACGGTTGCTGGACTTACTTTTATTATGTTAAAACGAACTAAAACTTAAAAATCTTCACATTATATTTGGCTATATTATAAAATGCTGGTTTGGCGGCCATTTTGAAATTTTTAGATAAAGACAAAGCAATAAATAATCATTTCAATCCCTAAACTGAGATTTATTCTTGATAGCCTTTATAGTAACGATTTTGAAAATTGAGATGGAGATAATACAGCTTTATATCTTTGTTTTGTCTCGGATAGAACGAAAACAGCTTGTTAAACAGAAGGAGGAAAAGTTCCTTCGAGAATATTATCCAGCCACAATAGACAACATTGAAGACTACGATGCATCCAACCATAGTAGAAGAAAGAGAAAGATCTCTTCATCTGACTCTGAACTATCAAATGATTCAGTTGCAGAGGAATCAAACTCAAAACCGAAAGTAAGTATATATTGTATTGTCACATTCCAAAATTTACTAAATAGAATTGCTGCATCCTTTCAAGTTACTTGTCCAATATATTTGTGTGACTTTACCTTCAAACTGCTTTGAAATCATTGTCATGCTTATTTTTTGCATGTAAGTGAACTTTTAAAGGTGGACAGGTATAATTCTATAGGCTATGACTACATAGCCAGCAGCCGGTCATTTGGCAAGTTCCAAATTTGCGTCTAAGCCCTAAACACAGAGATTTAGAAAAGCCTCCGACTGCCGGTCAAATAAGCACTTGCTATTAATCTATACAAAATACTGCCGGCTACCTAGTCACTTTGAATTATATAATTGCTCCTAAAACTGATATAATAAATCTTCCAATACCAAAGACCTTTAGAGTACATTTTAGGGAAGCATTATATTGCTGCATCTGTTTATTGCATATATTACAACCTCAAGGCTGCAAATAATTTTTTTGGTGCGAAGGTCAAATGACCGGCCAAGACAAAAAGTGGTCGGTCATGTATCACTTTTGGTCGGTCAAAGTAAACGTTTTTTGAGATCGTGTTTAATATTTATATTTTCTACTTTCGTCTCCATGTTGTTTTCTGGTGCTGCGAGCTAAATTGCCAGCGGTGTAACGTGTCAATGGTCAGTACGTCATGTTGTAGATATATTTTGGCTCGAAAACTAGCGAATATTAATCGCACGAACGACGATTACCGTGATAGTTTTAGATTTCTTCACCCGTAATTTTTCGATATTTATACCCAGCATTTTTACTAATAAATTTAAACAAACAAAATTTGGTTTAATATAGGTACTGCATTCTGAATTTTGACAATTATTATACCCAACTGACTGATTCAATCGGTCAGATGACCGACCATAACAATATCTGGTCGGTCAACACGAAAAATATGGTCGGTCATTGACCGATGACCGACAGTAATTTGCAGCCTTGCAACCTATATTGTTATTTGTTAGAAATCTTACCATATTTTACTGGCTGCAAGCTGCAGAAAAATTTGATATGAGGTTCCAACAATATATGTTCCAACAATAACAAGATATGAAAAACAATATACCAGAAAGGTCTACTACAGGCTACAGCAGACCTGAAAATAATTCCAACCTAAGGACCAAATAATTTATTCTAACTAAAAGCCGTGCCTAGCAATTTGCTAATAGCACTGTATAAGAAAATCCATTGAATTGAATAATCTTTATCGTTTAGACAGTTGAGTATTTATGTAGCTACACAGATTGTCAACTCACAGACTAATCCACGTGCCTACAGCTGCAGTTGTACTACGGTAGTGGGATACAGCCACAGGTCCATTTTGAGGTCCATTGTGACAGTGACCACAGGTCACATGTGTTCTAAGCCTAGGGCTTAAGTAGTTGAGTTGGGAATTTTCCTGCCCAAAACTTTCTTATTTAGACTTATTTGAAAGAACATAATTAATGACTTATCAGAGAATTAGTATACAAATTAGACAGATTTTATTGCAAATGAAGTACTATGTGAAAATACGATTATAGGATTTATAATTACTGTATAATCGATTATTGTCACCAAGTGATAATTATGCCATCATTATCCCATCACCAAGTGTTAATGTGAGAAACAATCATCTTTTACCACATTTTTAGAAAAAGATTGCAGATGCTAGAAACGCTGCCCAAAACAGAGCATTTGAAAGTATTATCGAGAGGATGGACCCAGAAATATTCAATGAGCCTGACTCATATGATATTCCTGAAAATGAAAAATTAAATGCCAATGAGGAATTAAAAGAAAAGATTATGGAGCTACAAAAGGAGTTGGCCAAAGAAAGAAGCTTGGTGATGCAGCTACAAGATGCAAATCTAATGCTTCAAAGGAGTAAGTATATAATACAGCTATTCACAATTATGTTAGCCAAATATTGAGACATACCGGTATCTATAAGGCTGCCACGGTTCAGAGTTTTTCAGTTAGGTGCAGTTTTAATTTTTTATGTCGGTTTTCAGTTATTTCGGTTTGGTTCAAGCTGCTGATTTTTGTATGTATTGTATATCCAAAACATACCGGTACCATCCAGGGATGTGCTCATGCTGGGCACCTGTCCGGTAGTACACATTGCCACTCAGCATTAAATAAAAAATTTAGAATCCTACCCAGAAAGTTATTCAGTGCCGTACAGTATAATATATCAATTAACAGTCAACAGAGCCTCTAGTTTTCAACATTTTTGAGCAAGAGGTTTCTCAGGATTGATCGCCGCTCAATATTATTAGCACTCAAATTTTCTGAGCACATCCCTGTTATCTATATTATCAATTGCTAATTGCAGCAGTACAATATCGATATATTCTACTGGCCCCATATTTGAAGTTGTTTGCTACGAATGTGCTAATAAATCTCAAAATGTTTGTGTTAAACCATTTCTGCCCAAGACAGACTTTAATATTTTATTCTTGTAATACATATGATTTTATTCAGCAGAGGGATGGGGGCTGGGTGAGGCCTAAGGCCTTTTTTGCAGTCATTGCAGAGACTAGTTTGGCCTGCTGTGAATACTTTTAACCCAAGTTCATTTAAACTTTCAGGTGATATTTTTCAGTCTTGTTACCATGGCAACATGGTTACGTGACTCACTGCCAACCATATTGAATGAAAGAAGAAAGCTTCTTGAGACATGCAAATATATATATAATTTAAATAATAATTGATGCAAATATTGATCTAGTTCACCATGCTAAGTTGCAAGATTGTATAGCTCTACCATCAATGGAAACTTTTAGAGAATGCATTTTCCTCTAATTACAATCTGCCATTCAATGTTACATGATAAACGTAATTAAAGTTTGCATCAAATTAGGCTGTTTAGTTTTTTACAGGGCTTCATTTAAACCAGCTTTTGCTGAATTGGACATCCCTGTTAAAATAAATGCATCCATTCATATTCGCATGCCTCTTGAAAGTTATCATTCAATATTGCCACCAATGAGTCACATGACCTTGTCGTGGAAATAAAACTGTAAATTAGTTCCTACTGTATGATAAATATCTTTAGATGTGTGAAGTTGATTGTCCAGGTTGTTGTATAGTCTTTAGAAAGACTATTGTTGGTGACTGACATTTCGATGCCTTCAGAGGCAGTGAGTGAAGTGTGTAAAGCATTATATACTATTGTCTAGGCAAACCTGACAAACATGCTTTATTTGTCTCTGAAGATGACCACGGCTGAGGTATAGTATTTGAAATGTCAGTTACAAACAGTCTTTCTCAAAACTCCTACAACCTGGACAATCAACTTGCACATCTTTTAATGATACTCCTAGGTTCAAACCATTTACTTTATAAATATGTTTGGTAAGTTTGGCTTAATTTGGACAAAATCTCTGGAAAGTAGGAAATTTCAGTGTAAAGTCAAGAGAATGCATTTTCCTCTAATTACAATCGGCCATTCAATGTTACATGATAAACGTTATTAAAGTTTGCATCAAATTAGGCTGTTTAGTTTTTTACAGGGCTCCATTTAAACCAGCTTTTGCTGAATTGGACATCCCTGTTAAAATAAATGCATCCATTCATATTCGCATGCCTCTTGAAGGTTTTCATTCAATATTGCCACCAATGAGTCACATGACCTTGTCGTGGAAATAAAACTGTAAATTAGTTCCTACTGTATGATGATGATGATAACTAATCTTTTATTAGGAAGCCCTATTCATTATTACAATGGTTTTCAAAGGAGTCCTAAAATATAATTATAAATATAAATTAACTAAACATATACAATATAATTCAATATGGTGGCCGTCAGATTACAGGGTTGAGATGTTAAAAAAATTAGACTTGAAAGTAGCGATGGTAGTGCTATTTCTTCCATCAAATGATAGAGCATTCCAGTCCTTAACAGCGTGGTAACATAACCGTTGCTTGCCCCAGTTATAAATATCTTTAGATGTGTGAAGTTGATTGTCCAGGTTGTTGTATAGTCTTTAGAAAGACTATTGTTGGTGACTGACATTTCGATGCCTTCAGAGGCAGTGAGTGAAGTGTGTAAAGCATTATATACTATTGTCTAGGCAAACCTGACAAACATGCTTTACTTGTCTCTGCAGATGACCACGGTTGAGGTACAGTATTTGAAATGTCAGTTACAAACAGTCTTTTTCAAAACTCCTAACAACCTGGACAATCTTGCACATATTTTAATGATACTCCTAGGTTTAAACCATTTACTTTATAAATATGTTTGGTAAGTTTGGCTTAATTTGGACAACATCTCTGGAAAGTAGGAAATTTCAGTGTAAAGTCAAGAGCCATGCCAATTAATACCCCTGAGTGATACATTTCTGTTATAAACTGGTATACCCATATACTGACTGGTATACTCAGACAATGGCCCCTGTTTGTAATAATTGGACATAGTTAAAAATTGTTATATTTTCTTAACAGATCTCCCAGATCTTTTAAAGAAAACCTGTAAAGAGGTGATAAAAGAAGTATCATTTGTTGCTGACAGAAACAAAGGTAGACAACACAGTCCTTTACTTGGCCGACAAACAAGCAGTCCTTCCTCACTCAGCCAGCGATCACCCTGCAGCCCTACAATATTCAGTCATATGGATCACTCGACCCCTCGCTTAACACAGAGAACAGAAATTGTAAAATCTAAGCAAGTGGCCCCATAAGCAACTTCCCTCAGATGCTCAGATGATATTAATAGTGATCATGATAGTGATTGTACTACCAATGGTGATGCAGATGGTCAACAGCGTTCTTCAACTTGCCCTGACGACTCACTCCCTCCTCTGTCGGTAAGTTAACTACCACACATTTATACTGTATATAAAAGCATGATACTGACAGTAGTTTATTAGGGACTGTACACTCAAATAACATGTATTATCTCACAGCTTTAATCATTGTTTTTTTCAGAGCTTTGCTGACTCTGTCCAGGTGTCAGAAATTCAAAATTGAAGGAGTGACAGAAAAATGTCAGTAGTTTTGATGTGCATCTTGTTTAAAAGAAGTGTCATTGCATCATCATCTGTTACTGGGAAAAGCAAGGAAGGTCGCCCTGCACTGGATCCTCAGAAAGTCCAATTAATTATATGTAAGTAATATTTGCCATTTCACTCGATTAAACTACATGTTCTAAGGGTTTATGTTGATAGCGAATGTCGAGTGTTGGACCAAACCGGGACCACTTTCAGTTATCGGGGGTGGCGGGTTTGGTCTTCTCTGGTCCCAGAGGTTCCAGGACGAGTTGCTAAAAATGCAACTTAAACCGGAAGTGGTTGGAATTTACCCCGCAATAAACATTTTGTAATAAGTTTTTTGTATTAATGTTATAGCACATGTGCTCAAGCGATTCCCCAAAGCGACTCCATCAACAGTCAAGGCTGCCATGGCACAAAAATGTAAAGACGAAAGGAACGCCACTGAATGTAGGAAGCTAAAAGCAGAAAAAACTGAAGATACCTAACTGTGCATGTAAATTAGTCTTATCCATCCATATTGTATATATATCGTTTAATATTTTGTTATAGTTACTTGTAGTACATATTTTTTTAATAATATATTTTTAAACTTGGTTTCATGTCTAGCTATAGTGTATATTTTTTGCTCAAATTGGTAATTGATGTGATTTCACACATGTTAAATTTCACACATGTGATTTTGAAATATGTTGCATTTCACATGTTACATTTCACACGTGTGATTTTGAAACATGTTGTATTTCCCATATGTTGAATTTCACATGTGAAATTTAACATGTGCAATATCACATGTTTCAAATTCACATGTGTGAAATTTAACATATGTGAAATCGTGTGGAATTTTTGTAAGGGAACATTTGCAGTTCACGGTGTTTTTCTGGTGAAAAACACACTGCTCTTAAAGTTGTGTTGGCAGCTTGGACAGTACAATTGAAGTAACTTTTGTCCCCATGGTTGAGTTTTTCACTGGGGAGAGAGCATGTAAAAAACACGGTACACGGTAATGCAAGATTAAAAATAGGTACCTATATGCGTACATGTATCTACTGCCTGATGAAAGAATGAATGATAACCATTGATAACTGTAGGATATAGATGTTCAAAATTTTTTTTTTACATCACTGGTTAAATTTAATGCTGTGGAAGATATAAAGTACTGGTGTGTGTATAACAATTATGCTCATTAGAGCACATCAAGATGGCGTTCAAGAGGCTGTTTCGAGGCCTATCCGTATTTTTAGTTATTTATTTGTTTATACCACTGCTCTTGGAGCTTCCAAAAGAACCAACATTGATTTATAATGATGTTTCCTCGTTAATGATGGCTTTAAAGTGGGACAGAAAGCTCTACTTGCGTAGAAATTCACCTGGTTTATCTCGGCACTCGCGTGTATCTAAATCAATTCCTTCCAAGTTGAAGTTAAAAGCTGGTCTACAGCTTTTAAATACTGCAATGGCGGCTTCGTTTTTGGTCCTTCTAGCTGGAGATGTCGATCTAAATCCTGGCCCTGTCAAGAACATTAAACAAATTGCCATTTGTTCAATCTGCCAAGACTACATAAATTCCAAGATGGCGGCCATTTTTTTTTCCAACGGCACCGGTATGCGTTGCTAACGATTTTGTTAACAGTGATGAAAATTATATCTGCTCGGCATGTCAAGAGTTTTTTGTTAGCTCGCCTGTTGACTCAAATTCTGTCTTTGATGAAATATTGACGATGTTGACTTATCTCAGAGTTCTGGTGACATTGATTCGGAAAATCCAAACATTTTACTCAATCAAGCTAGCAATTTTAAATTGAATTTGAGTGACAATGGGATCCGTTTTGGTTTTTGGAACATTAACTATTTAACTGACGGTAAATTTGAGCAGATAATGCTTTTATTATGTGGCTGTGGCAAGAATCAAGTGGTTATTTTATTTATATCAGATACTTTTCTTAAACCTAATGTTCCAAGTAGTGTATTTAATATCCCTGGTTTTCAAATTTTCCGCAAAGATAGAACATCTAAAGGAGGAGGTGGGTTGCTGACTTTTGTTACTACGGATCTACAAATTAAACGAAGGACAGATTTTGAGAACAGTAACATTGAAGCGATTTGGTTGGAGGTATGTCCATTTAAATCAAAGCGTTCAATCCTGTTTGGTAGTGTTTATCGTCCGCCAACCAGTTCCTTAGAAATGGATCGTGATATAGAGGGTATAATTGAGAGGGCTAGTTTAAGATGCAATGAACTTATAGTTGGTGGCGATTTTAACATTAACTATTTGCATTCTGCTTCATATTTTAAACACCGTTTGATCAAATGCATTAAATCCTTGAGTTTAACACAATTGGTTTCTATGGTGACACGTCCAATAAGTGGTACTTGTCTGCATTTTTCGTCCAGAACGCATATCTCCTGATATTGGCCTATCGGATCACTTGCCGGTTTTTGCTTCTCGAATTTACAAACAATGTGGACGGGGGCCCGATTCGAAACAACATCATAAAAACATAAAGTAGCGTGACATGAAGCGTTTTTACAGTAAGGCTTTTGTAAATTTCGTTAAGCAATTGCCTTGGCATTCGGTGTTTGTTTTTGATAACGTTGATGATGTATTGGACGTGTGGCAGAAATTGTTTATCTCCGCGCTTGATGAACATGCTCCCATAAGGTCGAAGCGAGTACGTAGGAAACGGCAGCCTGATTGGATGACTCCTGAAATTCTACACCATATAAATGAGCGTGACAAACTGTTGAAAATAGGTCGTGAATCCAACTGTGTCTGACTGGAGAGAAAATATTATCAGTCTGCTCTGAAGGAAAATCGCAGCAATCCAAAACGTTTATGGAAGCATATGAAGAGTCTTGCTGGTCAGAATATTAAGACTGGTTTTGTAAATTTCATTAAGTTAGGAGATCAGTGCATTTCAAAATTGGAGCAGATTGTTGAAAAGATTAATATCCACTTTACAAGTATCGCATCTCTAATTTTGCCTGATGTTGATAATTCAGTCCCTAATTTGGACAAGTTGATATCATTTGTGCAGTCTAGCAAGACCTCTTCAGAGCCTTTCACCATCCCTTTAGCTACAGCGAAAGACATTGCTGAAATACTAATCTGTATTCCATCAAATAAAGCCTCTGGGGTAGATGGTATCTCTGCTAAGATGCTGAAATTGGCTGCTACAGCTGTACTTCAACCATTTAGCCGCTTGGTAAATACTCTAATTACCATGAAGGCCTTCCTACGTGTCTGGAAAACCGCTAGAGTTCATCCGTTGCATAAAGGAGATGATCCATGTGATATGAATAATTATAGACTTATCTCCATATTACCAGTCTTTTCTAAGGTCATGGAAAAGCACGTACATGCATCCCTCAGTGGCTACTTGCGTACGAATAACCTGTTATACAAGTATCTGGTTTTAGAGCGAGGTATTCAACCGAAACAGCCCTAATAAGATTAGTAGACCAGCTGATTTTCAACGTGGATAAAAATATGGTTACCTCGGAAGTCTTCATTGATTATTGCAAGACGTTTGATACTGTGAACCATCATGTTTTACTTAACAAGTTAGAAGCATACGATGTAAAGTACTGACACAATTGCTTCCGGAAAGGCAGCAGTTTGTCTGTACTATGGCTGGATACAGTTCCGCAATGCTTTCTTTGAACGCTGGTGTCCCTCAGAGTTCTGTGTTTGGCCCTTTGTTGTTTTTAGTGTTTATTAATGATCTTCCTTTCGAATCTGGTGATGCTCAACTTGATATATATGCGGATGATACCACTGTGACTGCAGATGCTGATTGTCGTGAAATCTCCAAACTGTCGTCAACAATGTCGGCGGCAATAGCATCAATTACGAACTGGACATCTGAAAAGAAATTGTCGATAAACAGCACGAAGACCAAGTCAATGTTATTTGGTAGCAACCGTCTGCGTGAAAAGCTGTCATCTGAAGTGAAAATCTCCCTTCCAGGATCGAGTTCCCTACTAGAGAATGTTAGTGCCCATAAGCTACTTGGAATAATCTTGGATCAGGATTTGACTTTTGATGCTTATGTAGAAGATTTAAGAAATAAATTGGCAAAGAGGACTACTGAATCCAATAAAGAACTGTCTCCCCTTAGAAGAGAGACTTGGTTTCTATATAGCTACAATTAAGCCTGTATTGATGTATTGTAGTTCAGTTTGAACTTTAACTACTAAGGCTAATTTAGATTCAATTTCGAAGTTGCAGAAACGTGCTGCTAGGCTAATTTTTAGACAAAGAAGGTCGTACTAGGTCAGTTCCTATTTTTAATAAGATTAGTTGGATTAAAGGAATACGAAATGGTTTTCCGTGCAGGATACTGTGATCCAAACACGCGGGATGTTGCGAGACTTTCGAAAAGCGTAAAAAACACGAGCCGATAGGCGAGTGTTTTTTAGCTTTTCGGAAGTCGAGCAACATCCCAAGTGTTTGTATCACAGTATCATGCACGGAAAACCATTTGGTATTTACACAGGGAGCCGTAACGTCTATTAGTGAAACGAGTTTAACAGTAAAGCGGGTTTATTTGGTATTTTTTACACAATAATTGTATTAAATCGTTATTAAAATGTTCTTACTTGTTAGTTTTGTCGACAATCAGGACAAATTACAGGCAACCAGACCAGAAAGGCAACGAGTCAGTGTTTACATCAATTCGGAAGGCCGTTGACTGTGGTTGCCCCGCCCCGGTGAGAAGGGATGAAACTCCAATAAGCTTTTTAATGCAATGTGTGACGTAGAAATAATAAATGACGCCGTCACCCGGTGGGAGTATACCAAATATTTTTGAAATAAAAATAACGGATATTTCGACCTCACTGGACCCAGTGCATTGGCTTATTTTGTGGGATTATCAACTGAAAATATTGATTTGTCCAGGGCGCTAAATATTTGTAGAATAGTAAGAACACCCGCCACCTTTACTTAGTTTTATTTTAAAACCCCATTTAATTTGATAACAATAAAAAAACTACACACAATATAAACCTTATATTATATTTAAAGACATTTTAGAGCATCCTGGTTTGTATTTCTGCCTTAAAATACAGTTTCAAAAGTGGATGCGGGTATTCGATAATTTCTAGTTAAACAAGCTACCTCGCAAGCTACGACAAGGTTCTGTCGGAAAACGGAGAAGATCATATGTCAACATCGCGCATAGTGTCCAGGATAGTCATCTGCAAAATTCCCTCTCGTTCGAATATTTGGAGTAATTATACCACTACGTCACGGTTTTAATTAGATTACAACAGACGCGAAAGTATCTTCCGAAAGAGTATGGCCGATATATCTGGAATATGTATATCATAGTTGATCCGAGCGATGGTGCAGTCAACCGTGGGAGAAAATTATGTTAACAAAATACTAGAAATACGTATACGCAACAACCCCTCGCCCACTCACAGTACAGCACTTCTTTTAGTTCTAAATTACTTGAATTAGATAATAGCCACTTCATTTGCCAAACTACAGTAAATAAATGTTCAGTGGACAATATCTCTCAGAGCTTTGTATTGTCTGAATTTAATTGTTTCATAGGACATCAAAATAAATACATGCATCCCAATTAAACTTTTTAATTTTTGAGTGCAGCAACAGAATAGTGGGGGTCTACCGCTGTTTCTACCATCAATCACTAAGAAATAAATTATTTTATCACAATATCGATGATTCACGAAATAATCAATGCAGTATTTTGTATATAGACACCAATGGCTGTTGAAGGAAGAAAGTACATCTCTATCATACAGTGAGTGTCCTTTAAAAAAATCAAATTCGTTCAAATGTCTACGGATGACATGCATATAGTGCAAATGTAGGGGTCCAGTCAAATTAGATTTACTAAGACGTATTAGGGATTCTACTCCAATTGTGGTGTGGATAGATTAGATACAGTAAGTTGATAATTCTACCCACATTGGACTACTGTGATGTGGAGCTGGCCGGAATACATAATCAGAGGTCTCTATGCATGTCAGGGAAACTGATCTTTCCTAAGTCGGGACTTGAAACTGATTGGTTAATAGAAATCCCAAGTTTTGTACCTCTTAATGCTTGTTAGGAAATTGCATGGCATTTTAACATCATATCTACCAGTAAAGAGCTATTTTCCATGTTTTAATTAATCTGTTCCTACATGTTATAGCACCATTATCTATTACCTTAATTGACAATATGTGAAGGATATACAACTTTTGAGTTCAAATTAGTTTTTGTAACATTGTACTGTACATTTGTGAATATGTGTTGAAATTGTAACAACTGTAATTTGTTAGAAAACAAGACCCCCATATCATACCAGTGTTAGCATTGAAGGGGCTATCCTGTATAAATATTATTGTATTATTATTATTATTATTATTATTAATACTAATAATAATAATGCATTAACAATAATACTACTAATAATAATGCCTATAATGCAGATTGCAGATACCATATTTGCCATGTAACAAAGCATATATATGGCATTGTGTACTATAGTATCTAAATTATATCACCTTGCACATATATATTATAACCTATATTCAGAATGCCATGCCTAGTCTGCTTGTCGACAATGATCTAGCTAACACACATAGTAGTGACAGTGTCAACATACCCAATGTGAACATAATAATAATAAGCTGTATTTTACATTGCAGAATAAGTTGTGACCCACTATGCCAGCTAAGTATATTTGTAGGTCTATATGTTCCATATTAAAATGGATTGAGTACTGTAAACACTGATTATATATGGAATACATGCCAGTATACAAAACATGGACGTCAAGATCATATCGTCAGAAACATAATATTCCTGGTTGAAAAAATTATAACCTTCTTATTGCCAGTGACGGCCTCTAACCATTGAGTCATCGAGATTCAGATGGAGAGAGGTTACAATGATGCACTGGTTCTAATGATATATGTACTGCCTATGCACAGCAGTTACTATATATTTCAGTAATGACTAATGATTGGATGTGTTAATATATACACTGCTGTTATATCAATAGAATCAGTACATCAATGTTATGTTCACTCGCCATCTTAGTCTTGGTAGCTCAATGGTCAGAGCATCTCACTGGAAATCAGAAAGTTATCCCTGTCCGGGACACAGAATAATTTTTCTGAGGATATGATCTTGCTTGACAATCATCCATGTACTGTATCGTCTGTTTCCCCAAAGCTCTCCCTTATTCACTACAGCAGTGTATATATTAAGTATTAACACTGACAAGTATACATAGTAATGCTTGTTTATTGCTACAAAATTATAGGCCAGGCCCAGGTCATATAAACACAGCAATAGTATGCATGTTTTTTCACCCTAAACTACTGTATATACAGTATAGGCTAATTATCAAGCATATAGTATTTATAATTTTAATCAAATAATAAACATACTGTACATGCAATTCCTAAATTTGTACTACCACTTACTATTCTGCAGTATTATAAAGAACAAATGGTATATATTTTAAACAGGCTAGGACTGGCCATTGTGCTATCTTGTGCCAGAACAATGGCCAGCCATTGTGCTGCCACAAAGTGCCATTGTTCTAGCACAAGATGGCACAATGGCTGATTTTACACTGCATGGATTTAATTCCAACTGTCAAAATATTATACAGTACATATATGTTTTGAAAATTCAAAATATTACACACCTTCAAATTTTCCCAAATCTCTCTGTTAAGTATTTCAAAATGTGTCTATTAGATTTCGGAGCTTGGAGCAAATACACAATACAGTGTGCAATTATTTAAATTACATTAAAATTAGCGAGTCAAGTAAAAAAGCACTGAACTGAACTGAATCGAAGGTAATGGCAATTCGTACGGTAGCCGTGCGACGCTATAGTCTCTTAGAATTCAACGAAAATGGGTAAATATCACCAAAATCCTAACCCTAATCCTAACCAAATTGCTAACACTAACCAAAAAAAACTATGCAGAAAAGGCAAATTAATTGCTCAACACAGACCGGCGAGTCGCCGTGACAATCACAATGTACATAATTATAATAGTCCTTTTACCTTTTACTTGTGTCTGTCTTTCATTATTTTGTCTTCAACACTACAGTTTCGGCTTGAAATCAGGAAATGGCTGGTTTTTATGGCAATATAAATTTCGCCGTCGGCGAATGGCGGCTTGTTCCGGAAAGCGGTTTGTCGCGCTGGCGTCAATTTAAATTTAAATTACGCCAAATTTAACGCACCAAAAAACCGTTTCAATACCGTTTCAATTTTTGCATTCGCAATCATGAGACGGTTGCAATGGTAAATATTAATTCAAATGCAGAGGTCTACCAATCAGCTTCTGTCTATATCTAGTTACCAGGGCCACATTTTCCGATGCCGCGCATGAGGACGGTTGATCATATATATATATATATATATATATATATATATATATATATATATATATATATATATATATATATATATATATATATATATATATATATATATATATATATATATATATATATATATATATATATATATATATATATATATATATATATATATATATATATATATATAATGTAGATACAGAAAGAGAGGCAAACAACTTCTTTACTGGTCCTTTATTTGTTAAAAACGTTTCGGCATATTCAGCCTTCATCAGTTAAAAAGTAAAATATCTTATCGAATGTCCACTTATATAGATATAGCAAAATTTACATAATAAAAACTAGAATAATTGAACTTCTAAAAGGGAAATGGTTTATTCCCAATGGTAACTAAAATTCTTTGTTATAATAATTTATTCGGTTTTTTAATCTGAGTTCATTTCTCTTGTTGATACCATGCGGTTGTAAGGTAAATAACTGCGCTGTCCAATAAGCTTCTCTTGCCAATAATTTGGCATCTAGATCATCTCCATTATCTACAATTACCTGTTCAATTACAACAAATCTAATATCTACAAGGTTGTGTGGCGATGTATTAAAATGTACTGCCATTTCACAACTTTTTTTATTAGTGACCATAGATGATTTATGGTTACGGAAGCGTACCTTAAACTGAGTGGATGTTGATCCTACATATTGTAATTTGCACTTCATGCATGAAATCAGGTAAATAACATTGGCAGCGGTACAACCCACATTTTGTTTAATCTTATAAGTTCTACCTGTTACCAGACTCTTAAATACATCAGTTTCCTGCATGAAGCGTTCACAAAGATCGCATTTCTTATTGCATTTAAAACAACCTCGTCGGTTTACCTGTTCGTTATCACGTAATTGTTTAAGCCTAGAAGGAGCAACAATCTGTTTAAGATTCTTGCATCTTCTAAAAGCCGGAACAAACGGACCTTTGTGGAAATAAACTTTCAAGTGCCGGAGAAGAACTCAATAAGAATTTAACAAATAAAGGACCAGTAAAGAAGTTGTTTGCCTCTCTTTCTGTATCTACATTCCATATTCTGTAGGTAACTGGGAATCCAATTCTGGATCCTTCTGCTGGAAATCGTCGTTGGTGGGTAAGCCACACCTTAATATATATATATATATATATATATATATATAGATTTTCGCTTACCTCAAGAGCAGACCAGTTTTGAGGTAAGCGAAAATCTATTATTTGCTCTAACTATATGTTGTTGAGCACTCTTTGCATTTCGTAGACCAAAACTACCTATATATATATATATATATATATATATATATATATATATATATATATATATATACCTATAAACTCGATCCTAGATATAGGAAGCGCTTGCATCTCGCGTGATAAGGGACTAAACGCCGGTCGATATTAGCACCCTCTCCCTCAGGCCTTCGGCCTTCGGCCGGCGCTTCGCGCCGGGCGAGGGGATTATTTATTTGGTGTAAAAGATTGACAGATGGGAGCGCGTTTGACTAATTGACTTCCGGTGGTCGAGTCAAGTTGGGGCACAGATGATACGAAAGGACTCCACTAAAATTGTTACCAATATATAAGTTACCACAGCTTTCAATTACAAAATTTTCAAAACGACTGTGAATATTAACCTTTAATCTATCATGTTGCCGATTTTCAAGCTAAAATTTTACCTAACAACTACATTACACGTCAAAACAAATCACTACCGAAATAAAGTTGCTTCCCTTCTCTCTTTCTTATATTATATACGCGCGAGAGACGCTAACGAAGGGGGAGGGGCAAGCAACGGCCTTCCGAATTGATATAAACACTGACTCGTTAACTTTCTGGTCTGGTTGCCTGTAATTTGTCAACAAAATTAACAAGTAAGAACATTTTAATAGCGATTTAATACAACTATTGTGTAAAAAATACCAAATAAACCCGTTATACTGTAAAACTCGCTTCACTAATAGACGTTACGGCTCCATGTGGTATTTATTTTATAAAATAACGACAGAGAAATAACGAATTTTATCCAAAAATAATATGATGAGAATACAAATTCTCCCAAGAATTATCAACTACCAATCATAATGCGTCTCCGACTCCAACAGCAGTCGAGCAGGCCGGAAAACTGAAATTTGTTTTGCCGACAAATCCGACAACAAACGGAAGAATATGGATAAAAACTCGACTTTGAAGATCAAAAATGCTGACTAGTTTTAGGCAAAGCTTAATCATTACTGGAATCAGCCGTCTCAGGGTCTGGCTTGTTGTTTCAAAGCGAACAGACATATATTATGGGCAGCAACTGTCGCTCTGGAAAGATCTTCGCTGTCTTTTTCACAATTTCACTGGAAGATTTTGGATTTTAAGTGGGGAGCTGTTGGGTATTTTACTTCGTATAGATAAATATTGTTCTTTTCCCAGTGAGTTCATCAGGCAAGAAAATAGAAGGTATTTAAACAGTATATTATTCTCGCGAGTTTGTTGCTTTCAAAACATGCCCTTTTCAAACCTCGTTGTTTTGTTTAACTTCGCTATTGAACACAAAAATGGATCAGACGATCAGTTTTCTCGGTGATAGTTTTCTCATAATACAAAAACTATATTCTGCTTTTTTTTTGAGAGTTTTGTTTTAACTTATAACGATAAACGGAATGAGATGAAAAACGCCACTTAAAATTGCTGTAAATTCCCGTGCAGGATTTACTACTTATTGACCGAGCGTGAGGTCTGTACTAGTGAAATATCGGTCCGACGTTTATTATATGACCACAAATGTTGTGAACGTTCTGTGAAAACTCTACAGTGTTAGGCTCGTATTCGCCACCATTTTTCATGCGAACTGAAACTTATGTACGGGAAAGTGCCACCAGTCCTGCGATTTTTTTTTAAATCCAAAAGCTCCGACGTTAATTCTGGTGCAATCTGAGAGTATTGCAGTAATTACAGAATATTTGATTTTCTACCTTGAATTTTAGCGAAAAAAATGCCAAAATTATTGCCTGGCTAATAATTTTGAAAGTAATGATATTATATTAATTATTTATTATAATACGTTATGAGACATAGAAATTGTACAATCACAGTTGACAAACATTAACTGACGTTTATATTACTATTGCAAAATCATCAAAATAATTAGTATCGCAACTAGAAAGTATAAACAATGCTTACAAAGAATAAAGCTGAAATGATTACACACAAAAACTCGTGCTTTCACGTCTAATTTTTAGGGGGAGCTCAGCCACCTGATTCTAGCGATTAGGGGGCGCTGGCCCCACTTACCCCCCTGGTTTCTACGGCCATGGTTTGTTTTATACGATCGCATTTAATTCAGGACAAATTTAATTCATATTAAAATAGTCGACGTCAATGTAATTTCGTTTTATAGGACGAATTTAATTCAGACGAATTTAATAATTTAAGTTTGTATATAATGTAATAGTTTGCAAACGAATTCGAAATGTGCTGAAACAAGAAGACTAAATTAATTAATTTAACATCACTGGAAATTTATGTATTTAATTTGATGCGACGTTACGGCGTCAAAGAAGTAAACCAGGCCTTACTTGACATAATTATTATTTTATTACAAATATATAAATGATCTTTTTCTTTCATGGTACACATTACAAGACTTTTATGGAATAACATGACAAACACCAAAGACAATTGATGGTTACAATCCTTTGCAGTCGCAAATCAGTTGTAAAAAGTAAAACGGCTAACTTCGGTATAGTAATAAAGACAATATAAATCATTGATGGCTTTCCTTTTCCGCAAATTGCTAAATTTCCTTTGGTAATTTTTCTTCTCGTCTTTATGAAGTCTTTTATTCACTGCCCGCAAAGGATTGTAGGAAAATCGACAAGTCGCCATCTTTTAGTAATCAAAAACAACTGAATAGCTGATTTCACTAATATCATAAATGAAACTGAATGCATCATTGTCTTTATATATGGTTGTCTACACACCAAATCTATCTAACATCACACCAATCTGGTCTAAAATAATAGCTGTGAACATGGTATCAAAATGCCGACAGGTACTTTATTCCCTAACATAGCACGTGATTAGAGTGACACGTGATGTTACGGCGCAACATTTCGTATTCGTCGCTTCGCGATTTTACATGTTCTGCGTCCGAAGAGAAGCTCGCATCTTTATAACTTTATTTGACGTATGAAACCTATCTAGAAGCGAGATGAAATACGTATTGATCCAGATGGTAGACACCGGAGCGATTCTAGAATACCAATACGCCAGATTTTTCCGTGGTACGCAGTCCCATAGTGAAGTAATGATATAATAATATGTAAAGAAACGCTACCGTGGTCCGCAGTCCCATAGTGAAGTAATGATATAAATAATATGTAAAGAAACGCTACCGTGGTCCGCAGTCCCATAGTGAAGTAATGATATAATAATATGTAAAGAAGTGCTACCGTGGTCCGCAGTCCCATAGTGAAGTAATGATATAATAATATGTAAAGAAACGCTACCGTGGTCCGCAGTCCCATAGTGAAGTAATGATATAAATAATATGTAAAGAAGCGCTACCGTGGTCTGCAATCCCATATTGTAGTATTCCAAAACCCTAACCCTAACCCTAACCACTACCCTAACCCTAACCTAACCCGTAACCTAACCCCTAACCTAAACCCTAACGTAAGTTACGTATCCCCAACCTAATCCGTAACACTATCCCTAATGTTAAACCTAACCAACTAACCCGTTCAATTAACGTGTACCGCCTTGCAAGTTATCGTAAAAGATAACATCAAAGTGATTTGTTGCAACGGGACTCAAACACAGCCACGAACCCGTCGAATGTGTGTAAATAATCTAAATATTAAAAGAAAATCAACACAAATCTTGAACACAAATCTGAAGTAAATATCCACTTTTAGTAGGTTTGATTTATTTTGTGGTTAAAACATCACTCAATTACTCTTGTGCAAAGAGAAATAGACCATGCAGTTATTTCAATTCCACAATAAATTTGTACTTTAATCAAATTATATAGGTAGTTAACAGTATAACCAAAAGCTGTTTCTTTCCACTGTTTTCTTTTTGCTTTTCGTGAAAGTACTTTCATTGCACAAGGTGTATAATTAAAAGGTCAAATCTGAAATTTAATGCAATGGTCAACCTTTTGAAACTGAATGAAATTAAATGAAACCTTTTGAAACTGAATGAAACCTTTTGAAACTGAATGATAATTAAAAGGTCAAATTTGAAATTTAATGCAATGGTCAACCTTTTGAAACTGACCCTAATAGTCATACTGTGTCATACTGTGAAAATAGGCTAAAAGTCAAACTCAAATTATCTGCATAGTTAACAATTGCGCATTTTTTACAGGCATTACCTTAACTTGCATAAATTAATTTATGAGTTATTGTATACCACTCACAGTGCTGACCACGGTAGCACAAATTGATGACTGCGGACCACGGACCAAGGTAACACGAGTTTCATAGATAATAACACAAGTGGCAGGGTATTCTAGAATCTAGCCCGTCTACCAACTAGACGACTTGCTTTAATGCTTTAATGCTTTAATGAAATACTCCTAAATCAGTATTACACTATACTAGGAGACTTATAGATATATACAGTATAACTAAATATATATATACCTATGGATATATAATTATATATTAACATGGAAAGCAGTTACATGATATATTTTACACGAGGAAAAGAAGAAGGAAACATGGAAAACGCCCTGCATAAAACAACGAGAAAAAAATAACAACAACAACAACAAAAAAACAACAAAAAAAACCCAAAAAAAACAACAAAACATTTGATGACTGAGTGACTTAATTTGAAGGACGACTAAATGACTTAATTGCAGGAATAGCAAGTGTTTTGAAACTTGGAATGCTAGGTCCAATGGAGAGATTGTTGAATGGAATGTGATTCCATGTTACTATTGTTCGCGGATAAAATGAATACTTGTACACATTGACACTGCATTGGATCCACGCTGCCAGAAATGCGTAAAAATTCTCCCATCGGCAATAATATGCGTCAGCAAACATATTTACTTGGTCAGCGGCTATGACGTAAAATTTAACGACGGACTCGCAACTCATAAAAGCACCTAGTTTGGCTTGGGAAAAACAATAATCTATTTTCAATGTAAAGCTGGTTAAAATTAAATATCTAAGATAAACCTTTGTTCTAGTAATTAAAGAAATAATTATTGCCATACGTCTGTTTTTTCTTCAGAGAATTGCCTTGCTTCCGTGATGTGTCCTATCCGTATGCCATGGTTAATTCCCTATTTAAACTGCCGTCTTAAAAGTCGGAGAGCGAAAATTAACGTCGCTATTTATTACCAATGGTTAGCGCTTTTTTTTCGCTTTTAAATATTTTAAATTGGACGCTTTGATTGGAAGAAATAAACCATCGAATGATTTTTGATGGTTTTTTGACCAATTACCGTCCAGGTATACTAGACGGATGGTTTCATGGTGATTCTGGCAAAGCAAAAGTTACCGCGAACATTCAAACTCATGATTTATTAATGTCGGAAGAAGCTTTGGAAAGGTAAATTTGCATTTTAAATACAGATTTTGATTTGCCCTCTGATGTCAGTCATATTGGCCGCCATATTGATTGTTGTCTTTTGTTGCTCTGTAGACTTGAGCTGTGTAGAAGAAGGATAAATTGCTCCAAACGACATTTACATCGTGGCAAGTGTGACTCAAATAGGCAAAGAAACGTAAAGTTTTGGAATTGTACGCTGAAGTCAAGAATTTGCCAGAAGGAGAAGGAAATACGAGAGCGATTAGACGCTGAACAGCTAGAGCGGGAAGAAACGCTTCGCTTGAAGGATATTGAACTAAGGAGAAATACCGATGAAAAATGAAGAACATCTGATGCCCTAATCGCTGATACCCAGAAGCAAAAAGGTATTTTGATTGCTTTCACTTTATTAGGTGTACTGTGTTTGCGATTCAATTTGATTCTATAGAATTTGTCCTTGTTGATATTTGTGCTGTGTAATTTATATAAACTCCCAAATTTCCCCCTCGATTTATCAACCGGTCCGAGGTTTAATTACAGTCAGAAGTTGAAGTTTTGGCGGGAGAAGGTATATTATTTTACATAGAAAGCTGGACTTTAATATATTTGAGATTTAATGCCAAATAATATAATTTCTCTAAATTTGTACAGATGAATTGTTGTCAAGCACGATTGATTTATGCAAGGAGAAAGAAAAAGTTGCAGGATTTAAATGGTTCAAATTATAATAGTATAAATAATTAGAATAGTATAGAATATACATTGCAATATGTCTTAATATGTTCTTATTATAAATTTAATTTAAATGTTAAATCCTATAGATATGCATGTGAGCTGAACATGTATTATTTGTTTGTTTATCTTAGTTGAGTATGTATCTGCCATCATGCATTCTGCAGATCATGTAAAACAACAACTTGAGGAATCAACAGAAAAATTAAATGATATATCCTGTAGGCTGAATTTAAAACAAATTGAGCACAGGCAGCTCAAATCTGTCATTGAGAGAAGTTAGGCTCCCGAACAAAACGGCTGGGAAACCCTACATCATTTGATATGGTAAATGACCCTAAGTCGAGCACTAGGTATAGGCGTCGATATGAGAGTAAAGATGTTATGCAGTTTATTCATGGTGGTGAAGAAGGAGCTTTATATGGTGCATGGGATTTGCTTGTGTCCTTGGGATCAAGCAAACAACTTGAAAATCTTATAACTAATTTTAAGAATGGCAGGTTTTTGTATGGACATTTTAATGCTATCACTAAGAAGTTTGAGTCATCTGATGCTGCACTTAAACAGGCATTGGTATTGAAGTACAACAACTATATTTCGAGTAGGAAGTATAGGTTCCAGTGTAGGACTTTGAATTCATTGTTTGACCCAGACAAGGAAACATGGGTTCCAAGGAATAAAAAGGTTAACAACGTAGAAATTCACATGCCTAAGTTAGTATCACTAGATAAACTTGATGCATTTGCAAAGCGCATTGATATTGGCCATGTAAATTTTGTACCAGGTGGTCTTGGTGTCTGTCGTACACTAGTCAGCTTAGTGATCATGATTGCAGATCTGCATTTAAGACTTCCTTATTTGGCAAAAATATTGATTTGGTTTAATGGCAAGGTTAACCATTTCATTTTTCAATTTGGTGATGATGGTGCTCCTGAGACAAGCTCGCTTACTATGTCAATAGGTACATTGACATGCTGGAATTTTGGGCTTCAGTTGCGAAGTCGAGATTATCAGTATGTACTTCATGGTTTGAGTGTTGGTGAAAAAGATGCCATCTTGTCAGACATCTGGCAACAGCATACTCAAGAAATGTTACTCTTAGAAGGAAGCAACTTCACAATATATGAACAAATTTGTTCATTTGAATTTCAACCCTCTGCTGACCAGTCATGGCAAACATGGGCTGCTAATGAAGTCAGCCAATCTGCTACTTACCCATCTCCTTATGCCAAGGTTTCTAAATTTACTCTATGCGTTCCAAATGGAAAAATTGGTACAACATGGGAAGTTACTACTTCTGAAACAAGAGCAAGACATGTTGAAATGATAACAGCATTCAAGGCTAAACTTGATGAGTCAAGTAACCTTAGTGAGAAAACTAAACATGAAAAAAACGCTTGAATTTCTAGCTGCAAATGGTGTGAGGACTTTTGGTCCTCCACGAATAGGTATATATGCAAACAGGCTCAGGCCTGAACCCTTGCACTGTAAAATCAACTGTTGGCAAGATTTTTTGGATTTAGTGTACCATGAATCTCTTGTTAGAGGTAAATATGACGAATTTATCTCTGTGTTAGAAGGTCCAGTGACACAAACAGAAACTAGCATGAGTCATGTCATAAACATTAACAATCGCCCGATGACTCAAAATGAAGTTGGCTCTTCTGGTGCTGGTGTTAGGATAAGAACAGTGGAATGTGCTTCACAGCAAAATGAAAATCTCATGGCTACTCTTAGGAATGCCCATGATAATAGCTGTGCAACTGTTCGAAATGTGGTACTCGGTGTAGGGTTACCATTTATTGCTAAGTATGTCAAGGAGCACCATGATAACACCAAAACATGCCACAATAAATTGCAGGTTAGACTTATTGGAGCACAGGCTATTAAGTTGGCTCAATTTCATTATCGGTTGGTAGATTGTCTTGCACTGCAGAACGAATCTAAAACCCAAGCTCTTTTACGTTTTGCCCTTTCTAAGATTGGACAAATGCTTAGAGATGCTGGATCACTGTTTAACAAAATAGATCTTAATAACTCTGATTTAGAATTACTATCTGAAACTCTTCAGATTTATTACAATTTACATGCACTATTTTTTTCTACTAGAGTATCGTTGACTGTCTGGACAATGGGCTGTGCTCTTCGATATCACGCAGTTAAACTGTACCAAGAGCACAGTATTGGTTATGGAATAGTTAGTTGTCAGTCAAAAGAGTCCTTTATCAAATCGTCATACATCAGATACGGTTACTGACAATAAATGGTGGCAGGTTTTTAGAGCAGAGTATATTCGGTGCTTTTACATTCCAGAGTTTTGCCCTCAACCTTCTTCATATTCCTCACGTTATTTTCCTCGTGTTCCGAAACATTGTTCTTATGAAGGAAAATGTAATTGTGGAAGGGATGCCAAGGATGGTAATAATGAAAGTCAGACATGTTTAGATAGTGTAGACATAGTTGAGTGTGCTAGAAATGGACAGTTCTCTGATGCTATAATTGATATTATTCTTCCAATGAAATGCTCACAATGTTCAAGCAGGTTTTCTGATAAGGCATCTCTTGCAGCACATGTTCAGAGTCAACATAGTTCAAATATAGTGCATTAATTAGTGATCCTAGGACTATGGGTAAAGCAGCATTAGTTGCAGCACTTAAAGAAAGAGGACTGGATGCTAAGGGCGGAGTGACTGTTTTAAGGCAAAGACTGCTAGGTGCTATAGAAGATGAAGACTGATAATACTGGTAAAATATAAGGCATGAAAATTTAAAGTTAATCAATTCCTGTAATAACCCCTTCAATCCCAAAAAAGAAATTTCTATACTTTAATTTTTAAATAATAGGCTATTTTAGTGTGTCTAATGCCAGATGATTTTACTCGTTGAGGGGAAAACTTCCGTACAGTTTGGAGTGAAAAAGTTAGTCTAGCTTCACTCCCGAATACGGAATATCCCGTGCTTTATCATTTTACACTGTCTATAGCCCATAGAGCTGGCGGTATTAAGGGTTTTGGATAAAAAGCTGGTTAAGGAAAAGTGGATGGAAAAAATCCTCCTCTTTTTATTTGCCCACCCCAAAACACCTTGACCCCAAATTCTGTCTAATGCCAGTTGATTTCACAATTGGAGGGGTTACAAAGAGTTATGTTTTTCATCTTACTGTTTTTTGGCCACACCAATTTGATACTTTTTTTTTAATTTGAAAATTTAATTAATTTTAAAAATTTTAGGGTCGGTCGGTCGGTCAGGAAAGTGGAAATGAAAAAGTACAAGCTCATACCCAGTCTATTCACCCGTCTTTCTGGTGAAAAGCCTTGGTATGAGGTTGAAAAAGCACAACAATAACCCATTTTTTATCAAAGTAAATAATAGGTACAAATTTTATTTTATTTTGGTTTCACAAAAACAGGGTCGTCGGATCCATGACCCGAACAATTAAATTGGTGTTGCCTAAAACTAGATTAATTGTTCGACTCCCTGGTTTGCCTGATTTTGCCTTGGGGTAAAAGGGTTAACCCTTTCAATTATAAACATGCCATTTGTTATACTTTACTATTTTACTCTGTCTAACAGTAGATGATTTAACTTGCAGATGAGTTGTATGTCAGGAGTGAAAGGGTTAAGTTTTAGTTAATAATAATGGTGATTAGGTTGAACTTGTATTGAATTAACCTCAAACCCAGGACACTTTCCCTGCTCCCCTCACACTAGATAAGTACCCGTTGTCATATGGCACCCGAAATCTGGGTTGTATTTTTTGCTCTGTTTCCTTTGATAATATTTCTTAGCCTCTAGATTTAGGGTGCCACGTGACAACCACAAACCGCCCCGGGGTACTTTCCTAGCGAGGGGGAGCAGAGAAAGATGCCTGAGTACGAGGTAGGTATCGATTTAGTATACATAATTGATAATGTACATTGTATATATAATTGATTGAATTAATATGTATATATTAATATTATTACTGATTTTGTATTAATTTTTAAACACATGAATTTCCAATAAATTTGCATAAAATGTCTTTCTGGTATTTCTTGTCTACACATGTAATACATTCATTGATGTCTATATGTTACAACATATAATATAATACAAACACATATAATTATATCACATGGTTATAATATAGAAAATAATTTAATTTTAAGTGTGAACAAATGAGCAAAATCCTGTTTAAAAATCTGAATGATCTGCCTTTTGTATTAATGATCTTTGTTTGAAATTATAGCCTAGTTTACACTTGTCGTAAGAATCGTAACGCAGCGACATACTCAAGCGCAGTAAGCACTTCATGGTAGATGAACTCCTTTGAATTTAGGAAGAACAAAGAGTTCAATTGACCATGAAGTGCTTACTGCGCTTACGTATGTTGCTGCGTTACGATTCTTATGACAACTGTAAACTAGGCTTAAATGAGTGGTTTTCCTCAATCACGCACACTCAATACTTTTAAGAATAGTAGATTTTTCTAGTAGAATAACCTTTCTATTTACATTTTGTACTTGAACTGCTTAGCACTAGCTAGATAGCACAATGTTATGAACAGCTGAACAGCCTTTCTATATTACATTCAAAATAACCTGTCAGTGTCAAAATAAACTTTTGTAGACTACCTTGAACTAAATCCGAATAATTAACAATTATTCGCTGAAGGCGAGGTAGATATCAGGTGAATAAAACAGAGACGAAGTAAAGGTTTTTATTCACCAAAATTCACTTAGCCTGAGGCGAATAATTCCAAATTTTAGGAAAAGCATTTTCTTCAACATTTCCTGTTTCTTCTTCTGTCACTTTGACAAATCGGCTGGTGGCCATCTTGGAAAAATGCTGCAGGTGATTATTGAGAATAAATCAAAGTAGCTCAACGAATCAGTGCACGCAATTTCGATAATAACCTAGTGTAACATATTAATACTAATCATATTTCTTCTAAATGACTACCAGCTGATTTGCCAATCTGACAGAAGAGGAAATTAAGAAATTAAAAATGCTGTTTCTTAATTTGACTGAATTTAGTGTGTTTATACAACACAATTATTTGCCACAGCTTATGTGAAGAATAACCTCAATATTGTCCAAGTTGTTATTCACTCACATTCGCCTTGCCTTGGTTAATAATTGCTGGTTAATAGAATCAGATTGAGTTATGTTTTGCAATTTACCCCATATTGGTAAATACCAAATCATTCTAGCATACTGCTTTAATAGACTACTGGCATGATGAAGTATTTAACTACAACTACCAGAATGCTTTTCCAGCATCTCGGGTAAATTAGATAGCAAAAGCTCCAAAGCATTCTGGCAGTTGTAGTTAACTAAAAGAAAATACGTCGTCATGCAAATGGTCTATTACAATATTCTAGCTATTAAAGTCACACATTTTAATCATTCACCAGAAGGAAAGGGTTAGTGTGTGCTGGTTAGGGTTAGTCTGGGACTGAACCTAAGTAGAGTTTAGTTGATCTCTCCTGTGTTCCTGAGCCGACATTGAAAGATAGCACTCCAGTTACATACATGTACATGTGTCTTTAAATTCACATATCTTATGCAACTCACTACTATCTCTGCCAAGCATAACTCAACCTAATATCTATAAAAACTATTTTAATAAAATTTTAAAATACCCATTAACATTCGTTAACTATACCTTGAAGAGTTAAATCTTGAGCAATACCATTCAAGTCATAATTTTGCCTGTAGAAACTTATCTTTGCAGTGCCATGATCCATTTTGAATGTGATAGAGATAGGTGTTCTCTCTGACACTAAAACCGCTGATCTGCCATCAAAAACGTAAACCATCCTTTTATTTGGCTGACGAATCCTGTTGTGGTGTCGTCTCTTTAAAAAATTTTCACCACAAAATCTAGCGGGAAAAAATAACTTCTCAATGGTCTCAAACTTGACAGCAGTGAGAACCATTTTCTTCCGCCGTTGATCTGTGTCGATACCCCTCCCGTAGTTCCTCCACAATACGCATATGTATTTCACCAAATCCCACGGTATAGTGGTATTAAAGTCGTTCATTAACCCCGTTCTCCTTGACTTTCGGAGTCGAAGCCTTATTGCGTTCCCAATATGTTTCAAATAAAAGTCCACAAGTGGTCCAACAATTGCCAGCTTATAGCCGATATCTTTGGCTCATCTTCATCCAATTTCCCTCCAGTATAGAAAGATCAGGAAAACCATCCTTGTTGCTCCTGACATGGTCTAGCCATGGTTCTTCAGCAAAATATTTCATTTTCACAGTCGCAGAGTTCCAAAATCCTTTACCTCGCTCTGTTCTTTTAACTACCGCCATCTTGCTTTTTTGATCAACACTGAACTAGCTTCCATTCCTAATAGCGCGCGCGGCCAAAACGCGAGTGGGAGAAAATTCAAGAATTTCTGGCAGCGTGATCTGTCGAAAAGGAGAGGTGTTTGGCAATCTTGATACTCTATTTAAAGGACACACCTCGTCAGGGAAACTGATACCTACAAGACCTTGATTGAACTTGTAGAACATGGTGGCTTGATGTACTAACCTACGTTGTTCGAGTGTGTCCCAGTCCAGGTGGTCTATCATAGGAGAGACATGGCTAGTTCTAGAATAGTCGTTTTGAGTGAACCTAGCAGCTCTACGTTGAATCATGTCGATCTTGTTGATATTTCTTTTGGTGTAAGGGTTCCACACAGAGCAGGCATATTCTAGTTGGGGACGAAGAAGACTAGTATAAGCTCTTGACTTAACTTCCATGCTACAGTCGCCTAGGATTCGTCTAAAGGCCAAGAGTACTATTTGCCTTATTATATATGTTGTCACAATGCTGATTCCAGGTTAGCTTATGGTTTATAGTGATACCTAAGTATTTCGTCGAAGCTACACTACAGATGGTTTGTTTATTCATTACGTAACTATAAGAAAGAGTGGTCTGTTTATTTGTAATTCCTAAATGATAGCATTTGGAATAATTAAAATTGAGTTGCCATTTGTTGACCCACTCACTTAGGTTTTCTAGGTCTTCTTGTAATGTGATCTGGTCTTGATGATCGTTAATCTCTCTATAGATAATACTATCGTCAGCGAATAAACGAATTTGAGAATTAATGATATCAGAGATGTCGTTTATATATAGTAGAAATGAGACAGGTGCAAGAATTGTTCCTTGATGTACTCCTGATATCACAGGTTTTGAATCAGAGTGGGAGCCATTTGCAGAAACAACTTGCGAACGGTTGGAAAGAAAAGACTTGATCCAATTGGCAGAGGGTCCTCTTATTCTATAATAATCAAGTTTTGACATCAGGCGGAGGTGACGACTATCCTTACTGAAGATTTTGTTCGCGATTATGCTCGTTATTCCGAAGAAAGAAGGCATGGAGTTGAATAGTTGATCATTGTTGTTTTGGCAAAGCAGTGGTCAAACGGTCAAACCGCCTAAAGGTGGCTGGAAAGCATATCTGGGGCGCGTAATTGCTGCGACTGGTGAGTTGTATACAATTTGTTCATGACTTTGGCGATAATCTACATCTCTCTTAATGTTTAATAATACTTAAATTTGTATTTCATAATTGCGAATCGCCATAAATTTTGGACGCCATTGATATATTCGTCGAGTGAGTAATGAGTCGCTGTTGATCTGGTATAAACCGGGATGAAATATTTATTGATCAGCTTTTGTCAATTGCTCATTATAAGACCTTTGTAAGTTTGCTGAAAAAGGTCTTATGAGCCAGTTAAGCCCCTGAAGACTGAAGGAAAATGCACCAATATTACTGTAGAACTGTTTATTATATTAAATCTTGCTCTTCATGAAAGTAATTAAACTGATTTAATTATAAGAGCAACTGGTTGGCACTTGGTTATGACAATGTTGAAGTTATAGTGAAGGAAAACTTTGAATGTGAAGATCCAACTGAGATGGGTTGTGAAAAATATAACTTCAAGGCCTAACAGAAGCTGGAAATCAAATTAAGCCACAGCTCTTGGGATTATGGAGGCCCATGACAGGTGCTTGGCAACAAGTTCAGTATTATATTTATATGATGGTGGTATTATACCATTATGAAGTGAATGGATATTTTACTGAGAATATTTGGCATTAACACTACATTAATTGGATGAAGTGTGATAAACCAACTGGAACCAGTTGCGAAAAATGCAACTACAATACTAGCCTGTGTCACACCCCCGACTCGTCTCGGTACGAGTAAGTATGAGTACGTACTAACTAGGCTTCCTTCAGTACTTTAGTCCAATATAGTTATGCATTTATGTTTAAAACCATCAGGAGCCACCTTAATTGAGTGCCAAATATTCTCAGTAATAAACCCATTCACTTCATTGGCATTTACACCATGGTCGTGCAGGTATATACTGAACTTGTAGCCAAGCTCCCATAGCTCAGTCGGTAAGTGTGCTGGTGTAATGTATATTGCCATGGTCGCAGGGTTCAATTCCCAGTATTATCTACAGTGTTTCAATTAGTTGGGGAAATATTTGTATTTCCCCCCTGTACCGTAATTTAGAGAGTGAGATTTTCCATTTTATCTGTCAAGTTTTTACATGGCATATTGAAGTGATATGTAGTTTCTTGTGACCGACGCAATGTGCTATTTGCACATAGAAATATATTACTGTAATTCATGATGACTTCCAATTTATTGTCAGCCTTATTTGGAAATATATTCTGGCCCAGTGAGTCATCAGTCACAGGGAAAAGCAGGGAAGGTCATCCTGCTCTGGACCATGTGAAGGTCAAACTAATAATAGGTCAGAAATTGGTTATAATTAAAAAATTGAAATTGGTTATAATTACATTACTTTTAAATTGTGTTGCTAACATCAGCAAAATACTGATTCACTAAGCAGAAATGCAATCAGATTATAATAAATATTAGTGCCCACCACAAAACATGGGTAAAAGCCATGATATAGTGTACAGTGTGAAAAATTCACGAAAGAGATTCTCAATTAATGCTCAGAGTGCCGATAGCTTACTTTAGGACTTTCCTTGGAAAAAATATGAGTTATGTGTTTAAATTTTAACAATAAGAGACCTATTATGCCTCTCTCAAAAAAGTCCCCTCAAGTCTTTAATAATACCAGGTTTTTGTTGAAATCTAAATTTAGAGTGTATTGTAACACCAAAGCCATTGGATAATTATCATTCAATGGCATCAAGACTTAAACTAGTGGTCTATCACCAATGCTGATGCTAATTGGCTATGCTACTATAGGTCTTTTTGTGATAGACCACAAATTGTGATAAACACCAGTTTTGAAAATAAAAACGATGCAGAAACTTTGCAGTTTGTCTTTATTTTCATATTTTAAGTTTGACTGACTAGTTTGTTGATACCAAAACAATTAACTTGTGATGAGCGTTAGATAACTTTGCTTGCATAGAACACTTGTACCTTGTTGTCTAATTGTTAAATTGACTACTATATTTATCTGCCTAATGTATCACTATGGTTCAGGACTATAGATCAATGTTATAGGTCAAGCGAGGGAGTGATTCTGCATTTTCATCTCTAAACTTCTCTTTCATTATTTCCTTTCAAATGAAAATGTAATTAACAAAAGCAAGTATTTACATAATTTACATATCTACATAAGAGTAGAAATGACACAAAAGAAGGGTCAAAATGACTCGTTCTAAGGTGTCGTCTGACCCTACATAAGAGTAAAAATGAACCAGAAGAAGAATTTGCATTTTAGCTCTTCTAAGAGTATTTCCAAACGACTTTTTGAAGAGTCAAAATGACTCTCGTAAAGGGTAGAAATGACTCTTCATAGGAGTAGGCCCAAAAGGAGTCAAAATGACTCTTTTGAATACAGTATACAGTGTAGAGAAAAATTAATGACAAAAAGGAAGGAATTTAACACTGAGCACAAGTGGTGTATATTGCTGTGGCATCCATGGGACTTTAACATGAGTCATTTGAAAAGCAGAATATATATATTATATATATATATATATATATATATATATATATATATATATATATATATATATATATATATATATATATATATATATATATATATATATATATATATATATATATATATATATATATATATATATATATATATCAAATAGAGATATTGTGTTTGTGTTTCGAGAGTGCTCGATACCATCGGTAGAGCAAATATATAGAATAACTGGACACGGTTACACTTTCGACATTAGTTTATTGCATACAGTTCTGTTTCGTACAGGCGAACCTGCACTCATCTGTGCTAGACTAAATGGTCATTTAGTTTAGCACTGATAAGTGCAGATTCGCCTGTACGAAACAGAACTGTATGCAATAAACTAATGTCGAACGTGTAACCGTGCCCAGTTATTCTATATATATATATTTATATATGTATATATATATATATATATATATATATATATATATATATATATATATATATATATATATATATATATATATATATATATATATATATATATATATATATATATAACATCATTGCAGTCAGCTAGCAAACATATTGCACTTGGAGAATTGTCTACAAATATAAATATGTTACTTTCTAATTCTCTTTTAGACCTTTTCTCGATATATAGTTTTTATACACTGAGTTTCTATTGAGAATATTAATTTTGCAATTTATTATGGTATTTAGATTATATATAATAAGTAAAATTATGTGCATATTGTAATTGTATATATTTTACAACCGCGATATATGTTTAAAATATGTAAATGAGAATATGTTTAAAACATGTTAAAATTTGTATTAAAATATGTTTAATGTTCGAATTTTATAGTGTTTTTTTATGTTTTAAACATAGATAAAACATATATCAAATATATATTTAAAATGTGTTTAAAACATATTTTAAATATATATTTCTAAACATGTTTTAGATATGGTTAATTTTGACAAGGGGTTGCAAGTCCTAGTAAACCCAATTTGAATAGACCCCTAGATATTTTACTTCTTTCAATAGTTTATAATAACTATTGAGTTGATTATTTCATGTGGAATTATCAATAGTGTGAAACAAGTAATTTTTTTCTTAATGATTGATGGTAAAAACAGCAGTGGACTTCCCCACTATTCTGTTACCGCACCGAAAAATTAAAAAGTTTCTATATAGTTATTTAGTTTGATGTCCTATGAAACAATTAAATTCAGAAAACAAAAGATATATTGATAAATTGTCCACTGAAAATCTATTCAGTTTGGCAAATTATTGGGCTATTACCTAATAGCGTAACGTCTGGCTGCTATTAATAGCTCAAAATGCGGATAAACAAACCAATTTTGACTCAAAATTATTGCAAATCAGCTATTTTCTTTTGCTATGGCCGCAAGAAATAGGGGTAAAAACGGACAAACATGGCTACTGACGTCATCTCGATGTACTGCTATTCAAGTAAAAGAACGAAAATAAGTACAGTAAGCAACTACGCTATAAAAGATTCAAACAGTAAGCGGGTCAGGGGTTGATGCGTATACGTATTTCTAGCTTGTATATTATTAATTGGTAATAACACTGTTCATAGCACTGTTAGTAGCACTGTTAATGACACTGTGTATGGAATTTGGGGTTATACGCACTAGTGTATTTTTCAAAAGAGCTCAAATTGTGCTCATCAGTGCTCGACATAATGGGGCGAAGTGGTCACTGACAACTGATTTTCATGATTTGATCACCAGAAATCAGTTATGCCAGGTCAGCATGACCGGTCAAATTATTTCTACCAGTGAACTCATTTTTTACCTTGTAAATGTTGTTAATATCATTTATGCACTAACAGATGGCTTTAACAGATTTTTAAAAGGTTTTAAAAGGCCGCTTAGTTTTATTGGTTATTCAAGGCAATAATATATAATTTATTCAAATTTCATTTGAAGCCAAGTTGTTGCACTGGGAATTGACTTCAATTTTAAACAAAACGATTGAACCATTGAACGTTCATGGCCTTGTGTACTGCTGATACAAAGTTATAGAAGGGAAGAACATTTTTGTTTTTAATGCACGAAATAAGAAAAAATAGTTGACCATCCAAATTTTAGATCTGATCGCCTGAACTCACATCTGACTGGTCATACTGACCGCCGACTCACTCTTCGGGCTTGCACAATTTTTGCAAATTGCACTTGAAACCATGTTCTCATACTTATAATATAAATTAATAATGCCTACTTGTCAGAAACATTTTCTGAGGATTTGAGCTTGACGATCTTCCATGTATTATACAATATATCATTACAACAGGTACATACTAGAAATACGAATTCGCAATAATCCCCTCGCCCGCCTTTTCTATCCCCCCCCCCCCCCCCCCTACGGGAATATCCCCATCCATGGTGCCCAGACCTCGCACGCCGTGGCCGTGTATTTCTGTTTTGCAAAAATTCACAATTTCCAAAAGCCCGTTTCGTCGAAGAAATGTTTGAACGTTATCTCGGCCAATATTTCACCGATTTAAACTCTGAAAACAGATTTGGAATTAGCGAGTCAACATACATAACATACGCGTTTACTATATTACGAGAACGTGAGTACCCTTCGTAAAAACGGTGTATGCACTTAGAAATTAGTCGATTATAAACTGGTCACTTCATCGTATATTATTTTGAACGTTATCTCGATCAACATTTAACCGTTTTCAATTCTGAAAACAGATTTGGAATTAGCGAGTCAAAATACATCACATATGTGTCTACTATATTACGAGAACGTGAATACCCTTCGTAAAAATGGTTTATGTACTTAGAAAGTTAGTCGGCTTTGTCGGCTATGATTAGCCGGTCACTTCGTCGAATATTATGTTGAATATCTCGATCAATATATAACCGTTTTCAATTCTGAAAACAGATTTGGAATTAGCGAGTCAAAATACATACTCGGGCTCGGATTTCTATTTCCTCAAAAAACTATGTCTCTTGTGACGGTTCAATTTAATCTGAGTATCTAGTTACCAGTGCCACATTTTCCGATGCCGCGCATGAGGACGGTTGATCATATATATATATATATATATATATATATATATATATATATGTATATATATATATATATATACATATATATATATATATATATATATATATATATATATTATATATATATATATATATATATATATATATATATATATATATATATATATATATATATATATATATATATATATATACCTATAAACTGATCCTAGATCTAGGAACGGCTTGGATCTCGCGCGATAAGGGACTAAAACGCCGGTCGATATTAGCACCCTCGCCCTCAGGCCTTCGGCCTTCGGCCGAAGGGATTAACAAGGGGGGATTAACACACCCAAGTATTACTGATATATAGTGACCGCCGCATAGGTAATACAGGTACAGAAAATATTATGGCAATCAATCCAGCACATCATTTTCTCGATTTGAGCTTGACGATCATCCATGTACAGTATCGTCTGTCTAAGTTCCCACATTCTCTACAACATTGTATACATTAACACACATGGAGGCGATACACAGACTATGATCAAGCTCTAATCCTCAGAAAAAAGTTTCTGATTACAGATGAGCCACTCTAACGAACGAGCTACTGACACTCAGGTGGAGCATACAATAATGTATTGGTTCGATTGATAGCTACCGACGCACATGTATAGTGCCAATGCACCAGTCACTACAGTATACTGATATAACTAGAAATACGTTTTATACGCAACACCCCTCGCCCGCTTACTGTTTTAAACTTTTATAGTGTAGTTGCTAATTTACTACTGTAATACAATACTGTAGTTATTTTATTTGAATTAGGTAATAGCCCTATAGACTGACAAATGTAGGAGCTCGTTAGACTCTGACTGCCTTCCGCCATTGCGCGTACTCTATGGAAAATTTCCCGCGCACTGATTATAAGTGAGTATTGCCCATATATATAACGCTTGGTTCAGTTGGTTCTAGAATGTTGTTTTGGACATGTTTCTCCAATATCCAATATGTTCAGTTTATTATTTAATAATATTAAATAGTAATGCACGACCAGTTACTAAAATGAAAAAGTACAAAATTAACATTTAGAATAGCAAAGTATAAAGACAAACTGTACTAAACGAAGAAAGAAAATAAAAATTATATAGGAGAGCAAGATGAAGCAAAATAAAAATTAAGACATATAGTGCAGTAGGCCGTATGCTGTGGCCCGATATTGTTCACTTTCATTAAGCATGTCGTAGAACTGAAATAATTTTACATAACTTACCTTTTTAAAACACCCTGAGTCCGAATCCAAAAAGTTCCCGCTCCCTAGACCCGCAGTTTTTTCGCAAAATCCATATTTATTTTCACTCATTCGACGAACTTTAAACAAACACGCGCCATTTTGAAATTAAATAACATTAGCCTCAGTAATCCTTTTTATCCCGTTATTGCTCCCCAGTCTCTGAAATTCATGACCGAGTTATAATTTAGAGCAATGTTATTTAATCTGCTTCAAAATAAACACAATTCACATGGCGAAGCCAGTGATTTTTAGTTTACTTGCAAGTGAAAACGGTAAAGAATGAGAAATAAAAGTTCTATTAATGATGCCACAGAGATAATTGTTAAAGGAAGGGAACTGTGGTTGTCTGCACATTATATGCAACTATGTATTACAAGTTGGAGAAGAGTTGAAGCGAATTTTTCATCGTTTCAGCATTTGACTTTATACAGATATATTGTTTTGGCATAATTTTGTTGTCATATGAAGTATATGTATCATCTTCTGAGGTTTGCTTGATTTGTAATGTTGCCCTGTTCTCCTACCCGTCCTCAACTGTTTAACACATTTGACTTTTATATTGTCAATACGGACTGCAGCATCATACTATAAACAATGTATCAGTAAATATGTGTATTCTGTATAATGCTTATAATGTGAATTTTTTTCGTTGCAATGTGATTAAAGGTTATTTGTTGTATTGTTATATCCTGATATTTTGTTGTGGTCTGTCGTAATTTTTATGCATAGAAAATCTGAAAATATATACCAACCTTACTACAAATGCCAGTCAAACATTGATTCATGTATGTGTATGAAGTAAACTTATTTCGATTCTTAATACTTGTAAGATGGCCTAAATTTTTTAGCAAGTTAGCTCATTCAATATGTGTTTAAAACTTTTAAGCTAATAGAGGGAAAGGATTAATGGCAAATTTTGACATCTGCTAAAGTTTATTGTCAAAATTCCTATTTCAGAGATTCTTATGCTGGTCAAAGTTATAAATTTAGAAACGGATAATATTTTAGCACATTCATTTATCACCCCCACTGATCTCTGTGAAAGGTCCTGAAGGCCATCAAAACCATGAACTTTCCATAGTATAAGTGAATTTTATTATAGGGTGTTGCTTTCATAACTCTAAACCATTAAATCCCTAGCTAGGAGGAAGTAGAGCAATGAGTTCAAAATATGTTCAACTGTTATCTTTAATAACTCATTTTGACAAAGCTAGTAATATTTTATGACTTACGGGTTTTAGTATACTCCTAGTTAACGTGCAATTAGTACTAATCCATAGCTACCTGTATCTAAATACTAAATATAGGCCACTTGCAGGCACAAATAATACTGTCAAGGAATAAAAAAGTGATTAGGTGGCTGTTTAGATGACAACATTTTCTTGTATGGTATCTGTGTTTCATGCTTTATACTGCCAGGAGTAAATTAATTTCAGTGTAAAATTTTGAACAATTAAATGATATATAGAGTCTTGATTTATTCATTGGTTACTATTGTAATCCAAATTTATAGTTCACCAAATAGTAGTGACTGGTGAGCATGGTGTATTTTTGGAACAAACAATAATGGTACAAATGAAAGGAGCAGAATGTAACCAAGCTCCCAACACATTTTGCAGACAATTGTGGTATTTGAAACACAAACCTGACTAGTGAAAAAACTTAATATTAACCACCATGAAAGGAGCACACATTTAAATGTACATAACCTTGATTGGATGTAAACAGATTGATATAAAATACAAGGCAAACCACATGGAATACCTACTTTAACAACTCCAGAGTTATTTTCTCTCATTTAACTTAATTTTAAACTGATCAAGTACACACTACAGTACTTATATTTGTTCTTTGGTCGTCGAAGTTCGTTACTCAAAACTGTTATATATCTGACAGAGCTGTCTATCACTCCCTTTTGCCATTTTGGATATAGTTCAATCATGGGTCATTAGCCATCAATTCAAGACATTTATACGGCGAACATTTACCTCGTCCCTTCCTTTAACAATATTCTCTGTTGCATCATTAACTAGAACTTTTATTTCTCATTTTTCACCGTTTTTACTGGTAAATAAACTGGAAATCACTGCCTTTGTCCATTGAAAACCATGTGAGTTGTGTTTATTTGAAGCAGGTTAAATAACATTGCTCTACATTATAACTCGGTCATAAATTTCAGAGACTGGGGAGCAATAACGGGATAAAGAGGATTACTGAGGCTGATGTTATTTAATTTCAAAATGGCGCGTGTTTGTTTAAAGTTCGTCGAAGGAGTGAAAATAAATATGGATTTTGCGAAAAAACTGCGGGTCTAGGGAGCGGGAACTTTTCGGGTTCGGACTCAGGGTGTTTTAAAAAGGGAAGTTATGTAAAATTATTTCAGTTCTACGACATGCTTAATGAAAATCGTTTTCTAGGCCCATTTTCAGGTCACAGCATACGGCCTACAGTACCTGTTGTATCGACCCATATATTTGTTATCCTCTGCCCCAGACCATTTACGCATGGTGTATCTGGGGCACAGGTTGCGTGGTGAATGGTTTAATAACGTGAATGGTTTAATAGAACCAAAGCAGAAAATCTATATAGTTCCATTTGTATTGAAGAAATGCTAGGATTTCTTCTTTGTTGAACCATACCATGAAAGTTTATTTACTTTTGCATCAATCCATATTGCTTTATGATCACTGAAACATGTTTCTAAATTACCTGAATCAATCTCCATATTATTTAGTTATATTAGTATATATGTGGTCGATGAGTGTATTGTTATCAGTTGTATAACTTGTTATTAATTGTGTATAACCATTGTCTCTAATCATGACATTGTAAAGCGACTGCCGTTCTCTGGCAACCACCCAATTGACATTAAAATCTCCAATAATTATGTTCTGCTGCAAAGTGTTTACAGTAACTATATTCTGTAATGCTGACAATAGATGAGTTAGGGGAACTTGTCGAGAGCGATATACTCCTATAATGTTGATATCCTCATGGTTGGTCACAATTTAATTACAGTAAATTCAATAGCATTGACATTGTGACTGTAAGGATATCCCTCAACAAATGGTATCTTGCTGTAAACTGCTGTACAATGATATCTAATTATCATTCCGAATAAACATGGCATAATGTCTAATAAGTGAATTTCATAATCATCAAATGGACTGAACCTTGTTTCTCTAAATATTGCATATCACAAGAAGAGTACTTCAAGTCATTTCGGACATCTTCAATGTGTTTGTGTAGTGAACGAGTATTTAAATGACAAACTTTTAAATCACATGGATTTACCTCATATAGCGGACTATAACAAAGTTGTAAGCTTCTCTCTGTTCTGAGCTTTTTCATTTCTTCTACAACTTTTGGATCGACAGAAATTTTATTTTCCCACAGGTCAGTAATATACAATCATTCAATTGTAACTCTACAAAGTGCCACATAATCAGTATGAGGAATTGATCTTTTAGTGTTAAGATTGGCAACAATCTCATTCTGAGTATCTCCTTGAGATCTGTGTACTGTTTTAGCTGCAGCTGGCCGTAATGGAAACTGTTTTCTTACAACTTGCGCTGATTTAGTTCTACCAACATAAAACAGTGTAGTCACTGGATGTAGGTTTGGATGCCTTGCACATAATGACGTCTGTTTTCATGTCTATTTTTTTGTCCAACATCTTCATAATGAAACTCTACCCATGCTATACCAGATGGTTTGTCAGGTTGATGTAACTGAACTAGTTTAACTACATTGCTGGCACCAATTGTTAGGCCATCATCAGTTCTTACATTGAGTGCAATTTCAGTTCTTTCACCTTCAGCAAGTCTTAACTTTGTTGCTAATTGTCTTTTTTTTGGGGGGGACACACAAGGAATTTGCCTCATCCTTTGAGCCTTTGATATTATATTTGGTACCCATTGATGCTTTATAAACAGTTTCATTATAATCGTGAACCATAACATTTTGTATAAACAGTCGAGGAGCTTCTCTTGTGCAATTTTTTTCATGAGCACATCCTTCTTTGATTTTAATGATATCATTCTGAATATGTTTCCCTTCTCTTAATCGTTTCAAAATTTCAGCAAAAGCTTTTCTTTCTCTTTGGCTCATAATTTCATACAGTTCAAACATTATAAAGTATTTCTTCCATATAAATTAGGAGCAAGTATGCTATATTCAGAATTTTGAATATCGTTGAAAATATAACCATAAAACACAGCTTGTAACTGGAATAAATCTCCAATTGCAATTGTACTAACACCTCCAAAATCTTCCTTGCCACCCATTATATCTTTGAGTGAATTATTGATTTGAACAGTGAACATATTGCTGCCAGCCATTGATATTTCATCTAGTAATATTAGTTTAACACCCCCAAGTTGAGATTGTAAAGTGTTTAACCTACTGGAGTCAAGTAGCTTGTAATTTTTTAAAGATTGAGTTGTTGGTACTGCAAGTGCACTGTTTATGGTGTCGCCTTTAAGTAATGAAAGCAGATTTTCCTGTTGTAGCCAGTAGTAATATTTTTACCCGACGAAAGTCTTCACTAGCACGTGTGTTATAATATTTATAAGTGCAGCCTGATAAATTGATTTTGTTAGGTGAGATTTACCAACTCCTCCACCTTCATTGTCATCATTTAAATGTTGCTGAATTTCATTTAAGTCTTCATTACATACAGTATATTGACTAATTTGTTCACTGATTTCATCAGTTCTAGCAAGATAATGTTCTTGAAATGAAGAATAATGTGAAATTAAATCAGTTTCCTCATTTCTCCATGGAGCAAAAAGCATAATGAGTTCACGATAATGCTTTTCGCAATAATTCACTCATTCGTTTCTGTGCTTTGGAAATGTATGAAACAATGTACATAGCACAAGCATATACGTCAAGAACAAACTGGATATCCATATTAGCTCTCCATGCACTCAAGCATCCAGCATTATAGTGATTAACTCTTAGTTCATTTGGTTTTCTGTTTAAATATATTGTAGGGCAATTTAGAGATGATCCAATTATTTGCTAATATATAGTTTTGTTCAGTCACATCTAGACTTGTAAGCAGTTAATCAAATGTAATATCTTCTCCCTCTTTTAAATCATTGAGTTTTTTATCATGAAGAGGATACAGTATCTGAGTTGATCTCATTGGTGGCTGCGGGTATTTAAATATACATAGGTTTTTTATTTTTCCGGCAGGTGTGAGAATGGCTGTGAGTTTGTCGGTTCACAAGGTTCAGGAGTATATGGTCATCCACTGTTTTTGGCAAGTAATTATTTGATCAATATATGTCACATCTTCATCTTTGTCCTTCAAGCCATATCAACATGCGGATGTGAGGGGAGCCTCGTTGTTGATATTCAACTCTGTAAAACCAATCTTGTACTTTTCCCAGTGGAGCATAGTTGTTCATCAAAAACTGTTTTAAGAATGTATTAAGCTGAAAGCCAAAATGTCTTGCACATGTAACTGGGTCACTTTGAATTAATCTTCATTTTTCATTCCAGTCTAAGTTTTCTAGTTCAATATCAGTGTAGTCTTTATGGTCAACAAGTTTGCCAAGTATTTTTAGAAAATAAACCCATTTTGTCTCAGCTGATGAAAAGCTGCAAAACAATGAGGCTGGACTTAATTGTCGAATCATAGCAAACAAGACTTTTTTGCCTCTTCTTTTTTGCCTTTTAGTGCTCTTAAGAATTTGTAACATTCGTCATGGTGAATAAGTCATTCCAAACCACCTTGTTGTTTTAATTGGCCTTCAGTTAATGTTTGATTGCCTTGTTTGCATTTTCTTAAAGCAATTTGAGATTTTCCTAACATGATCTTCATTTCCAATTTTTTTAGTTTTGAAAAAAAATATTTTCGACACACATAGCTGCCCTTCGGTCAGATCTCCTCAACTCTGACTTACATATTTCACTATAGTAATTAGCACTAACTAACCTCTGTTTGTCTTCAGGTCTTTTTGACATAGGCATATTCCTTCGTCTTTCTCGGTGGCTCCGCTTGCCTTATCAAGTTTAACAAGAAGAAGATGCAACTCCGAGTTAACAAAGTAAAGTATCTCGGTAATATCGTCAGCGCTGAAGATTTCAACCAGACCCGGAGAAGATAAAGGCGATTATTGAAATTGCTCAGCCACAGTGCAGACAATATTTACAACGCTTGTTGGGAATGGTGAACTACCTGTCCCAGTAAATACCCAACATGTCAGAGATCACCGCTCCACTGCGAACCCTACTGAAGAAATATATACAATGGTCATGGTATGGAGAGCACCAGAAAGCACTAGACGAAATAAAGCAATCCTCACAAGCAGCCCAGTATTACAATTTTATGACATCAGTAAACCAATCATCCTACAAGTTGATACGTTTCAAGGCGGTCTGGGTGCATGTCTCCTACAGGAAGAACATCCAGTTATATATGCATCAAGATCACTTACTCAGTCTGAGAAACAATATGCTCAGATTGAAAAGGAATTACTAGCCATTGTTTTTCCCTCGAGAGATTCAACCAGTTCGTCTATGGTAGAACAATCACAGTTCACAGTGATCATAAGCCCCTCGAAGCAATCGTAGCCAAACCGCTATCACAAGCTCCACGTAGAATTCAGCGCGTTCTCATGAGACTCCAAAAGTACCAGCCGTTGGTGAAATATGTGCCTGGAAAGTATCTGTTTATTGCAGATACCCTGTCGAGAGCTTACGTGGAGGAGAAACTAGGAGCCGAACAGCAAGATCTAAATGAATAAATGGAAGTTATGGTGCACAGTATGGTGAAAGAAATTCCAGCATCACCTGAGAAGATCTCGGAGCTCAAAAGAGAAACAGAAACAGACGAATCCATGCAGTTATTAAAGCAGCAAATATGGCAAGGTTGGCCAGACCACAAGTATAAAGTTCCTCCGCAGATTTCCATCTACTGGAATGTCCGACACGAGTTGAGTGAAGCTGAAGGTTTGATTTTCAAAGAAAAGAAGCTCTTTGTGCCCACGTCAATGAGAGGTTATATGCGTAACTTGATACACGAAAGTCACCTTGGAGTAGAGAAATGCAAAACCAGAGCAAGGGTCATCCTCTACTGGCCTGGGATCTCAAGTGACATCACTGAGAAAGTGTCAAATTGTCCCACGTGTGCTACCTACCGAAGAAGAAACCAGAGAGAGCCCATGATCTCACATGAGATACCTGAACGGCCTTGGCAAAAGCTAGGCACAGATCTTTGTGAATACAAAGGGAAAACGTACTTAGTCTTGGTTGATTACTATTCCAAGTATATCGAGACAAGCCTGCTTGCAAACAAGACAGCTGGAACTATCATTCTACATTTGAAATCAATATTCGCGAGACATGGAATCCTCGAAGAGTTGATATCCGACAACATGCCCTTCAACAGCAAAGAGTTCAAGAGATTCGCTGAAGATTGCGGATTCACACAGAAGACATCGAGTCCAACCTATGCCCAATCGAATGGAATGAGTGAGAAAGCAGTGCAAACTGTAAAACGTATACTCAAGAAATGTGATGATCCACACATTGGTCTACTTGAGTACCGCAATACACCCGTCACTGTTATGTCATACTCTCATCACAACTACTGATGAGTTGCATTACCAGAACGAAGATTCTGATAGCAAGAGAGCTGTTACAGCCACAGGTTGCAACCAACGTACACAGACAGCTCAAAAAGCGGCAAGAACTTCAGAAAAATAATTACGACAAAGGAACCAAATCATTACCACCACTTACAGAAAGTGAAAGTATACGTAAACGCCAAGATAAAATTTGGTTACCAGCTCAAGTATCCCGGAGAACATCCGCACCAAGGTCCTACGTAGTTACAACAGCAGATGGACAAGAATACAGAAGAAATCGTCGAGACCTTCTGAAAACCAATGAAGTGCTGCCAGTGAAAACGGAGCCACCTGAGTTTGACAATGATGAACAATATAATGTCACCAACAACAGTCAGCAACCAGCATCTACGACTAGCACATGCAGAGCCAATATCTGCGCAACAAAGTCTCAATGAGCCAGCACCACTTAGAAGATCAACTAGGCAAAGAGTCCAGGCAGTTAAATATAAATACTTTATTATGGAATAGATTATGTTGTAATGACAATTGACAGTATTATTCATAACTAACTAGAAATACATATACGCAACAACCCCTCACCCGCTTACTGTTTGAAACATTTATAGCGTAGTTGCTTACAGTACTTATTTTCGTTCGTTTACTTGAATAGCAGTACATCGAGATGACGTCAGTATCATGCATGGTTGTCCGTTTTTACCCCTATTTCTTGCAATAATTTTGAGTCAAAATTGGTTTCTTTATCCGCATTTTGAGATATTAATAGCAGCCAGACGCTATGCTGTTAGGCAATAGCCCCATTCATTTGCCAAACTGAATAGATTTTTACTGGACAATTTATCAATATATCTTTTGTTGTCTGAATTTAATTGTTTCATAGAACATCAAACTAAATAACTAATAGAAACTTTTTAATTTTTGGGTGCAGTAACAGAATAGTGGGGAAGTCCACTGCTGTTTTTACCATCAATCATTAAGAAAACAATTACTTGTTTCACACTATTGATAATTCCACATGAAATAATCAACTCAGTAGTTATTATAAACTGTTGAAAAGTAAAAAGTAAAATGTCTAGGTCTATTCAAATTGGGTTTACTAAGACGTATTGGGGAATTCTACCCCGATTGTTGGTGTGGATGAATATATAAAGTAAGTTGATAATTATACCCACATTAGACTGCTGCGATGTGGAGTTGGCAGGTATGTGGAATATAATATTGATGTTCTTGGTAGGACTCAACACAGGGCAGGAAAACTGATCTTTTCTAAGTGGGGACTTGCAACTGATCGATTAATTTGCTGGATTTATACAACTTTTGAGTTAAAATTAGTTTTTTGTAACATTGTACGTACATATATAAATATGTGTTTATGTACTTGTAATTTCTGTAATTTGTTAGAAACACACCCATTGATACCAGTGTTAGCATTGAAGGGGCTACCATAAATATTATTGTATTATTAATAATAATAATAATAATAAATGCCTAGTGCAGATACCATATTTTAATGGTTATTAATACAAAAGCTATGCATGTGCAACAAGACATGGCAGTGTGTACTATAGTATCTAAATTATATCACCATGCGCATATAACCAATGTTCAGGATGACATTCCTAGCCCGCTTCTTTATATTGATCTACCTGACACAGTACTTGTTCAATCCTATCAATTTCTGCTGACATAGTGAATGTCAACATACCCAATGTCAATATAATCCTATATAAGCTGTATTTTACATTACAAGCCTAGGACCAGCACAATTTGTCAAAGCCTATTCATTGGCACAATAAGTTATAAGTTATGGCCATGAGACCAGCTACTGTAGGCCTAACATGGAGGCCTACACTTGGCCTACTTTGGGACCTAAAGTCGCCTTAAATCGCCCAAAGTTGCCCAAAGTCGCCTTAAGTCGCCTTAAATCGCCCAAAGTCGCCTTAAATCGCAAAGTTATTTTGTTGAATTTTGCTTAAGTCGCCTTAAGTCGCCCTAAATCGCCTTAAGTTGCACAAAGTTACGGCGACTTTAGGTCCCAAAGTAGGCCTGGCCTACTTTGGGACCTAATGTCGCCTTAAATCGCCCAAAGTCGCCTAAAGTCGCCTTAAGTCGCCTCAAATCGCCCAAAGTCGCCTTAAATCGCAAAGTTATTTTGTTGAATTTTGCTTAAGTCGCCTTAAGTCGCCCAAAATCGCCTTAAGTTGGACAAAGTTACGGCGACTTTAGGTCCCAAAGTAGGCCTTACACTCTCAGTCTCCAATGTCTGAGTCTCGGTAGCTAAATAGTTAGAGCGTCACAGAAGCAATCAGGTTACAGGTACATAGCTAAGATAGCAAAAGTTATTACAGCATTTTGACTGAACAATACTGTGACAATGTGGTTATCAATGGCTGATCAATATCAGTTGAACGAACAATGTTGTTCTGCATTGTTTCAACAATGTTGTTCAACAATGTTGACATACCCAATGTTAATATAAATATCCTATATTATATAAGCTGTATTTTACATTACAAGCCTAGGACCAGCATTTTCAAAGCCTACACAGACACAATAAGTTATAGGTTATGGCCACTAGGCCAGCTAATAGTGTAGGCCTAACATGTTCCATAAATGGATGGATTAAATACAGATTGTTTATGGAATATAGACCAGTATACGATACATGGACTATTGTCAGCCTCCTCAGAAAAATTATTCCCAGTTGAAAAAAATTATAAACTTCTGATTCCTGGTGACTCTAACCATTGAGCCATCAAGACTCCGATGGAGAGAGAATCAATACAATGATGTACTGGTTCAATTGATATATGTACTGCCTATACGGCAGTCACTACAGTATATTATATCAGTAATGCTTGGATGGGTTAATATATACACTGCTGTAGTGAATGCAAGCTGCATAGGCAATACCATATACCTACCGTATATCAACCTAATTTATTATGTCGAGTTGCAACCTTCACTCTCAGTCTCCATCTGGGTCTCGCTATCATCAAGAAAGATTGTGGGAGTTAGCATGCTAACAATAACATCTACAGGTATCTCTGCTTCATCTTCACTCCACTGATCATCATCATTATTACGCATATTTGTTTCAGTTTGAACAGAATTTTGCTTGTTACATATTTTTCTGGTTGATCAGTATGGCAGTTATCAGTGTTGATAATGCTTTCACCAAAGTTATTTGCCCAGTTTTCAGCAAGGGTTATTCCTTGCTCTCTATAAAGAATACTATTATATGCTAACCAAACAGCAGCTTGGAAAACCTTATGTGGCCTTACATGTAGGGACATGCTGAACTCTTATATTGTAATCTTCTTTTCAATTGATCATTAATTGTGCCAGTTTGTTCTGGTAACATTGGTAACATATTGACAGTATTTGTTACATCTACTGGCACATTAGCAACATTACCATCTATTTTAAATATATTTCCTCCGGGAGCTTGCATTTTTAAATATTTTTTTCTTGAAACAAGATATATAATCTTGAATCAAGATATAAAATCTTAAATCAAGATATAAAATCTTAAAATAAGTATAAATATCTTGCCTAGTTTTTCATTTTTGCAGTGTAATCATTCTAGAGAGCGGTCAATAAAGGTTGCGACACACGAGGCGACAAATCGCGCGGACATGTCGCGGGGACATCTCGCAGGGAAATGTTGCAGGGATATGTTGCAGGGAGAAATCCCTTCATATGCACCATGCGAAATCTTGTCGCGGGGATAAAATGTTGTCCTCGCATCATGCCCTCTCTTATAAACAGCAACTAATCCATGCGACAAAATTAAAACAAATCAATCAAAGAACGTAATTTTATTTTCCGTTTCCCACTCTGGCATGCGCTCACGTGTTCTCAACAGTTAAAACGTCCCCGAAACATGCCACGCGATATGCCCAGTGTGAAAGATAAACAATATATTATCTCTATAAAGGAGAGGGATAAGATAACGGCCCACAAAAGCAATATCTCAGAAACCTTCAACTATTTGCTAAATTGTTTGCTACTCAAGATTTTTATGCAAACTCAGAAAATGTTTCTGATCCCCGGACGGGAATCGAACCCTCAACCTTCATGATCTCCGGTTAGACGCTCTAACCATTGAGCTACCAGAACTCAGATGGCAGAACGAAGGTTACGTTGCGTACCAGTTCGTACGTGCGACATACGTTCTGCTAATTCAGCAGTCTCAGTAGTAGAGAGAGTGGGGCTACGAGCTCGACGAAGCGACACCAAATTTTACCAAATCGCGATTTGACAAAATTTGGTGACACTTTGGTAAGCTCGTACCCCACTCTCTATACTACTATGGTGGTTTTTACCACTCCACCAAATCACAATTCAACAACAACAAAAAATGGTGTCGCTTCATACGCGCGCGAGAGTCGCGAAACAGTGTCAAATTTATACCAAATCGCGAGTCGGTGTCAGTTCATTTCAACACTTTCACAAATTTATATCAAACTACATCACAATTCAACAACAAAAAAAACGATGTCGCTTCATACGCACGCGAGAGTCGCGAAACAGTGTCAAATTTGTACCAAATCGCGAGTCGGTGTCAGTTCATCTCTTTCACAAATTTATGTCAAACTACATTTAGGAAAATCTAGAGTGTCGCTTCAGCACTTTCACAAATTTACGTAAAACCACATTTAGGGAAATAGCCGTTTCAACACTTTCACAAATTTATGTCAAACTACATTTAGGAAAATCTAGAGTGTCGTTTCAGCACTTTCGCAAATTTAGGAAAATAGCCGTTTCAACACTTTCACAAATTTATGTCAAACTACATTTAGGAAAATCTAGAGTGTCGTTTCAACACTTTCGCAAATTTAGGAAAATAGCCGTTTCAACACTTTCACAAATTTATGTCAAACTACATTTACGAAAATCTAGAGTGTCGTTTCAGCACTTTCACAAATTTAGGAAAATAATCATTTCAACACTTTCACAAATTTATGTCAAACTACATTTAGGAAAATCTAGAGTGTCGCTTCAGCACTTTCACAAATTTGTGTCAAACCACATTTAGGAAAATAATCATTTCAACACTTTCACAAATTTATGTCAAACTACATTTAGGAAAATAGTCGTCTCAACATTTTCACAAATTTATGTCAAACTAAATCTAGGAAAATAATCGTTTCAACACTTTCACAAATTTATGTCAAACCACATTTAGGAAAATAGTCGTTTAAACGCTTTTACAAATTTATGTATCGTAAAAGTGTCTCACGGGTGATAAAATTGCCACCCGTTATGTAAATTAGATTATTGCCACCTGTTAATAATAGATTAGTCCGTTCGCTCACTACTCTCAGTGTTTGTCGTCTCACTTTTAAAATGGTGATCGTACACATACTTCGACGTTGTGATTCCTCCTGACAACAAACCCAAGAAAGGTACGTACGGTGTCACAATCGCGACAATGCTTTCAACGTCTTTCTTTAGTAGCGAGTCTTTTTGCAGCTCGTCATTTAGTTCGTCGGGGTTCTCTATAGCGAATTTGTTGATTAACAAGTCAGTGAGAGAACAGCCTTATGGGAATTACGTCGCAGTGTTTAAGGTGTGTCAGTGGGCGTGTCTCTCACTACGATGTTTTTGTGACCATACGCGTAGGAGTCAATACCATTTTCTAAAAGGTATCGTTTATCATCAAAGCATGATAGCGACACTTTATTAATTTCATAACTACCGAGCTGATGCTTGAAACTTCTAATGGTCTTCATTGTGTGTCGCAATTGTTTCTGCTCAAGTAACACACTTTTGTAATCTTCGTGTTTGATCACCTTTTTAATTATGTTCTTTCTAATACCTTTAGCAGTTTTCCCACCACCTCCATCCTCTTTCAAATAACTGTACATCTTACTGCGCAACCCGACAAACTCAATAATTGGCGTCCCAGCGCACTCATCTTTCATCTTGCCAATAACTTTCTTGTTCTCTTTAAAAGCGAATGGGCTGTCTACAGGGTAATCGCTATTGTCAAACTTTTCGCGCTCCTCCATGAAGTCAGAGTAAACGTCGTCGGTTTCGATTGTGTACAGCAAGCTGTCAGTGTCGGTGAAGTGTAATCTACAGGTGTCGCTAGAGTACTTTTTCATGATGTAGTTGTAGTGGAAGTCATACATCAACGTTTTGCTCAAGTCTAGTATGCACATACCCACATATGCGGGTCGATTTAGTGTCAGCGTTTCTTTAACTTTATGGACAGCGAGTAGGTTCTCGCTAAATATTTTGCAAGACACAAACGTCGGCTTTGAGACAAGCTTTTTTAATTTCTTCGCAGTGGTCACTAACCTTACATCCACACGCCTCCTCAAGTTTTCCATTGTTTTCCCAAACACGCTGTTGTTCATCAACTTGAAGAAATCCTTCTCGAAAGCGTTCTTAGCCGCAGTTCTTTTGACTGTGTTAAAGTCGATGTACTTGCCCAGCCACTTGGACTGATCAAATTGTAAGACTCTATGAACCTTTTTGATTTTCAATCCAAGATCCATGTACAACTGCAGATTTCTATAATGACACACGTACTTTTCTTTGTCCATCAAGTTAGTCACCAGCTTCTTCACACCACCAACACTCACGTTAAACTTATTTTTGATTTTCGCGCAGTACTCCGACAACATGTCAACAGTTATTTCCATTTTCTCAGGAGCCAACGGGTAGTCGTTATGTAGGTCGTGCAAATTGTCTGGGTATTCTAAGTCGACTTCAAGTAGTAAGCCTTTTTTACTGTTGTTGTGATAGCCACGCAAGTTCACCTTTTTTATTTCTTTCTTAGTCAACCATTTAAAACCACCCGTGGGGAGACTTTGGCTCATTGCAACTCCACAAACTGAAACATGTCAATGTCAGACAACAATTCGAGTTCCACTCCAGTCATCTTTAACATCGCGTCCCAAGCCAGTCCGGGTGATGTGAAATAATGACACGGGTCTAATTTATACTCGCGGTGACATGTCTTTCTAAAGTTTTCAAAAACGTCAGCAAGCAAGAGCACATCGCTTTTTAAATACAGGTCGTGATACTCACCCATATTTTCGACATTGAAGTTGTCCCACACATCATGAGCGCGCTCAAACATTTCTTCCGTAATGTGTTCGTCGTTCAGAATGCTGTAAAAATCTTTTTTGGACGGTAGCCCACACTCGTTGAATTTTCTAAAAGAATCCATGTAGTCATAAGGGTAGACCCCTTTTCTTGTCATAAGTGCCAACCCCTCGTCGTGAAACACTTCTGACGTGTATTTGAAAGCGTCTCTTCGTAGGTTCTTCACCAAGTTGTCTAGACTCGAGCCCATCAATTGAAAGCTGTCCAAGAATACTAAGTTTTTTCCGAGCATGAAAGCCATGTACTTTTCCATGTTGTTCGGTATCACATTTATGTCTTGACCAAACTTGCCAATCTCCTGCATGATGAAATGGCTATCGTAACCGCGCAAGTTATGAAAGATCACAGGAATTTTATCAGTCAGTCTAAAGTTTACATTACAGTCGCGATGTGCGGACCCTCTGTACTTACCTGAGACATGACAGTGGTCTCTCACTCTAACGTCGGCGTTAACGTACTCAACACTGCAAATATGACAACTTTTAGCCTCGTCAAAGTCCTTCTTATCGTCATCAGTCAGTATCATCTCTTTGTTAAAGTGACTCTCGGATGTCTCTTTACAATATTCAACAATTTCTAACATCTCCCCAATGAACTTGTTGACTGCATTTTCACCACGGTACACTTTCACTGGCTTACTATACTCGTTGTCGTAGCAACAAACCAGTTTATACCCATAACCACAGTCAACGTGTCTCTGATAAGCGTTTGTGTAGCTACACTCACTTGGTGGTGTCGCTGTGCGCACCTTCTTTTTGATAGCCTCGAAGTCTGCGTACACCACAAATGGTACGTTTAGTTGTCTACTGTAATTCTCGTATTTCACTTTCGCACCTTTTTGCGGCATTTTAATAGCTTGCTTCCCATTGATGACCAGACACACTTCGATATGGCGTTCAAGCACGTCCGCACGACTAAAACACTGCAGACAATATCTACAAAAGTGCTTTCTCGCCTTATGCTCTGTCTGACGATACATGAATTTGTTGAAATCGCGAATATACACATAGTGCTTGTTGCCCTTGCCATTAGTTATCAACAACAAGTCCATGTGGTTAGGGTACACCTCCTTAGAAACGTACACAGGGAATGGCTGCTTATTTTCATACCCAAAGACGTTAATACTGATATCGTTAGCCTTTTCGATCTTGTTGTAATCTTTGAGTGCGACTGCGAAATCAATTCCGTCGTAATTCAGCTCACTGATGTGGCTGGCGTACTTCGACGTTCTATCAGAGTTTTTTCCAACAGGAAACTTATGTGCTAGGTGACACCATCTAAAGCACTTGTTGTCATCCTCGTTATTCACGTTTATCAAACCCTTCTTACTATTGCGCAGCTCCTTTGGCAACGCAATGTAACTACTCCCACTCAAAGGTCTATAAATAGCGATATTGACGTAGTGTGCATCCACCTTGTCGATAGTCCATCCAGACCCCTCAGATAACCACACAGCTATCCGCGTCAAAATCTGCTCCGATCCACGATTGGCGACACCCTCAATATCGTGATCATTAATGACGACGAACGTTTTGCTGTTAAAGTAGGCAGTTTTATATGTGGTCTTATCACGCTCTAGGACTTTCTCAAAAGTGATCTTAACTGTCTCTACCACTTTCATCCCATTAGTCTCACCTAGTTCACGTCTCAAAAGGCTAGTGACGACGCTTCTAGTTGCGTTTAGTTGGTTGATATCTCTGACGTCAATTACTTCGACTCCATAAGACCTTGTGAATCCTCTCAGTGCTCGATCCAACAGGTACGTCGACGGTGTGTCACTATGGTCTTCAACTGTGGGTCGTTCCTCTTGGTCTCCAAAAAAGCCGTGAGCGTTGGCTGCTCTATCTGTTAGTAGATTTACAACGGCTGCATTTGTGTAGCTAGAGCGAATCGCGCCAGTTCTAACAAGTTTCTTATACGCCCGCCCACCAACCTCGACTCGTCTTTTTGTCAGTGGGTTTTTCACAGTCCGACTCATTGGCTTATACTTATACTACACTTGTTTTTTTTTCTTAACCCACTCGTTGTAATAACAGTCACTGTCGTCGCACCATCCGAGCTTTGGGTACACCACCCCAAACAAATTGTCGTCAAACTTCTCTTTCACCTTCCCGTCTTTGAGGTCTGACATCTTCTCAAGTGTCTCGACTTGCCTTCTATGACACAACCTAATAATGTAGTATCCATATCTGCTGACGTTTCTACCCTTTATCAAATTGCATGAGTTCAACACATTGACAACTTTCAAGAAGTCTTCTTTTATTGACTCAAGATGCTCGAACCTCACAACGTTCCGTAGTCTCCTTCCCATCCACCAAGACCGCTTGTGAACGCTTTTTGGTCGCATGAGTCTCATGTCACTATAACTCTGAGTGTAGCCCCATTCGATGTCGCCACACTTTGGACATGCGTACCCACCGCACTCGGTTGTGTTTTTCACAACATTGCAATCCAAGCAGTGGTAAAGCCCGAATATACCTCCACACTCAATTTGTGTTTCATTCGCGATCTCATCAATTGTGTAACCGTAACTCATCTGCCTCATAAGTTTGTCCATCACTCTTATACTAAGCAAACATTTTTTTTATCGAGTGAGTGCCCACGCTACTATTCCACTACCCAAACCTAACGCGCCAACAAACAACAATTGGTATTCCTTCATTTCCGCACTCGGTTGGTAGTAATCCGCAATATTCGGACTCTCAGTGAACACTCGACCGCTGTAGTGAATAGTCATTACGCTTCTAAGTTCTTCCAACGCGTGGTTTGTGTCATTGATGTCAGCGTTAGCGTCAGAGAGCATTTGCCGTAAACGCTGGATCTTATCTTTTTTAGCGACTTCATTCTCATACCACATTTCTTTCGCACTAGATAATTGCTCCAACGCATGGTTGTGTCTCTTCATCTCAGCTTCGTAGCCTGTGTGGTTAAACTTCGAGAACATAAAGCCAGCGCCTGCAAAAGCCACTGCATTAAAAATCCCTCCAGCCACAACACTCACCATTAACTTACATTGATTTGAATGGATCTGTCGGTATCCACTTTTTCGATTGCATCCATTTTACTAACAACGTTCCTGCACCAACAACTGCAGCAAGTTTCACTGTGCCTTTCACAGTCTCTGGTGTTCCCAATGGTTCTCCCAAAGCCTTTTTCGAAATCATACTCGCTACCACAGCGCCAGTCGTAACAAGAAGAGCATCGTACAATTCGTTCATGAGTTCTTTTCGATCGATCGCAGCCATATATACATTGTCGTGTGTTTTGTTCAAGAATCAAATGTGTCTAATGTTGGGCGACAAGTTCTATGACTTTCTGACGCGGGTGCTGCTGCAGTACTCGCGGGTGTTTCTTTTTTACTGCTAATTGTGTACCATAGTGAAACAGCAGCAATGATAACACCAAATGTCCCAACAATATAACCATAGCTCCACTCACCACCCTGTTCCTCGTTGACTATCATTTCACGCATTTTCTTTTCTTTCGCAGCTTTCGATATCTCAGCCAACTTTTTACCAGCAGCGACACGCTTTGGGTCCTTCACCTTAACACTTTTCACATCAGCTGTGATCTTTGCTTCAACAGCCGTCTGTGAGTCCTCAACCATCTAATACACTATCACGTGTTATCTTACTCACAGTTGACCTCACAGTTGTCTCACAGTTGACCTCACAGGTATCTCACAGTTCCAAACCAAACGCACTAAAAAAAATTAGGATTTTTTTCTGGGAGTATAGTATAATGACTCAAGCCCGAGAGGTTAGCGAAGCAGATCTTGTCTACTTGCGGAGAGAAGACTTTATCAACGTGTCTATCCCACAAGGCGCCTCTGGACCCGACGTCTTAAAAGAGTACTTGTCAATCTACACATTGTTCGACCCCAGAGGCGAAGGGTTGTTAATACGACATAGTTCTGAGATTTCCTTTACGAAGTATCTTCACGTCGCTTGGATCAATCTTGAAGAAGATGAAGCCAACAAGCTTGCTGACAACTTAGCTCACGTAATCCCTGTGCGGTGTTACTCACCATTCAAATACCTTATGTTAGCAGGTGGTGTCTACTTGAACAACCCTCGTGAGTCCACCGCTACATTACTCGGTAATTTCCTCGAAGTGTTCGTAGCGACCTTTCTATGGAAACCATGCCCAACCAAAATCAAAGCGTGGCTAGAGCTTGCCGCAAACCGTGACGTTAACGTTTGTGTGGCGGGGTGTTACGATATACTGAGTGCGGGCGGCATCGACGACCACATAAGGTCATCTATCGACCAGTACTCTATGAGTGGTGTAGAGTCGTACACGTGCTACCCATGCGATATGGACATCTGTAGCCTAATGCATCACTTAAGACATGAGAGCTCACAGTCCCATCTTAAAAACTTAGAGCTAAAGCGGTTATTTGACAACGAACGGCGGTTTCCACCACCACAATAAAAAAAAAAATTTCTCTGGAGGTATAGTAACCATGAAGAAAGTTGGTAAACTAGAAATCGTGATTGGTCCCATGTTTGCAGGAAAAACAACAGAGACTCTTCGCAGGTTAGTCGCGTTAAGTAAATCAGGGCTTAGAGTCCTTTACATGAACAACGCAGGCGACACCCGACGAACTGACCACGCGTTCTCCACGCATCGTCAGACCATTGTCGTCGGGTCAGACAGTTTACCTGCAAAGTTAATCACCAGCCTTCCAAGCTCTCTCGAGCTAACTGACATCGATGCCATTGGTATCGATGAAGGTCATTGGTACTCTGATCTACTTCCAGTTGTTCGCGACTACGTTAAAGCTGGCATTCACGTCATTATTTGTGGTATCATAGCAACGGAGCACTTAAAAAGACTTGGTGAGCTCGACACACTGTTCTCAGTAGCAGACGACATCACCTTTCTAAAAGCGTATTGCGCCGTTTGCCGTGACACTCACGGAACAACTGTTGAAGCGCCATTCAGTTGGAGACACAATCCAGGACCATCGTTTGTTGGTGGTGCTGAGCAATACCGTGCGGTGTGCAGACGCCACCATCCTTCGACATAAAATTAAGGACGTTCTCAACACGTCTCACTTTTTTAAATTTAGACATTAGACACGTGAAGCGCCTAATGTCATAGAGAGAAAATATTAGAGGCACTGAAGCTAGCATGTCACACAGTGCGTACGTCGCTCTACTTTTAAAATTCACGAACACACTGGGAAGTATTGAAGTATTTTGTTATTGTGGTAATAGCGTCGTCGTATGAGTCACACAACAATGTTAGATGTCCAGCAGATTTGTACCTGAGCAACAGAGAGTCTTGCTCTTTGGATGTCTTACCTGTGCCACCTGGGTTCTTGAACTCAATCGCAAGTCCGGTGTGCTGTTGGTTCGCATTGGCAATAATCAAATCAGGCGTTCCACGTTGGTAACCTTTTTTCCACGAGTTTATTCTTTTACTTGAAGTGTCTTGATTTTCACCGCAAGCAGCTATCAAAATAGCTTCTGGATAGTGTTTCCTAAGAAAATCAACGACTTTCGTGTGAAGATCGAACTCAGTGATCATCTTGAACTGGTTGTGTTTGAGACCGACGTCAGCTACACCCTTTCTAATGCTTGGCAAGACTTCTGAGTGCATCCACTTTCCAAAGTGTCTCGCACGTTCCATTTTACTTGAGAACGCCAACGAGTAGACCCCAAGTTCGTTGATAAATAGAGCTTGTGGGCTTGACCTCAACATAGGTGTCAAATCACCACCTTTTATTTTACAGTCAGACTCGACGTGGTCACGTACTGCATCCTTTGGTCGAGCGTAACCTATAGCGCTTGCGACGTCTTTCGCTTTGAACCACACATCACCGTTGCTCATAACCGTTGTGATTTGATGACTGTCAAAGTCGAGTAGTTGAAGTGTGGTCATTACTATACTCCTCCATAAAAAAAAACTATACAGTGGTGTGGCTCACTTCTCCGTCGTTAGGGTCTCTATAGATTTGGTTTGTTGTGTACCAACGCATCCGATGTGTTTTAACACTCGGTTTACTACGTCGCCGTCTGAAAAAGTTTCTCACACTACAAACCAGCTTTCTAAATCTTCGAAGATGAGACATTATAACATAAGGTGTATCTACACAACGCGTGTCTCTTGTGGTATTGATGGTGCTATCATATCGTCTGGCTCTTCCGGAGGTAGTAAAATAGGTTCACCATAAGTCTTTCTTGACCTCAGACCAATTTCAGCGTGGAGCTCGAGACTCACATCACCACGACCAAATGACCCACCAGCTTTGAACATGTGATCAGTCGTCTTATTTATCTTATACACTTCACGTTCTTTTGAGATACATGCTCCCATTTACTTTATAACATATTCCTTCATCATTTTTCCACCCACGATTATGATGTCTCGGTTTGTCATGTAACCACTCACGATTTTCACGCCGTAGAATTATATCAACGATGGGTACGCATAAGGTGCGAGTGGTATTCTTGGTCGATGTATTCCAAAAATTGTTCCGTAGGGTGTGCCTATCTTTTTCATGTTCGCTGTGAAGTCTGAATCGGTTGACTTGACGTTGTTGACTCTGACGTGTGAATTGTTCATTTGCCAGTGTATTGATACCATGTGCATTTTACTTATGTCAATGCTACTCGGAATAGTGCACACGCTCTCCATTGCTGGGATGCTACCACCATACGCGAGTCCATTGGTCATACCAGTCTTGTACCCTATGAACTTATCCCATTGACCATCGTCGTTTGATATAATTGTCTCCCAATTTGATCCAGTGGTTCTCATGGGTAGTCGCACTACAACAAAAATGGAGAGATCACACCATTGCATACTGGGGCAGTTAAAGTGAAGACCTGATTCAAGTGGAAATGGTGTCAACTCAGAGGACAGAAAACTGCGACCTTGGCCGCTAGTACCAATAATAGGACCATAGGTTGGGTTGTTTTGCACTAACATACTTGTCACGTCACCAATGGCTTTCACTTTGGTGGTGTTATTATGGAAGTCTACGTTTTTCATGGCGTGTGTGTTGGTGTTGAAGTTGAGCACGACGTTGTGGTGTCGCACTTTGAAGTAAAGCGGTAAATACAATTGCTCTAAGACTTTTTTATTGATGGCGTCAAGGTCGTCGACTGGGTCTGCCACGTTTTTTATCGCTGAGCCTTGCATGTCGATGGGTCCAGACATCCTTCCACCGGTCGCGCTTAATTTAGGATCTTCGTCCAGATGTCTTTTCGTTCTCTTTAGTATTTTGTCGTGGGGGTCGTCAGGCTCATACCCATAATTTAGACTCATCACTATTACTTCAAGGTGTATTTACTTACTAGATAGCCAGAGACTGCTGAGAACCCTAACACTATCACTAGCGTTGTCGTGTCTGACTTACTTGTGGTGGTAGTCTGCGCCTTCTGATTGGTGGTGACCACTGTTTTCTTCACAGGTGGTACTACCAAGTGAGTCACCACATTTTCTTGGTGGACTTTTTTAGCCACAGTCGTTGGTGTGGTTGCATTCAAGCGAGTGTTCACTCCAAATCTCATGGACTCCGTAGCAATATTTAATAAGTTGTTGTACCCAGCGATTTTGTTCTTGAGGATCACCACGTTGCTTGGCATTAACCATGTAGACGGCGACACTGCGAGATTTTGGACAACGTTGGTGTCTCTAATCGATTTATTCATGTTGAGAATCCATGTCGACACGTCGTAGTTGACAACACTGTCAGCGAACAACTTGCGGAACTCTTGTTGGGTCTCTAGACTTCCTGCAGAACCACCAACGACTGATACACGTGTTCTCGCTTGTGCACCAAGTGTGGAGTACACAAAGGCTTCTATGCTTTGGTTTAGATATTGCAACCCAATGTTGGTGAAGCCGTCTGACAATCGCGCGACGTATCGTTTATAATTGTTATGGGTGTCGTTGAGTGTGTAGACTCTGGATTCGCCTAGAGTGCCATCGCTCAAGATTTTACTTTGGTAGTAATGTTTTCTGGGAATCTTAGAAATCTTACCATACAATTCGTGAGCGCTGAATTCTCTACTTATTGATTTCATGGTCTCACCACCTTCCATTCTTCTGAGAAGTCTTCTAATGGTGAAGTACAAATGAAACCTCATCACGCTTGTGACCACGGGGTGAACTTCTTGTGACACTGATAGATGTTGCAGCGAGACTCCACAACAGAAACTTGCACAATACGTCGCAAACACAACACGGTAGTAAGATTCGCTGTCGTCCCACTTCGACATGGTCTTTGACGTGGTGATTTGTAAGGTTGGTAGCTTCGACATGAAGTGACTATTTTGGTTAACAAAAACTTTGAAGTTATTCACTGGATAATTCAACACGTTTTCCGTTGGATAGCCATCCCAAAGTCCCCAGTAGTTCTTGTGACCTTTTGGCAGTGGTTGGATAGTCCCACCGCCTTGCCATATTATTGGGAACTTGCTATTGTGTAACCACTTCCACATGTTTTTACTATTTTTGAAGGTTGCGCTGGTTATGTCTGTGCTGAGGATGTCGTTGTTTTTGAAGTATACGTCAACACCTAGGATTTCACCATCTTGTGAAATATTGAGATCGAACTCGAATTTGCTTAAAGTAGCGTGGGGGTACTTTTTGATGAGGTCTGTCTTTGCGTCGTGTGTAGCCTTCAATGTGTTCGCCATCGCACGCTCGTAATGCTTTCCATAGTAGTCGCGAAGGGCTTTCTGCATATATAATGTACCGTATGTTATACACAATGCGAAAGTTGACGGTACTCATTGAAGGTGCAGAAAAAGTTGTGTCTTTTGACAACGCGATAATGGTCACGCACGACAACCCATGCATTATGGTCAAGACAGCCACTGTGTTTTGGGACTACGACAACGTATTGGCAAACACAATCGACTTTTCCCTCGGTAGACTCTTGCGGTTCTCAGTGCCTCAGGGACACTACAACTTCAACGCGTTGGTTGAGTACATGAAGCTCCAGGTCTCCGACATAAGACCAAACGTGCCAAGTCTCGAAATAGAGAAAATCCCATCTGGTGGATGTAGAGTAAAGACTGTAGCCCCTGTTCGATTGCTGGGGGTTGGGCCCCTCCTTGGCTTTGCAGAAAATACGTTAATCCAAGGGAAGGAGTGGCACGTCAGCCCAAACAAGGTTGATATGTGCAGAGGTCTGAAGTACATAGAAGTTTCATGTGACATTGTTGACCCTGAAAGCAATGTAGGTATTGATGGGAAGCGCAGCGATGTGATCACAACGTTGCCAATACCCACCGAACAGTTTGAAGGGGTCAGTACAACGTCACGTGGACATTGAGTCCAAGGTGAGTATTAAAAAAGGTGTTTACTCAAGTATGACGTTTCGCGTCAAACCAAATAACGACGATCTCAAAATTGGCGCGGTGCTATTGGAACTGTATGTAGTGTGAATTATATGGAACTTGGTGTGGAAACAGAACAAGGGTTGCGAGACATTTACTACAATCCTAAGACAGGGTTCAGTGGTGCAGAGAAATTGTACCAACGCGCATTGGGAGACAGATTGAAAGTAACTAGAAAAACAGTGAAAGAGTGGTTGACAGCGCAGGACACTTACACTAGGTACAAACCTACTGTATTGTGAGAAGACACAAGTTCCGCGCGACCTTCGTTGATTACCTTGGTGAAGAGCTCCAAATGGACCTAGTGGACATGAGTAAGTACTCAAAACAGAATGGAGGTTACTATTGGATACTAACAGGCATTGAAATATTGAGTAGATACGCTTTTGGCATTGCCGTTTATAGAAAAGACACTAAGAACATGGTTGGGGCTGTTAGAAAGTTGTTGAGTGATTTTAAAGATCGGTTTGGAGCCACGCCTAAGTTAGCACAATTTGACGATGGACTTGAGTTCTACAACGTTGGGGTGAAAAGTTTGTTGAAAGAACACGACGTTAAATATTTCAGCACTAAGAGTGACAAGAAGGCTGCTGTTGTCGAACGTTTTAATAGAAGTCTCAAGAGTATTATGTGGAAGTACTTTTACGCTCGTGGGACATACAAGTGGATTGACGTTTTGGATCAATTTGTGGGCAATTACAATAGCGATGTGAATCGAAGCATTATGATGAAACCAAAGGATGTCAATGAGTCGAACGAAGGTGAGGTGTGGACCACTTTGTTTGGTCATCAATTTGCAGACAACCCATTGCCGAAGTTCAAGGTTGGTGAGTCGGTGAGAATTAGTAAGTACAAGAGCGTGTTCACGAAGGGCTATGAAGCCAACTTCACTGAAGAGCTGTTTAAAGTGGTGAAGGTTATTCGTGGTGATCCGAACGTGTACGAAATTGAGGACATAAGTGGTGAACAGATTATTGGGAAATTTTATGAACAGGAATTATCGCTGGTCAACAAGAAACTCGACGACGACGTGTACAGAGTTGAAAAAGTGTTGAAAAGAAAGAAAGTCAGAGGAAAGAAGATGGTGTTGGTCAAATGGTTAGGTTATGAGAGCAAACATAATTCGTGGGTACCAGAAAGCGACATTCAAAATGTGAGCTAATGTAATATGGCTGAAGGTGGGGGAGATTTCGACGACATCGAGATGGAGAACTTCGATGAGTACAAAGACATGAGTGTTGAGCAACTAGAAGAGGAGATCGCCGAGACTAGTGAGGAGCTCAGCGAGATAACCACTTGGTATGGTGTGAACGATATGTCGGAAAAAGTTCGTGTTAATTATGCCAAAGTTAGTAACCGCATGAAGAGGACGAGAAGTGAGCTAGCTAGAAGACGAAGTGGGCGAGAAGAAACGTCATTTATCGACACTGACGATGGTAAAACGGTGACAATAGGGGGAACTAACACAGAAGTCCCAACAGTAGAGTTTGTCGAGCAGGGGTCATATAATGACGTCAGTGACGTAAGTTTCAGTTTATCTTTTGAAGAGGAGGAAGAAATCGAGAGAAGACTGGGCGAGCTAAAAGCGTTCAACAAAGAGCTAACAGAAAGCGATGTGAAGAGAATCAAGCTAATAGATGAGAAAATACGTAAATTGAACAAACAAAAAGACTCGGTCGCGACGACGCGTCGAGGAAAATAGTCAACAGGTCACAGGTGATGAACTCAGGGTCTATTCTTTTCAAACCGATAAACGAAGATGGTGAGTATGGGAAGTCCAAACTAATTCTAAAACCTTGGAGAAATGATTTGATCTACAGTAAAGATAAGAGTAGTAAAAACGCGATTGAGCAGTTCAAAGAGTTAGTTAACCAAATCCCTGAGAACACAGAAACAACAGCTGTCACAACAGAAGTAATCCCAGACGACTTCCCAGTAATTGAAACAAGAGTGGACTATGTCAACATACCTGGACTATCACTAGACGAAAACCGCGAGCTGAATGGTGTGCTTAATCCAAGTGATGACGTGTTGCGTGAATCAAGAGTGGGCGACGATGGCGCACTGCAAGCGCAGGTAGACCACTTTCAAGAAACGATAAATAGAACATTAGACGAACTAGACGATGAGGACGACGAGAGTGTCACCTTTGAATTGAGAGAACGTGTTGTAGGGCTTGAAGAAGCGCGAGACAGAACTATTAAGCAACGACAAGTAGAGGAAGTTAGAGAGCAGCAAGAGGTCGACATTGACAGATTGCAGAAATTCAAGAAGTGGGCCAAAGAAAATATGGTTGGGTTGAGCGCTGTGGCAATTTCAATGGCTGGGATTATAACAACTATTATTATCGCTGGTAGGTCTGCTGTTGTGAAAGGCGCTATGACCACGAGGTCATTCGCACAGGCTGTTAAGAACGCGATAATGAAGATGGGTCCATGGGCTGTTGGGTTGGCTAACCTAGTTTACAGCGCGTTGACGTTGGGTGCAAAGGGTCTTGCTTGGTTGGCTCAGAACCTGTGGGTACTCGCGGTGGTACTTGCGTGGTTTTCTTATGATTATTATAAGCTGAGACGGTAGTGACAAAACATATGCAAAGTATATGAACGTCACGTCAGCAGAATTGAGCCCTGGGTTTAGACGAGCGACCATGGGTGTCATAAGAGGGACGAGCACGCAGCATGTGATCACGTTGAACCCTAACAAGTTCAGTCCTGGTGAGGAACTTTACATTGACATACCGAAGCTTAAGGTTAGTAGCTGTTTGGTACCTGGATCGTTAGGTCTAGTGTTCGACTTTAAGAATGCGAATGACAAAAGCTGGTTCTTGAACAATGTGAGCAAGTTGCTTTGTGAGAAACTTGTTGTGAGACTAGCTGGAGAAACTGTGTATGACAACACTGGGGAAAATTACACTGGTGTTTATCGCGACCTTTGGGAGAGCGCCACTGCACGAGACCAAATGATTGACTATGTTATTGGCTCAGAGAACTTGAGAAAGCTAATTTCTAAGGATGACAGTGGTGCGACAAGTGGAAACGTCGCTAAAGTTAGCGACGCGTTAATGTTTGGTGTGATTGGAACAAAGCAAAGGATAAAGCTCGGTAAAATCATGGACGACCATGGGTTGTACGCTCCTTTCAGCATGAACAACAACTTGCAGTATGTGATCACACTTCCCAAAGCCACAGACATCATGGTGGCACAAACCAATGAGAGTGTAGGTGGATACACTCTGGAGAACCTCGAGCTTGAGTATGAAACGATCGATAACCAGGAACTCTCTGACGAAATAACGTCGTTGTACGCAAGTGGTAGGAGTTTGTCATACGAACACGTCACGTTGATGAAAACCACTGAATAGGATAAAGGCACGACCATTGTGAACGAGAACATCAATCTACCGAGAAAAAGCATGAAGGCGATTGTGTTGTTATTCACGAATAAGGTGCGAACAGACAGTGAGGAGTTTCTTTACCCAAATATCGAGAGTGTTAGAGTCACAATTGAAGGTGTGCCAAATAGCGTGTACTCACAAGGCATTCCAAAGTCGAAGTTCTACGCAGAAGCGAAACGACTGTTTGGGTTAGGTGAAGAACACGCTCAGTTCATGACCATACAGAAGTTCTACCAAAGCGGTTTTGCGTTGGTCATTGACTTGAGGAGCGTTCAAGATAATCGCAACGTCGCCACTGGCAAGAAAATTGTGAACACACAATCTGGTGTGCTTCTTGAGATCACTAAGAAAGCGACGACTGCAAATATCATGTGCAGGGTGTTTGTGATGAGTGATGGGTTAGTCAACTTCATGAACAATGGGTTGCAATCAATCCAGTATTAAATCAAACGCAATTTAATGGAAACTCCGTTTAATGCGCTAATTGTTGGGATGACAGCTTGTGGTAAGACACATTATTTGCTAGAAACACTGGAATCTGAGTATCGCGGTAAGTTTGACTACATTGTGTTGATTTGTCCTACTTTCGAGTGGAATAAAGCGTATCAAGATTGGAAATATGTGCGTGACCCTGACGTGCTAGCGATAGACTGTGCACAGGATAATGTTGACGCTGTTCTCAAGTGTGCAACAAACACTTTTAAAGGCACTAACACTCTGCTTGTGTTCGACGACTGTGCAAGTGGGCAGGACGTTAAGAATAGGACTAGTCAATTAGTCAACTTGGCTTTTAGCGCGCGACATTTTATGTTGAGTGTTATTGTCATCACACAATAACTGACGTCGATCGCAAAACCGTATAGAGAAAACATTAGTAAGCTCATTTGCTTTTACTGTCCGAGTAAGAGTGATATGAAGGTTGTTATTGACGATTACCTTGGAAACATTAGCAAAGAAGAAGCGTCGACGATTGTGACCGCGTTAAAAAATAATAAGTACGCTAGACTTGAAATCTCACTGCGCTATCCATACAGTTACGAAGTTGTTATTCCGCAATAAAATATGGGTATAAGTAATAACGTGATGGTGAAACGCAAAAGTGAAGAAAACCCCACGATTGAGGAATTAGTTGAGGATACTCAAACCGCTGATACCTCGACTGTGGACATTGACGTTAAGAGAGCTGAACTAATAAGACTGTCTAGCGATGGTGTGGTAAGCCAGTCTGAAGCGTACATTAAAAAAGCGTCTGCAAAGGTTATCGACAAGATATGGCACCAATATGAGTTGAAGAGAATGGAAATTGCAAACGCTTTTCTCACTGACTTGTTAATCAGCAAATTCGCTAGCTTACTGGATGGGTTGAACGCTATAGAGAACCCCGACGAACTAAATGACGAGCTGCAAAAAGACTCGCTACTAAAGAAAGACGTTGAAAGCATTGTCGCGATTGTGACACCGTACGTACCTTTCTTGGGTTTGTTGTCAGGAGGAATCACAACGTCGAAGTATGTGTACGATCACCATTTTAAAAGTGAGACGACAAACACTGAGAGTAGTGAGCGAACGGACTAATCTATTATTAACAGGTGGCAATAATCTAATTTACATAACGGGTGGAAATTTTATCACGCGTGAGACACTTTTACGATACATAAATTTGTAAAAGCGTTGGAACGACTATTTTCCTAAATGTGGTTTGACATAAATTTGTGAAAGTGTTGAAACGATTATTTTCCTAGATTTAGTTTGACATAAATTTGTGAAAATGTTGAGACGACTATTTTCCTAAATGTAGTTTGACATAAATTTGTGAAAGTGTTGAAATGATTATTTTCCTAAATGTGGTTTGACACAAATTTGTGAAAGTGCTGAAGCGACACTCTAGATTTTCCTAAATGTAGTTTGACATAAATTTGTGAAAGTGTTGAAACGGCTATTTTCCTAAATTTGCGAAAGTGTTGAAACGACACTCTAGATTTTCCTAAATGTAGTTTGACATAAATTTGTGAAAGTGTTGAAATGATTATTTTCCTAAATGTGGTTTGACACAAATTTGTGAAAGTGCTGAAGCGACACTCTAGATTTTCCTAAATGTAGTTTGACATAAATTTGTGAAAGTGTTGAAACGGCTATTTTCCTAAATTTGCGAAAGTGCTGAAACGACACTCTAGATTTTCCTAAATGTAGTTTGACATAAATTTGTGAAAGTGTTTGAAACGGCTATTTCCCTAAATGTGGTTTTACGTAAATTTGTGAAAGTGCTGAAGCGTCACACTCTAGATTTTCCTAAATGTAGTTTGACATAAATTTGTGAAAGAGATGAACTGACACCGACTCGCGATTTGGTACAAATTTGACACTGTTTCGCGACTCTCGCGTGCGTATGAAGCGACATCGTTTTTTTTTGTTGTTGAATTGTGATGTAGTTTGATATAAATTTGTGAAAGTGTTGAAATGAACTGACACCGACTCGCGATTTGGTATAAATTTGACACTGTTTCGCGACTCGCGCGCGCGTATGAAGCGACACCATTTTTTGTTGTTGTTGAATTGTGATTTGGTGGAGTGGTAAAAACAACCATAGTAGTATAGAGAGTGGGGTACGAGCTTACCAAAGTGTCACCAAATTTTGTCAAATCGCGATTTGGTAAAATTTGGTGTCGCTTCGTCGAGCTCGTAGCCCCACTCTCTCTACTACTAGTCTCGATATGTCAATATATCTTATCATAATATATTAACCAAGCTGCAAGTCACATTTAATATTTTCAACTATTTATGTGTAAAAATAATAATATTACATGAAATATACCCATGATTAAGAACTTAATTCTGCCATAGAGCTGTATATAGGTTAATCTTTACTTGCGAATTTATTTAATTGCAGACGTTTGAATAACAACAATATATCTGTCATTCCTGAGAAGTTGTTCGAGAATACTCGAGATCTTTGGCTTCTGTAAGTATCAGATTTTTAATATCAATAACAATAATAACAATAATGGAAACATTATTGAAATTATTTATATATATATATATATATATACAATTATAAATCTCACTAATTTACGTAATTTATAATTGACTACTTGAACCTATTTATTATGTACGAATTATATAGAAAAGGAAAAAAAAAGTTAATTTAAAATGTATCTTTAAATGTTCAGTAATTCCGGATTTGTCCAGTCCTTGTTTATACAACAAAATATATAGTATGTTATTCTAATGCCGATAGACATAATTCTCCTAATACAATAATTTTGGTGTTTATTATTAAGACCTAGATCGCTCAACATATCTAAAAATGTATGATATTCTTTTGAGAAAACACCCAAGGAGCTTATTGACAAATTTACAAATTAATAATAATAATAATAATAATAATAACAATATTAATAATAATAATCGTAATAACAATGATAATAATAATACTATTTAGTAAGCACTATCATCTTATTGAAAATGAACTACAATGCGCTTTGCATTAGGACATTAACTAGGAATATAGTAACTAGGCTGCAGATATATTAAAACATACTCTTACACCAAATAATGTATAAAACCTACGAAACAAGGGCTTGTCATAAATAATAATACAAATATATAATGACCAATATGACTAACTAATTTAGATTTGCACTCTTTAAACTGGTCCCGATCTCAGCATTGAGATGGTACTTGGAAAATAAAACAGCGTTGTACCTTTCAGTTCTGCATGTAAACGAAGTCCAAGTGTTCCTAGATTATGATTATATGTACGGCGTACGTTCACCAGCATGGCTTAAATATTGAGAAAGTGGGCCGCATATTGCAATTATCGTGATGGTCTTCACATAGAAGATAGTACATCTGTCATCCAGCCTTGGGAAATCCAAGTCTTGTGGTGATTCTCCTACGAACGACAAGGTTGGATAATTCTCGAAGCTTGTTTTTGGACTCTCTCCCCTTCTTCCGTGGCGCAACAGGGCAGGCTGTTATGCCACACTGTACAGCAGGAGTCGGTTGTTCAAAGCCTGGATAAGTTATCCGGTAGCCAAGATTCCCTTGATTTTTCAAAAGGAGAAACATGGCCGAATTGGATACGACGCTTCTAAAGATTCAGAACGCTAACAGAACTGATAAGGACGAAGTAACACAAATCAACACACTGATTTATACAATGGGCGACCAAGCGGAAGATATCCTGAATTCGTTTAAAATGAATGAAACACAGCTGAAAGAGAGTCAAGGAAAAATTTGATTCGTACTTTGTTGTCAGAAGAAACATAATATACGAGCGTGCTAAGTTCAATAGAAGAGTACAACAAGAGAACGAATCAGTTGAAGAAGTCATCACCTCTTTATACGTATTAGCCGAACATTGTGAATATGGAAATTTGCACGACCAAATGATCCGAGACCGAAATGTTGCAAATGTCTCTCAAATACTTCAACTGGATTCCGACCTAACATTAAAAAAGCACAATATATCGTTCGAGAAATCGAAGTCGTGAAAAAGCAGCGAAGCGAACTGAGAAGCAAATCTGATGTCTAGAGTAATGATATAGATTCTATTCGTTCTACCAAGCACAATAAATCACGGCGAGAACATACTAACAAAGCGATAGCAAAGACAAACCGTAAAGAGCTCCCCAATAAACAAAGCTGTTTTAGATGTGGGAAACACCCATCCCATAGCAGAGAAAAGTGCACTGCAAGAAACTCCACATATAATAAGTGTTCTAAAGTCGGACATTGGGCTACCGTGTGCCGAAGTAAAGTGGTTGCAGAAATATACACGAAAAAAGCAGCGACGAAGATGCAAATTTCGAATTGCTTGGGGAAGTTATTTCGCAAAACAACGCCATTTCGCAAAACAACGCTCAGTGGAAAGTCGATTTAAAAATGGATGTACACAAAATTCAATTCAAAATGGACACTGGAGCTGACGAAACGTGTATTCCATATAACACCTACGAAAGCATGAAAAGAAAGCTTCCTGTTTTGAAAAGTCAAAGAAGAAGCTATATTCTTGTGATAACAAAAATTAAACATTTGTAGAAAATTTAACACGACGATAGAAGCTGATGAGAAAATAATAGTACAAGATGTATATGTTATCAAAGGTTTACATCGATCTCTTCTTGGTGGACCAGCTATACGTGCATTCAATTTACTCCAGAAAACAAACTTTGTTGAAGCAGTAAAGAGCAGCGACGAAACAGAACTTGATAAAAAGTGGAAAAACGCGTCTCAAAAGCTTTTCAAAGGTCTTGGAAGAATTAAAACTTATTAAAACCCGATGCTCAACCACATGCTGTATACACACCAAGAAGGATAGTACATCCACGGGTACCTAAAGTTAAAGAAGAATTGGACAGGATGGAGAAAATGGGAGTCATCTCAAGAATCGAAGCCCCCGCAGAGTGGTGCTCGCATATGGTAGTTGCACCAAAACCAAATGGTGATGTCAGAAGCTGTCTCGACCCGTCCAAGTTAAACGAAAGCATTCTACGAGAAACGCATCCCCTACCTTGTGTCGATTACATATTGGCAAAGTTGGCTGGATCAACAGTGTTTTCAAAGCTTGATTGCAACTCTGGTTTCTGGCCAAATCCCATTATCGAAAGAATCTGCTCAAATAACTATACATTCATAACACCGTGGGGAAGATGCCATTTCAATGTACTACCTTTTGGAATAACACCAGCTTCAGAACATTTCCAAAAACAATTAGATATGATCCTGGAAAATTGTGAAGGGGTCTCTATCGAGATTGATGATATTCTTGTCTATGGAAAGAATACTAAAGAGCATGATGAAAGACTGGAGAAAGTTCATCAAAAACTCGAGAAATCTAATGTCACGCTGAATGGTGGAAAGTGTGAATTCTCAAAACCCCAAGTTCGTTATCTGGGTCATGTGATAAATGCTAGAGGAATTAGTGCTGATCCAGAAAAAGTGCGTGCCATCACGGAGATGTCAACGCCCAGCATCATCCAAGAAGTAAGACGGTTCTTAGGAATGTGCAACCAATTGAGTAAGTTCTCATCATTATTAGCTGATGCGAATTGCTGAGTAACAAAAATCACTGGAACTGGGGAATCGAGCAAGAAAAGGCATTAGAAAAAATTAAGGAAATCATCATCAATACTCCTGTACTGGCACTTTTCAATCCAAAGGCGGAAACAAAAATTCGTAACGATGCCTCTTCGTATGGTCTGGGTGCAATTATGATGCAAAAACAAGCAAATCACCAATGGCAACCAGTTGCGTATGCTTATAGAGCATTGTCACCAACAGAGCAAAAATATGCACAAATAGAAAAAGAAGCCCTGGGTATTATGTGGACATGTGAGAAATTTTCTGAATATATTTCTGGCATGATATTCCACATAGAAACAGATCACAAACCATTAGTTCCAATCTTCACACAAAAAAGTCTCAACGATATCTCTCCAAGAATACAACGATTCAGAATACGAATCATGCGATTCTCATATACAATCTTACATGTGCAAGGAAAAGATTTGGTATGTGCCGACACCTTGTCTCGTTCTCCAATCATGGATAAAGGAAATGAAGATATATTAGCCGAAGAAGCCAAAGGATTATTGACAAAGTGTTGAAAGGCGATTGTGTTGTTATTCACGAATAAGGTGCGAACAGACAGTGAGGAGTTTCTTTACCCAAATATCGAGAGTGTTAGAGTCACAATTGAAGGTGTGCCAAATAGCGTGTACTCACAAGGCATTCCAAAGTCGAAGTTCTACGCAGAAGCGAAACGACTGTTTGGGTTAGGTGAAGAACACGCTCAGTTCATGACCATACAGAAGTTCTACCAAAGCGGTTTTGCGTTGGTCATTGACTTGAGGAGCGTTCAAGATAATCGCAACGTCGCCACTGGCAAGAAAATTGTGAACACACAATCTGGTGTGCTTCTTGAGATCACTAAGAAAGCGACGACTGCAAATATCATGTGCAGGGTGTTTGTGATGAGTGATGGGTTAGTCAACTTCATGAACAATGGGTTGCAATCAATCCAGTATTAAATCAAACGCAATTTAATGGAAACTCCGTTTAATGCGCTAATTGTTGGGATGACAGCTTGTGGTAAGACACATTATTTGCTAGAAACACTGGAATCTGAGTATCGCGGTAAGTTTGACTACATTGTGTTGATTTGTCCTACTTTCGAGTGGAATAAAGCGTATCAAGATTGGAAATATGTGCGTGACCCTGACGTGCTAGCGATAGACTGTGCACAGGATAATGTTGACGCTGTTCTCAAGTGTGCAACAAACACTTTTAAAGGCACTAACACTCTGCTTGTGTTCGACGACTGTGCAAGTGGGCAGGACGTTAAGAATAGGACTAGTCAATTAGTCAACTTGGCTTTTAGCGCGCGACATTTTATGTTGAGTGTTATTGTCATCACACAATAACTGACGTCGATCGCAAAACCGTATAGAGAAAACATTAGTAAGCTCATTTGCTTTTACTGTCCGAGTAAGAGTGATATGAAGGTTGTTATTGACGATTACCTTGGAAACATTAGCAAAGAAGAAGCGTCGACGATTGTGACCGCGTTAAAAAATAATAAGTACGCTAGACTTGAAATCTCACTGCGCTATCCATACAGTTACGAAGTTGTTATTCCGCAATAAAATATGGGTATAAGTAATAACGTGATGGTGAAACGCAAAAGTGAAGAAAACCCCACGATTGAGGAATTAGTTGAGGATACTCAAACCGCTGATACCTCGACTGTGGACATTGACGTTAAGAGAGCTGAACTAATAAGACTGTCTAGCGATGGTGTGGTAAGCCAGTCTGAAGCGTACATTAAAAAAGCGTCTGCAAAGGTTATCGACAAGATATGGCACCAATATGAGTTGAAGAGAATGGAAATTGCAAACGCTTTTCTCACTGACTTGTTAATCAGCAAATTCGCTAGCTTACTGGATGGGTTGAACGCTATAGAGAACCCCGACGAACTAAATGACGAGCTGCAAAAAGACTCGCTACTAAAGAAAGACGTTGAAAGCATTGTCGCGATTGTGACACCGTACGTACCTTTCTTGGGTTTGTTGTCAGGAGGAATCACAACGTCGAAGTATGTGTACGATCACCATTTTAAAAGTGAGACGACAAACACTGAGAGTAGTGAGCGAACGGACTAATCTATTATTAACAGGTGGCAATAATCTAATTTACATAACGGGTGGAAATTTTATCACGCGTGAGACACTTTTACGATACATAAATTTGTAAAAGCGTTGAAACGACTATTTTCCTAAATGTGGTTTGACATAAATTTGTGAAAGTGTTGAAACGATTATTTTCCTAGATTTAGTTTGACATAAATTTGTGAAAATGTTGAGACGACTATTTTCCTAAATGTAGTTTGACATAAATTTGTGAAAGTGTTGAAATGATTATTTTCCTAAATGTGGTTTGACACAAATTTGTGAAAGTGCTGAAGCGACACTCTAGATTTTCCTAAATGTAGTTTGACATAAATTTGTGAAAGTGTTGAAACGGCTATTTTCCTAAATTTGCGAAAGTGCTGAAACGACACTCTAGATTTTCCTAAATGTAGTTTGACATAAATTTGTGAAAGTGTTGAAACGGCTATTTCCCTAAATGTGGTTTTACGTAAATTTGTGAAAGTGCTGAAGCGTCACACTCTAGATTTTCCTAAATGTAGTTTGACATAAATTTGTGAAAGAGATGAACTGACACCGACTCGCGATTTGGTACAAATTTGACACTGTTTCGCGACTCTCGCGTGCGTATGAAGCGACATCGTTTTTTTTTGTTGTTGAATTGTGATGTAGTTTGATATAAATTTGTGAAAGTGTTGAAATGAACTGACACCGACTCGCGATTTGGTATAAATTTGACACTGTTTCGCGACTCGCGCGCGCGTATGAAGCGACACCATTTTTTGTTGTTGTTGAATTGTGATTTGGTGGAGTGGTAAAAAACAACCATAGTAGTATAGAGAGTGGGGTACGAGCTTACCAAAGTGTCACCAAATTTTGTCAAATCGCGATTTGGTAAAATTTGGTGTCGCTTCGTCGAGCTCGTAGCCCCACTCTCTCTACTACTAGTCTCGATATGTCAATATATCTTATCATAATATATTAACCAAGCTGCAAGTCACATTTAATATTTTCAACTATTTATGTGTAAAAATAATAATATTACATGAAATATACCCATGATTAAGAACTTAATTCTGCCATAGAGCTGTATATAGGTTAATCTTTACTTGCGAATTTATTTAATTGCAGACGTTTGAATAACAACAATATATCTGTCATTCCTGAGAAGTTGTTCGAGAATACTCGAGATCTTTGGCTTCTGTAAGTATCAGATTTTTAATATCAATAACAATAATAACAATAATGGAAACATTATTGAAATTATTTATATATATATATATATATATACAATTATAAATCTCACTAATTTACGTAATTTATAATTGACTACTTGAACCTATTTATTATGTACGAATTATATAGAAAAGGAAAAAAAAGTTAATTTAAAATGTATCTTTAAATGTTCAGTAATTCCGGATTTGTCCAGTCCTTGTTTATACAACAAAATATATAGTATGTTATTCTAATGCCGATAGACATAATTCTCCTAATACAATAATTTTGGTGTTTATTATTAAGACCTAGATCGCTCAACATATCTAAAAATGTATGATATTCTTTTGAGAAAACACCCAAGGAGCTTATTGACAAATTTACAAATTAATAATAATAATAATAATAATAATAATATTAATAATAATAATCGTAATAACAATGATAATAATAATACTATTTAGTAAGCACTATCATCTTATTGAAAATGAACTACAATGCGCTTTGCATTAGGACATTAACTAGGAATATAGTAACTAGGCTGCAGATATATTAAAACATACTCTTACACCAAATAATGTATAAAACCTACGAAACAAGGGCTTGTCATAAATAATAATACAAATATATAATGACCAATATGACTAACTAATTTAGATTTGCACTCTTTAAACTGGTCCCGATCTCAGCATTGAGATGGTACTTGGAAAATAAAACAGCGTTGTACCTTTCAGTTCTGCATGTAAACGAAGTCCAAGTGTTCCTAGATTATGATTATATGTACGGCGTACGTTCACCAGCATGGCTTAAATATTGAGAAAGTGGGCCGCATATTGCAATTATCGTGATGGTCTTCACATAGAAGATAGTACATCTGTCATCCAGCCTTGGGAAATCCAAGTCTTGTGGTGATTCTCCTACGAACGACAAGGTTGGATAATTCTCGAAGCTTGTTTTTGGACTCTCTCCCCTTCTTCCGTGGCGCAACAGGGCAGGCTGTTATGCCACACTGTACAGCAGGAGTCGGTTGTTCAAAGCCTGGATAAGTTATCCGGTAGCCAAGATTCCCTTGATTTTTCAAAAGGAGAAACATGGCCGATGATCCGAGACCGAAATGTTGCAAATGTCTCTCAAAGACTTCAACTGGATTCCGACCTAACATTAAAAAAGCACAATATATCGTTCGAGAAATCGAAGTCGTGAAAAAGCAGCGAAGCGAACTGAGAAGCAAATCTGATGTCTAGAGTAATGATATAGATTCTATTCGTTCTACCAAGCACAATAAATCACGGCGAGAACATACTAACAAAGCGATAGCAAAGACAAACCGTAAAGAGCTCCCCAATAAACAAAGCTGTTTTAGATGTGGGAAACACCCATCCCATAGCAGAGAAAAGTGCACTGCAAGAAACTCCACATATAATAAGTGTTCTAAAGTCGGACATTGGGCTACCGTGTGCCGAAGTAAAGTGGTTGCAGAAATATACACGAAAAAAGCAGCGACGAAGATGCAAATTTCGAATTCCTTGGGGAAGTTATTTCGCAAAACAACGCTATTTCGCAAAACAACGCTCAGTGGAAAGTCGATTTAAAAATGGATGTACACAAAATTCAATTCAAAATGGACACTGGAGCTGCCGAAACTTGTATTCCATATAACACCTACGAAAGCACGAAAAGAAAGCTTCCTGTTTTGAAAAGTCAAAGAAGAAGCTACATTCTTGTGATAACAAAAATTAAACATTTGTAGAAAATTTAACGCGACGATAGAAGCTGATGAGAAAATAATAGTACAAGATGTATATGTTATCAAACGTTTACATCGAGCTCTTCTTGGTGGACCAGCTATACGTGCATTCAATTTACTCCAGAAAACAAACTTTGTTGAAGCAGTAAAGAGCAGCGACGAAGCAGAAGTTGATAAAAAGTGGAAAACGCGTCTCCAAAGCTTTTCAAAGGTCTTGGAAGAATTAAAACTTATTAAAACCCGATGCTCAATCACATGCTGTATACACACCAAGAAGGATAGTACATCCACGGGTACCTAAAGTTAAAGAAGAATTGGACAGGATGGAGAAAATGTGAGTCATCTAAGGAATCGAAGGTGATGTCAGAAGCTGTCTCGACCCGTCCAAGTTAAATAAAAGCATTCTACGAGAAGCGCATCCCCTACCTTGTGTCGATTACATGTTGGCAAAGTTGGCTGGATCAACAGTGTTTTCAAAGCTTGATTGCAACTCTGGTTTCTGGAAAATCCCATTATCGAAAGAATCTGCTCCAATAACTACATTCATAATACCGTGGGGAAGATACCATTTCAATGTACTACCTTTTGGAATAACACCAGCTTCAGAACATTTCCAAAAACAATTAGATATGATCCTGGAAGATTGTGAAGGGGTCTGTATCGAGATTGATGATATTCTTGTCTATGGAAAGAATACTAAAGAGCATGATGAAAGACTGGAGAAAGTTCATAAAAACTCGAGAAAGCTAATGTCACGCTGAATGGTGGAAAGTGTGAATTCTCAAAACCCAAAGTTCGTTATCTGGGTCATGTGATAAATGCTAGAGGAATTAGTGCTGATCCAGAAAAAGTCCGTGCCATCACGGAGATGTCAACGCCCAGCATCATCCAAGAAGTAAGACGGTTCTTGGGAATGTGCAACCAATTGAGTAAGTTCTCATCATTATTAGCTGATGAGAATTGCTGAGTAACAAAAATCACTGGAACTGGGGAATCGAGCAAGAAAAGGCCTTCGAAAAAATTAAGGAAATCCTCAGCAATACTCCTGTACTGGCACTTTTCGATCCATAGGCGGAAACAAAAATTCGTACCGATGCCTCTTCGTATGGTCTGGGTGCAATTATGATGCAAAAACAAGCAAATCACCAATGGCAACCAGTTGCGTATGCTTCTAGAGCATTGTCACCAACAGAGCAAAAATATACACAAATAGAAAAGGAAGCCCTGGGTATTATGTGGGCATGTGAAAAATTTTCTGAATATATTTCTGGCATGATATTCCACATAGAAACAGATCACAAACCATTAGTTCCAATCTTCACACAAAAAAGTCTCAACGATATCTCTACAATAATACAACGATTCAGAATGCGAATCATGCGATTCTCATATACAATCTTACATGTGCAAGGAAAAGATTTGGTATGTGCCGACACCTTGTCTCGTTCTCCAAGCCAAAGGATTATTCACAAAGTGTTGAAAGATTTACCCGTCACAGAAGAAGTATGTGATCAAGTGATGAAGTACTGTACTCATGGATGGCCAGATAAAAACCATAACAATGACGCTACCAAGCCCTAGTGGCAACATGTTGGTGATTTAACGGTTCAAGAAGGACTTCTACTTAAGGGAAAAGGTTGGTAATTCGATCATCAATGAGATTGGCCATACTTGATAAAATTCATTCAGGACATTTTGGAATAACCAAATTCAGAGAAAGAGCCAAAACCTCAGTATGGTGGCCTGGTATGAGCAAACAAGTTAATAATTTGGTTCGAAACTGCCAAGTATGCATTAAGGAAAGAAAGAACAGAGCTGAACCTTTGATCTCGTCTGTTTTACCGGATCGACCATGGCAAAATGTATGTACTGATCTGTTTGAGCTGAATGAAACATCTCATAATCGTTGTTATTATTCAAGATATCCAGAAATAGCTTTCTTACACAGCTCAACATCAACAGATGTGATTACGCATATGAAGTCATGTTTTGCTAGACATGGTATTCCAGATAAAGTAATATCGGATAATGGTCCTCAGTTTAGATCAGCGGAATTTGTAAAATTTTCATCAAGTTATGGTTTTAAGCATCAGACGAGCAGTCCAAGATACCCTCAAGCTAATGGTGAAGTTGAAAGGGCTGTAAAAACGGTGAAATCTCTTCTATAAAATCAAAAGATCTGTACATTGCTTTAATGGCGTACCGAGCTACTCCACTCGAGAATGGTTATAGTCCTGCTGAACTTTTTTTGGCACAAAGATGCAAACAACACTTCCACTTGTCGCAGAACAGCTGGTACCTACATGGCCATATCTCGTGGCAGTCAGAGAAAAAGAAGAGATGATAAAGAAACGACAGAAGCAGAATCATGATTCCCATCATGAAGTTAAAACATTACAAAACCAAAAACCTAATTGTAAAGTATGGATTCCAGATCGTAAAGAACCAGGAAAGATTATTGAAATATCTGAAACTCCTCGTTCATATGCAGTGAAAACTCATACAACGACATTTCGACGGAATCGACGACACGTGGGTGAACTCCCTCTAAAGAACAGTTCCAATGAACAGCAAGAAACCATATAACCTACTGAACAAGCTGCAGAAACCGCAATTTCAGAAAACAATCCCGGTTATTACACAAGATCAGGAAGACTATCGGTACCACCAAATAGAGTAGTAGTTGAACATTAATATTATCTATTACCATTTGTTACTTGTAGTTTACTTCACGTAGATAGTAGAATAACAAAACAAAAAATATATAATGCTTCTAAAATCTAATTATATAATGTATTAGTATTATCACAGATGAAAATTAGTTCGTTGACGATCATATAAATATTTAACGGAGTAATTAGCAGTGTGTGTAAACAGTGAATGATGTCATTATTTACATATTTTAATTGATTCAGCAAATCCCAATTTTTGACAATTAGTTTTTGGAATTACAGCTATTTGTCGTTGATCTTGAAGCTTGCATTAGTTAGGGCGTTGTTTCATTGTTTGAAACTTGACGATAATTGGACGTAACTTATTGTTACCAAGGGCAAAACGTGATGTTGCTATGGAGCTTTGACAGAGTTTCAAATAAGTAATTCTCACGAGAAACCTCTCGTGGGGTCCAGATACCTGTTCAAATTAGACTACAATCATGAAAAATTTTCAACATTTTTCGTCTACCTCTTGGAGCGAAATGGTTACAATTTTGTAGATTTAAATAATGACATAAAAGCAAACGTAAGATCACAACAGTACGTAACACCAACAACGATTAGAATCCAATTTAAAGATGATGATGATGGAGACTACGTGAATTTAACTTATGGTGACCAATAAATATTTAACGAAATGTTCGAGACGGCACATCCAGTTAAAGAGCGAGATTATAAAAAAACATACATTTAAAAGCTTCGCAGCTAGACTCTCCTGTTCAAATTCTAAATACGAAGGAGGCTGCCAGCGTCACACGAGTCGGCCCCGACCATAGTCTGGAAAGTTGAATTGAGTTTCAGTTTTCAACTTTCACAACAGTCGCCGACTAAGTCTTAGTCACCGCTGTTCACTGACTCAGTTGCTGACTATATGAAAACCAGCTTTAAATATTTCAACTCTAAACCTATGAATGAATGATTTAGAAAAGAATTGAAAATAACAGAAACTATAATAAGTTTTTAAATGCATAAATGTTTCAACTGTAAACCTATAATAACTAAATGCTTTACAAAATAATTAAACAAAAACAGGAAGTATAACAAGTGTTGGTCAAAACTGAAGATCTGGGGTAGTTATAGGTATATTAACATGGTTAACATGCTAAACAGCATTTATCGGTTTTTAAATGTATAAAATGTTTAAACTCAGTCTCTAAACCTATTTTGACTGAATGTCAGTTACTTTATTTTCCACAATGTCATATGTGATGTTGTAAGTGTTTTCACATTCTAAAATCAATGTGATTATTTCTTCTTCTGAAATACTCTGGAAATTAATTTTGGTTGGTAGAGTTTCAACCAATTTTTGGATGCATGGGTGATACATTGCTAATCGTGGAGTGGAGAAGAACACTCATAAACCACCGAGTACCACATGCTGACAGTTTTTGCATTAGCTGCAGCTTTCGCAGTTACCATTTTTTTCGGATTTTGCGTTTACCCTCTTTGAACAACTGACACACGCGTGATTTTTGGAAATATTTGGACAGCGAGAAAGGTCGCAGAAACGGTTGTTGTTGTCAGGCTGGAAATATCTTGCTCAACAGCTACAAGTTTGTCTTTGAAGGCTGGCATTAATTCAAATGTGAATGGCTAGAATTTTGTGGTGTTGAGGTATTTTTCATTTTATGGAATGTTTGAGCAATAGATTTTTCATTGAGTATGTTTGATTCTTGAGAAGGGTGTCAACATGATTTTACTATGGGCTAAGTTTAATTGACGCATTACTATCTCCCAACAATACTTCTTGTTTTTTGAGAGAACCACCATAGTTGCTGTGGATGGTTTTAACATTCGAAATATTAGCTACTTCTGCCTCTAGGGATATGACTGCTCTGGGGCAATTTTTGGAGGTGTCGAATGTTGTGGGCAGCTGATTCTGATCCATACTGGTCTGAATATTCAAATTCAGTGACTGTACAGCCGTTACATCGGTGTGTTTTAGCAGTATAAATTCGTCTTTCCCATTGTTTACAGAGTAGCGGAAGTTTTGGAGGCGTACTGGGCTTTTTGACTGGTGAATAATTTGCATTCCCCGGTGTTTTTCTGGTGAAAAACACACTGCTCTTACAGTTGTGTTGGCAGCTTGGACAGTACAATTGAAGTAACTTTTGTCCCCATGGTTGAGTTTTTCACATTGGGAGAGAGCATGTAAAAAACACGGTACACGGTAACGCAAGATTAAAAATAGGTACCCATATGCGTACATGTATCTACTGCCTGATGAAAGAATGAATGATAACCATTGATAACTGTAGGATATAGATGTTCAAAATATTTTTTTTTACATCACTGGTTAAATTTAATGCTGTGGAAGATATAAAGTACTGGTGTGTGTATAACAATTATGCTCATTAGAGCTACATCAAGATGGCGTTCAAGTGGCTGTTTCGAGGCCTATCCGTATTTTTAGTTATTTATTTGTTTATACCACTGCTCTTGGAGATTCCAAAAGAACCAACATTGATTTATAATGATGTTTCCTCGTTAATGATTGCTTTAAAGTGGGACAGAAAGCTCTACTTGCGTAGAAATTCACCTGTTTTATCTCGGCACTCGCGTGTATCTAAATCAATTCCTTCCAAGTTGAAGTTAAAAGCTGGTCTACAGCTTTTAAATACTGCAATGGCGGCTTCGTTTTTGGTCCTTCTAGCTGGAGATGTCGATCTAAATCCTGGCCCTGTCAAGAACATTAAACAAATTGCCATTTGTTCAATCTGCCAAGACTACATAAATTCCAATATGCCGGCCGTTTTTTTTCCCAGCGGCACCAGGTATGCGTTGCTAACGATTTTGTTAACAGTGATGAAAATTATATCTGCTCGGCATGTCAAGAGTTTTTTGATAGCTCGTCTGTTGACTCAAATTCTGTCTTTGATGAAATATTGACCGATGTTGACTTATCTCAGAGTTCTGGTGACATTGATTCGGAAAATCCAAACATTTTACTCAATCAAGCTAGCAATTTTAAATTGAATTTGAGTGACAATGGGATCCGTTTTGGTTTTCGGAACATTAACTATTTAACTGACGGTAAATTTGAGCCGATAAAGCTTTTATGGCAAGTGGCTGTGGCAAGAATCAAGTGGATATTTTATTTATATCAGAGACTTTTCTTAAACCTAATGTTGCAAGTAGTGTATTTAATATCCCTGGTTTTCAAATTTTCCGCAAAGATAGAACATCTAAAGGAGGAGGTGGGTTGCTGGCTTTTGTTACTACGGATCTACAAATTAAACGAAGGACAGATTTTGAGAACAGTGACATTGAAGCGATTTTGTTGGAGGTATGTCCATTTAAATCAAAGCGTTCAATCCTGTTTGGTAGTGTTTATTGTCCGCAGAAATGGATCGTGATATAGAGGGTATCATTGAGAGGGCTAGTTTAAGATGCAATGAACTTATAGTTGGTGGCGATTTCAACATTAACTATTTGCATTCTGCTTCATATTCTAAACACCGTTTGATCAAATGCATTAAATCCTTGAGTTTAACACAATTGGTTTCTATGGTGACACGTCCAATAAGTGGTACTTGTCTGGATTTTTTGTTTGTCAACCGTCCAGAACGCATATCAAATGTTATTACTCCTGATATTGGCCTATCGGATCACTTGCCGGTTTTTGCTTCTCGAATTTACAAACAATGTAAACTGGGGCCCGATTCGAAACAACATCATAAAAACATAAAGTATCGTGACATGAAGCGTTTTTACAGTAAGGCTTTTGTAAATTTCGTTAAGCAATTGCCTTGGGATTCGGCGTTTGTTTTTGATAACGTTGATGATGTATTGGACGTGTGGCAGAAATCGTTTATCTCCGCGCTTGATGAACATGCTCCCATGAGGTCGAAGCGAGTACGTAGGAAACGGCAGCCTGATTGGATAACTCCTGAAATTCTACACCATATAAATGAGCGTGACAAACTGTTGAAAATAGGTCGTGAATCCAACTGTGTGTCTGACTGGAGAGATTATAAATTGGCTAGAAATATAGCGACGTGCAAATTACGGGATGGTAAAAGAAAATATTATCAGTCTGCTCTGAAGGAAAATCACAGCAATCCAAAACGTTTATGGAAGCATATGAATAGTCTTGCTGGTCAGAATATTAAGACAGGTTTTGTAAATTTCATTAAGTTAGGAGATCAGTGCATTTCAAAATTGGAGCAGATTGTTGAAAAGATTAATGTCCACTTTACAAGTATCGCATCTCTAATTTTGCCTGATGTTGATAATTCAGTCCCTAATTTTGACAAGTTGATATCATTTGTGCAGTCTAGCAAGACCTCTTCAGAGCCTTTCACCATCCCTTTAGCTACAGCGAAAGACATTACTGAAATAATAATCTGTATTCCATCAAATAAAGCCTCTGGGGTAGATGGTATCTCTGCTAAGATGCTGAAATTGGATGCTACAGCTGTACTTCAACCATTTTGCCGCTTGGTAAATACTCTAATTACCATGAAGGCCTTCCTACGTGTCTGGAAAACCGCTAGAGTTCAGCCGTTGCATAAAGGAGATGATCCATGTGATATGAATAATTATAGACTTATCTCCATATTACCAGTCTTTTCTAAGGTCATGGAAAAGCACGTACATGCATCCCTCAGTGGCTACTTGCGTACGAATAACCTGTTATACAAGTATCAATCTGGTTTTAGAGCGAGGTATTCAACCGAAACAGCCCTAATAAGATTAGTAGACCAGCTGATTTTCAACGTGGATAAAAATATGGTTACCTCGGAAGTCTTCATTGATTATTGCAAGGCGTTTGATACTGTGAACCATCATGTTTTACTTAACAAGTTCGAAGCATACGATGTAAAGTACTGACACAATTGCTTCCGTATCTCTTGGAAAGGCAGCAGTTTGTCTGTATGGCTGGATACAGTTCCGCAATGCTTTCTTTGAACGCTGGTGTCCCTCAGAGTTCTGTGTTGGGCTCTTTGTTGTTTTTAGTGTTTATTAATGATCTTCCTTTCGAATCTGGTGATGCTCAACTTGATATCTATGCGGATGATACCACTGTGACTGCAGATGCTGATTGGCGTGAAATCTCCAAACTGTCGTCAACAATGTCGACGGCATTAGCATCAATTACGAACTGGACATCTGAAAACAAATTGTCGACAAACAGCACGAAGACCAAGTCAATGTTATTTGGTAGCAAGCGTCTGCGTGAAAAGCTGTCGTCTGAAGTGAAGATCTCCCTTCCAGGATCGAGTTCCCTACTAGAGAATGTTAGTGCCCATAAGCTACTTGGAATCATCTTGGATCAGGATTTGACTTTTGATGCTTATGTAGAAGATTTAAGAAATAAATTGGCAAAGAGGATAGGACTACTGAATCCAATAAAGAACTGTCTCCCCCTAGAGGAGAGACTTGGTTTCTATATAGCTACAATTAAGCCTGTATTGATGTATTGTAGTTCAGTTTGGACTTTAACTATTAAGGCTAATTTAGATTCAATTTCGAAGTTGCAGAAACGTGCTGCTAGGCAAATTTTTAGACAAAGAAGGTTTAACTAGGTCAGTTCCTATTTTTAATAAGATTAGTTGGATTAAAGGAAATTATACCAAATTGTTTTCCGTGCAGGATACTGTGATCCAAACACGCGGGATGTTGCGAGACTTTCGAAAAGCGTAAAAAAACACGAGCCGATAGGCGAGTGTTTTTTAGCTTTTCGGAAGTCGAGCAACATCCCAAGTGTTTGGATCACAGTATCATGCACGGAAAACCATTTTGTATTTACACAGGGAGCCGTAACGTCTATTAGTGAAACGAGTTTAACAGTAAAGCGGGTTTATTTGGTATTTTTTACACAATATTTGTATTAAATTGTTATTAAAATGTTCTTACTTGTTAGTTTTGTCGACAATCAGGACAAATTACAGGCAACCAGACCAGAAAGGCAACGAGTCAGGGTTTACATCAATTCGGAAGGTCATTGACTGTGGTTGCCCCGCCCCCTACGTTAGCGTATCGCGCGCTTGTCACCTTTATATTCAGAATGCCGTTAGACCGCCCCTTCGCGGGCGTCTCGCGATTTTCGGTAGTAATATATAAAGAAAAGTGAGAAGGGATGAAACTCCAATAAGCTTTTTAATGCAATGTGTGACGTAGAAATAATAAATGACGCCGTCACCCGGTTGGAGTATACCAAATATTTTTGAAATAAAAATAAAGGATATTTCGACCTCACTGGACCCAGTGCATTGGCTTATTTTGTGGGATTATCAACTGAAAATATTGATTTGTCCAGGGCGCTAAATATTTGTAGAATAGTAAGAACACCCGCCACCTTTGCTTCGTTTTATTTTAAAACCCCATTTAATTTGATAACAATAAAAAATTACACACCATATAAACCTTATATTATATTTAAATAAATTTTAGAGCATCCTGGTTTGTATTTCTGCCTTTAAATACAGTTTCAAAATTGGATGCGGGTATTCGATAATTTGTAGTTAAACAAGCTACCTCGCAAGCTACGACAAGGTTCTGTCGGAAAACGGAGAAGATCATATGTCAACATCGCGCATAGTGTCCAGGATAGTCATCTGCAAAATTCCCTCTCGTTCGAATATTTGGAGTAATTCTACCACTGCGTCACGGTTTTGCTCTGAACAAAACCATGACACATTTGTATATTTTGTTCATGTCTGCAGTGTGTCCTCTACCGTTGCAACGATAACCCGATTGTTCGCGAACAGACGCGAAAGTATCTTCCGAAAGAGTATGGCCGAAATATCTGGAATATGTATATCCTAGTTTATCCGAGCGATGGTGCAGTCAACCGTGGGAGAAAATTATGTTAACAAAATACTAGAAATACGTATACGCAACAACCCCTCGCCCACTCACAGTACAGTACTTCTTTTAGTTCTAAATTACTTGAATTAGATAATAGCCACTTCATTTGCCAAACTACAGTAAATAAATTTTCAGTGGACAATATCTCTCAGAACTTTGTATTGTCTGAATTTAATTGTTTCATAGGACATCAAAATAAATACATGCAGCCCAATTAAACTTTTTAATTTTTGAGTGCAGCAACAGAATAGTGGGGGGTCTACTGCTGTTTCTATTACTTTTATCACAATATCGATGACTCACGAAATAATTAATGCAGTATTTTGTATATAGACACCAATGGCTGTTGAAGGAACAAAGTACATCTCTATCATACAATGAGTGTCCTTTAAAAAAATCAAATTCGTTCAAATGTCTACGGATGACATGCATATAGTGCAAATGTAGGGGTCCATTAAAATTAGATTTACTAAGACGTATTAGGGATTCTACTCCAATTGTTGGTGTGGATAGATTAGATACAGTAAGTTGATAATTCCACCCTCATTGGACTACTGTGACGTGGAGCTGGCAGGAATACATAATCAGAGGTCTCTATGCATGTCAGGGAAACTGATCTTTCCTAAGTCGGGACTTGAAACTGATTGGTTAATAGAAATCCCAAGTTTTGTACCTCTTGTATTAGAAGCAAGTTAAATTGTGTAATGCTAGTTAGGAAATTCCATGGCATTTTAACATCATATCTACCAGTAAAGAGATATTTTCCATGTTTCGATTAATCTGTTCATACATGTTATAGCACCATTATCTATTACCTTAATTGACAATATGTGAAGGATATACAACTTTTCAGTTCAAATTAGTTTTTGTAACATTGTGCTGTACATTTGTGAATATGTGTTGAAATTGTAACAACTGTAATTTGTTAGAAAACAAGACCCCCATACATTGATACCAGTGTTGGCATTGAAGGGGCTATCCTGTATAAATATTATTGAATTATTATTATTATTAATACTCATAATAATAATGCATTAACAATAATACTAATAATAATAATGCCTAATGCAGATTGCAGATACCATATTTGCCATGTAACAAAGCATATATATATGGCATTGTGTACTATAGTATCTAAATTATATCACCGTGCACATATATATTACAACCTATATTCAGAATGCCATGCCTAGTCTGCTTGTCGACAATGATCTAGCTAACACACATAGTAGTGACAGTGTCAACATACCCAATGTGAACATAATAATAATAAGCTGTATTTTACATTGACAGAATAAGTTGTGACCCACTATGCCAGCTAAGTATATTTGTAGGTCTATATGTTCCATATTAAAATGGATTGAGTACTGTAAACACAGATTATATATGGAATACATGCCAGTATACAACACATGGACGTCAAGATCATATCGTCAGAAACATAATATTCCTGGTTGAAAAAATTATAACCTTCTTATTGCCAGTGACGGCCGCTAACCATTGAGCCATCGAGATTCAGATGGAGAGAGGTTACAATGATGCACTGGTTCTAATGATATATGTACTGCCTATGCACATCAGTTACTATATATTTCAGTAATGACAAATGATTGGATGTGTTAATATATACACTGCTGTTATATCAATAGAATCAGTACATCAATGTTATGTTCACTCACCATCGTAGTCTTGGTAGCTCAATGGTCAGAGCATCTCACTGGAAATCAGAAAATTATCCCTGTCCGGGACACAGAATAATTTTTCTGAGGATATGATCTTGCTTGACAATAATCCATGTACTGTATCGTCTGTTTCCCCCATGCTCTCCCTTATTCACTACAGCAGTGTATATATTAAGTATTAACACTGACAAGTATACATAGTAATGCTTGTTTATTGCTACAAAATTATAGGCCAGGCCCAGGTCATATAAACACAGCAATAGTATGCATGTTTTTTCACCCTAAACTACTGTATATATAGGCTAATTATCAAGCATATAGTATTTATAATTTTAATCAAATAATAAACATACTGTACATGCAATTCCAAAATTTGTACTACCACTTACTATTCTGCAGTATTATAAAGAACAAATGGTATATATTTTAAACAGGCTAGGACTGGCCATTGTGCTATCTTCTGCCAGAACAATGGCCAGCCATTGTGCTGCCACAAAGTCCCATTGTTCTAGCACAAGATGGCACAATCGCTGATTTTACACTGCATGGATTTAATTCCAACTGTCAAAATATTATACAGTACATATATGTTTTGAAAATTCAAAACATTACACACCTTCAAATTTTCCCAAATCTCTCTGTTAAGTATTTCAAAATGTGTCTATCAGATTTCGGAGCTTGGAGCAAATACACAATACAGTGTGCAATTATTTAAATTATATTAAAATTAGTAGATTCCTAGATATAGGAATGTCGCACTGGCGACAATTTAAATTTAAATTACGCCAAATTTAACGCACCAAAAAACCGTTTCAATACCGTTTCAATTTTTGCATTCGCAATCATGAGACGGTTGCAATTTAAATATTAATTCAAATGCAGAGGTCTACCAATCAGCTTCTGTCTATATCTAGTTACCAGGGCCACATTTCCCGATGCCGCGCATGAGGACGGTTGATCATATATATATATATATATATATATATATATATATATATATATATATATATATATATATATATATATATGTATATATATATATATATATATATATATATATATATATATATATATATATCGATCTCGATCCTAGATATAGGAAGCCCTTGCATCTCGCGTGATAAGGGACTAAACGCCGGTCGATATTAGCACCCTCGCCCTCAGGCCTTCGGCCTTCGCGCCGGGCGAGGGGATTATTTATTTGGTGTAAAAGATTGACAGATGGGAGCGCGTTTCACTAATTGACTTCCGGTGGTCGAGTCAAGTTGGGGCACAGATGATACGAAAGGACTCCACTAAAAATGTTACCAATATATAAGTTACCACAGCTTTCAATTACAAAATTTTCAAAACGACTGTGAATATTAACCTTTAATCTATCATGTTGCCGATTTTCAAGCTAAAATTTTACCTAGCAACTATATTACACGTCAAAACAAATCACTACCGAAATAAAGTTGCTTCCCTTCTCTCTTTCTTATATTATATACGCGCGAGAGACGCTAAAGAAGGGGGAGGGGCAAGCAACGGCCTTACGAATTGATATAAACACTGACTCGTTACCTTTCTGGTCTGGTTGCCTGTAATTTGTCGACAAAATTAACAAGTAAGAACATTTTAATAGCGATTTAATACAATTATTGTGTAAAAAATACCAAGTAAACCCGATATACTGTTAAACTCGCTTCACTAATAGACGTTACGGCTCCCTGTGGTATTTATATTATAAAATAACAACAGAGAAATAACGAATTTTATCAAAATATTATATGATGAGAATACAAATTCTCCCAAGAATTATCAACTACCAATCATAATGCGTTTCCGACTCCAACAGCAGTCGAGCTGGCCGGAAAACTGAAATTTGTTTTGCCGACAAATCCGACAACAAACGGAAGAATATGGATAAAAACTCGACTTTGAAGATCAAAAATGCTGACTAGTTTTAGGCAAAAGCTTAATCATTACTGGAATCAGCCGTCTCAGGGTCTGGCTTGTTGTTTCAAAGCGAACAGACATATATTATGGGCAGCAACTGTCGCTCTGGAAAGGTCTTCGCTGTCTTTTTCACAATTTCACTGGAAGATTTTGGATTTTTAGTCGAGAGCTGTTGGGTATTTTACTTCGTATAGATAAATATTGTTCTTTTCCCAGTGAGTTCATCAGGCAAGAAAATAGAAGGTATTTAAACAATATATTATTCTTGCGAGTTTGTTGCTTTCAAAACATGCCCTTTTCAAACCTCGTTGTTATGTTTAACTTCGCTATTGAACACAAAATGGATCTGACGATCAGTTTTCTCGGTGATAGTTTTCTCATAATACAAAAACTATATTCTGTTGTTTTTTTGAGAGTTTTGTTTTAACTAAAAACGATAAACGGAATGAGATGAAAAACGCCACTTAAAATTGCTGTAAATTCCCGTGCAGGATTTACTACTTATTGACCGAGAGAGTTGTACTATATACATTCTGGGATTGGGAAAAGTTTAGACATTATTAATAATACTAATAAAAATACAGGATAGCCTGTTCAATGCTAACACTGGTATTGACGGGTCCTGTTTCCTAACAAATAACAATTATTATTTATTACAAATATAAATTTATTACACATACTGTATTCATATATATGTACACTATGTTACAAAAACTAATTATAACTTGAAAGTTGTATAAATCCAACAAATGTAGTATTGTCAATTAAGGTAATAGATATTAGATAATGCTCTTACATGTATGCAATGAACAAATTCATTGAGATTAAAATAGTTCTTTAGAAATGGTGGTAAAATGCCTTCAAGACATTTCTTAACTAACATGGTACCAATCCTAGGCTTTCTATTAACCAATCAGTTTCATGTCCAGACTTAGGAAAGGTCAGTTTCTCTGCCCTGCATTGAGACCTCAAGAGCATCTATCCTCACCAACAATCGGGATAGAATCCCTAATACTGTATTAAAACCAAATTGATGCCCATACATTTGCACTATATGCACCCCTAGACATTTGAATGATAAAGAGAATGCACTTTCTCACTTCATTCTTTAACAGTCTTTGGTGTCGTTTTATAGTTGATTATTTCATGAATCACAAGGTCGGTGAGAAGGGGGGGGGGGATAGCATGGGACCTTGCAAGAGGCCCGGCCGCGTCGCCACATCAATCACTTGTGACTGGTGTAATCTGCAGACCAATGAAATGTTGCAACCATTTTGCATACCTAACACAAAGTACCAGTTCATCTCAACACTGTTCCCCAATTCCGTCGAATACTGTGAATTATTGAACGGAGGTGTCCAAAACAAAAATTATTGAACGCTGATGACGTCACTAGGACAAAACGCATAACTACAGTACTGTATTACAGTAGTAAATTAGCAACTATGATATAAAAGTTTCAAAGAGTAAGTGGGCGAGGGGTGTTGCGTATAACGTATTTCTAGTTTATTGGTATATCTTATGTAAGGACTATTCAATTTTGAGCGAAAGCCCTGCAAATAGTGATTTCGTGATGTCTGATTGGCGCTTTCTCGATATATCAACAAACCGAAATTCAAATAATCGCTAACCCTACCTAACCCTAATCCTAACCCTAATCCTAATCCTAATCCTAATCCTAGGGTTGGTGTTATAATAATTTTTAATTTCGGTTGCCATGACGGCATACCAAAAGTGAAATGTTCCGACCACAATATATTTTGAAGTACTAATTTTGAAGTACTAATTTTCTTATCAATTTTGCACTGTTTTGTAATTAAATTGTAATGTCACGAAAAAATGTTGTCTTTTTAACATTTTTGTCACCATTTTTTGCTGTTGAGAACATTTGTATGATTTTTCAACTCATTGACATAACAAACTTAGCAATATTGGGCATTTTAATGCTTCATTGTCCAGATACTTGACCGATATAATTTATTTGACTTATTGGTCTTTTTTTACATTGTTTTGCTGGGTGTGTTGTTCAGATTATCGAGAAAAATTGTGTTTGTACTTACCCTTTCATCGTCAATTTTTTTTTATTATGCAAAAAATTACTTTTTTTCAGTATTTTTTCTCGACAGCACTGCATTTCTAGCAATAATTTGACTATAATGTCAATATCTGCCAGTTTTTTCGTAAATAGAATATCCCAGTCTATCGTAGACACTGTTATATCTAATGAAAGCTTGATTAACAGCCTCTGACATACCTACAAAAATATTTTTGTAACTGATACCTAACAGCTTGAAAAAAGCGACGACGCTTGGATTGGATTGACAAACTCCGTATAAATATTTTACATATTCAGACGACGATATATTTTGAACTACTAACGCAAGAAAATCATGCTATACATAAAATAAAAGCCTGAATAACATACTTTTCTTTAGTTTTGACGCCACGTATAAAACTTGATTTACGAACTTGATTTACGAACTTGACATCTTCGGACGACGATATATTGCATTTTCACTGCCTTTTCACGATCTTTTTGAACTCAAATCTTCATTCACCGTATAACACGACAATGCAGATATTTATTATTTACCATATCTAGTTACCAGGGCCAAATTTTCCGATGCCGCGCATGGGGACAGCTGTCACGTGTATATCTCGACCAATGGAATTGTTTTATTTTCTCATCGTTTGCGCGAAGTTGATCGGCTGAAAAATGTGCATTGGACGCAGAAATACCGAATATTTTACTATTGTTATTCAAATTTTTCTTTTAAAAGGCAGCGATACTGTTTAAACTATTATTGGGCTATCGATATCTGCAGGATTTTGTAAGGTAGATGTCTTTTTACTACCTTGTTTTGATCATTTATGTAGGTCGTGTCGTCGCCACGTGATGACCCGAGTCCGTGTTTGTCAACAATATTCAAAGTAAAAAATCTCGAATTCTCATGGTTCGATTTCTCTAATTTTTGCATAATGAGTTAAACAAATGTCTATTCTTTGATTCTATCCGAACGACCCCCCTTGACCCCTCGACCGTTTTCACGTTATTCGCCTTTGAATCGGTTGCAGTTATTTCAGCCTTTACCGAGATGGCGCCTCGTATTTGAGGGGACATTTGCACCTATAAAATTATTTTTTTTAAGAATTTCGGAAGTCCCTAGCTTTATTCTTTAGGGTAAATGTTAACTGAATTCTAGAAGAATATTCAACGTGTGAAGTTTGTTATTTGGCTATTTTTATATATTTAAATTTGGATTTTGGGATGGTTCTGGTTGTCTTCGAGGGTTAAACATAATAATTTTTGCTTCTTGAGGTTAGTTTCTTTTCTAGGCTTATAGATTAATATATCTGATGGCACAAAAAGGGATCATGTTCCACCAATTTGTCAAACACCTGGGAAAAAATACCGAAACGAAGACCTGCTGTAGGCTTTGGGAAAAATTGGTTTGGGTTTATGAAGTTCCTTTTTAGATTTTGGATTGTTCTACTTTGCATGCAGTATTGATCTGCCTCTTACACCATTTCTATTTGCTATGCTTATGAGTTATGCCTATAGTTTACTATAACTTGCTGCTAGATCTATATACCAAACATAATATAATTTTGCTTGCCTTTCTAAAGGTATACTGGTATCAACATTTGGTATCAACATTTGGTATATCAACATCTGGTATCAACATTTTGTATATGTTGCTTTACTATAATTATTGTAGATAATTGTTATTCTTATCTCAGGAATTATTTTCCAGCAATCAAGTTGGAGCCTTGGAACTATTATTGTGCCAACTCTTACATTGCAGGAATTATCTGCACTTCAGGATTTTCAAAAGAGGATTTTAGAGTAACAAGTTAACAAAGTAATATATACATAGGGAACATTATTAGAACAAGTATTGGTCATGTAATCTCAAAACAAATTAATAAAGTGCATTAAATGTTACTTTTGGCATATACACTGCATTTATGCAACATTTAATTAATAAATACAGGTACATTACTACATATAAATCACCTACAGTTTTATCACAATACTTGTTCATGATCAACACATTTTCTAAGCCAGAATATGTACAAGTGCATATGTTTATATTACAGTAGAGTACTAGAGTCCAGATACTCCCTACCATTTTTATTTAGGAATACAATTTAATCTGAAAATACTAAAAATAAACACTTGTTTCACTTTGAATAACACACGTTTAATAACATACTTGAATAACATACTTGCTTTATATACATTCGCTGTATATAAACGCTCGAATATAAACACACATTTCGTCTTTCAGACAGAATTTAGAAAACTAAAATGTTGACAGAAATGCCCGTTCAAACTTTAAAATGGCGAACTACGCATTGTGAAAGAGAATTCGTAAGCAGAATCGCAACAATAGAGGTATATCACGCTCTCTTCAGCAAAAATTCCAGCCTGACATCCTTGAGTATCAAAAGCGTCCCTCTTCGGGAGATGTTACCTTCGAAACAGTCCAAGCACAAATGACAACCGCGCGGAAAAACAAGCCCGCTAACCGTGATCCTTTGCGCGTTGCTGTCCAACCTCATCTGGCATGGGCCGTTGACGGTTGATCTTCAATATATATAAATATATAAACTGCATCCGAGATAGGGATCCGCTTGTATCTCGCGTGATAAGGGACTAAACGCCGGTCGATATTATCACCCTCGCCCTCAGGCCTTCGTCGCGCCGGGCGAGGGGATAATATGTAAATAAACGCTACCGTGGTCCACAGTCCCATAGTGAAGTAATGATATAAATAATATGTAAAGAAGCGCTACCGTGGTCCGCAGTCCCGTAGTGAAGTAATGATATAATAAAATGTAAAGAAGCGCTACCGTGGTCCGCAGTCCCATAGTGAAGTATGATATAATAATATCTAAAGAAGCGCTACCGTGGTCAGTAGTCCCGTAGTGAAGTAATGATATAATAATATCTAAAGAAACGCTACCGTAGTCCGCAATCCCATATTGTAGTATTCGCAAACCCTAACCCTAACCGTAACCCTAACCCGTAACCTAACCCCTAACCTAAACCCTAACGTAAGTTACGTATCCCCTAACCTAATCCGTAACACTAACCCTAATGTTAAACCTAACCAACTAACCCGTTCAATTAACGTGTACCGCCTTGCAAGTTATCGTAAAAGATAACATCAAAGTGATTTGTTGCAGCGGAACTCAAACACAGCCACGAACCCGTCGAATGTGTGTAAATAATCTAAATATTAAAAGAAAATCAACACAAATCTTGAACACAAATCTGAAGTAAATAACAACTTTTAGTAGGTTTGATTTATTTTGTGGTTAAAACATCACTCAATTGCTCTTGTGCAAAAAGAAATAGACCATGCAGTTATTTCAATTCCACAATAAATTTGTACTTTAATCAAATTATATAGGTAGTTAACAGTATAACCAAAAGCTGTATCTTTCCACTGTTTTCTTTTTGATTTTCATTGCACAGGGTGTATAATTAAAAGGTCAAATATGAAATTTAATGCAATGGTCAACCTTTTGAAACTGAATGAAATTAAATGAAACCTTTTGAAACTGAATGAAACCTTTTGAAGCTGAATGATAATTAAAAGGTCAAATTTGAAATTTAATGCAATGGTCCACCTTTTGAAACTGACCCTAATAGTCATAATGTGTCATACTGTGAAAATAGGCTAAAAGTCAAACTCAAATTATCTGCATAGTTAACAATTGCGCATTTTTACAGGCATTACCTTAACTTGCATAAATTAATTGATGAGTTATTGTATACCACTCACAGTGCTGACCACGATAGCACAAATTTATGACTGCGGCCCACGGACCAAGGTAACACGAGTTTCATAGATAATAATACAAGTGGCAGGGTATTCTAGAATCTAGCCCGTCTACCAACTAGACGACTTGCTTTAATGCTTTAATGAAATACTCCTAAATCAGTATTACACTATACTAGGAGACTAATAGATATAGACACAAACACTGCCCTGAAAATTTATGGAGCTTTAATTCAACCGTATTTTGATTATTGTAGCTCAGTTTGGGATGGTTTAAATATCACGTCGAACGATAAATTGCAAAAATTGCAAAATAGGGCAGCGAGGGTCATCACTAAATCTCGATATGATACTAGTGCCAGCGACCTTTTTAGCAAGCTGGGCTGGGATAATCTTTCAACACGTCGGAAAAAGCACAAAGCTATACTAATGTTTAAAACAATTAACGAATTAACTCCGCATTATCTCTGTTAAGCTGTAAACATACTATGACGTAATATATTGTGCGTCACGTGATATTGGAGCTTTGACTCCTCATTGTACTTTCTTCTCTACCGCTTTGTAGTAAGATAAACATGTTCTAATAAAACCTTTTTACAATCCTTCCTCGTTGTTATCCATCGTCATGACTAACGTCCTAACAGGTTATGGGCCCAGTGCTAGACTGATTTTCGACGGTGATGAGGGGAAGTTTGAGTTGTGGGAAATAAAATTCCTCGGTTATTTACGCTTGAAGAAACTCAGCGATATCCTGACGCCACTCGCAGAAGATGCAAATGATGCGACAAGAACGGCTGATGCAACGAAAAATGCTGACGCATACGCCGAATTAATCCAGTGTTTAGATGATAGAAGTCTTACGCTTGTTATTCGAGAGGCAGCAAACGACGGACGAAAAGCATTGGCCATATTACGCGAACATTATCGGTCGAAGAGAACGCCACGAGTTATTACCCTATACACCGAACTGACCTCGCTAAAAAATGGCTGGAGACGAAAATGTTACTGATTATGTTCTGAGGGCAAGAGACAGCCGCTACTTCGCTCAAAACGGCAGGAGAGACAATCAGTGACAGTTTATTAATCGCCATGATTATAAAAGGACTAACTGAATCACGCTTCAAACCGTTCTCAACTGTAGTCACCCAAAAGGACAAAGGAATGTCGTTCGGGGAGTTCAAGGTCGCACTGAGAAGTTTTGAAGAAACTGAAAAACTGTCTTCAGAGTCGCACCAGGAGGACACTGTTATGAAAGTTATCGTTTGTTATGGATGTGGAAAGCCCGGTCACAAACGAGCCGAATGTCGTGTCAAGAAGAAGCCAGCTGCGAAGCGATGGTGTGATATATGCAGGAACAACTCCCACCAGACCGAGCAATGCCGCAGGAAGAACCACCAAGCAAAGTCCGTAAGTGATAATAAAGAGGACAATATGCAAGAAGATAAACAATCTTTTATATTTAAAGTTGGTATTAGTAATCTAACTAGTGATTGTAAAGTAGATGGTTTACTTGTAGATTGTGGTGCAACCACGCATATAATGCATGATATCACTAAATTTATAAGGTTTGATAAGCAATTTAACCCCAACAATCATTATATAGAGCTAGCCGATGGTAGTCGGACTAACAATGTTGCTTTGAAGAGAGGTGATGCACGTGTCCAACTTCGGGATGTTGATGGTAATGTCCATCAGGCAATTCTTACCAATACTTTGTATGTACCCTCTTATACCCAGAATATATTCTCTGTTCAGGCTGCTACTAGTAAAGGTGCTTCTGTGTGTTTTTCTTCTAATGATGCAAGACTCCTTTACCCTGATGGCACTGAGTTTAAGATAGAAAAGTGTGGTAAATTATACTATCTAAATAAGGTTCTTTCTTCTGGTATGGCCAAACAAAACAGTGAGACTAAGTCATTGAAGGAATGGCATGAGATTTTGGGCCACTGTAATTTGAAAGATGTTTATTGCATTGGAAGGTGTTGTAGATGGGATGAAAGTTGTTGATAAGAGTCAATTTGATTGTGATGTTTGTGTCAAGGGAAAAATGACTCAAACTAGAAAGAGAGAACCAGACAGGCGAGCAGGTAAGATTCTGCAGTTAGTACACTGTGATCTAGCAGGCCCCATTCAGCCTGCAACAAAGGAAGGTTTCAAATATGCTATTTCATTCACTGATGATTTTTCAGGTATAATTATGATTTACTTCATAAGACAGAAAAGTGACACTTTGAAGGCCACTGAAAATTTTTTGGCCGACTCAGCCCCGTATGGTAAAGTAAAACGTTTCAGAAGCGACAATGGTACTGAATTCACTTCTGAGCCCTTCCAAAATCTTCTCTTAAAGCATAGCATAAAGCACGAAAAATCAGCACCATACTCACCCCATCAAAATGGAACCGCTGAGCGGGGGTGGAGATCAATCTTTGAGATGGCCAGGTGTTTACTTATTCAGGCTGATTTGCCCAAGAATCTTTGGCCATATGCAGCCATGTGTGCTGTGTACATTAGGAACAGGTGCTATAACGATCGACTTAAGAAAACCCCATATGAGGCATTGACAGGGCATAAACCCAATTTAGACAATATGCACACTTTTGGAACAGTCTGTTTTGCATATGTACAAGAGAAGAAAAAGCTCGATGATAGAGCAAAAAAGGGGATCTTTGTGGGCTACGATAAAGGCAGCCCAGCCTACCTAATTTATTATTGTGATTCTGGTGTAATCAAAAAGTCTCGCTGTGTACGTTTCACAGACAAATTTGAAACAGACAAGATGAATGCAGAATGCATCCCTGTATATCGTGATGTAAACTTGCCAAACTGAACCCCAAACAATGGGGGGAGATGAGCAAGGAGAAACCGGTAGCCCAACAAAAGAACCTGGGGGCAATGCACAGGAACCAGTAGGTGATTCTAACCCTAGTGCTATTCCAAGTCAAAAAGAGGATGTGCACACTTCAACAGATCGGTATCCTGGTCGAGCAAGAGATAAGCCAAATTATCTAGGTTATGCAGACAATAATAGTGTTGATGAAAATGACACTGTGGGTTTTACATTTGATTATTGTTATAACCTGTCTGATGTCCCTGATACTTACCAACAAGCAATCTCTTCACCCGATTCCACAAAATGGCAGACAGCCATGGAAGAAGAGATGCAAGCACTAAGAGAGAATGATACATTCGAGCTCACCTCTCTGCCTGAAGGCAGAAAAGTAGTGGGGGGAAGATGGGTCTATGCTCTTAAACAAGGCCCAAATGGCGAAGAGAAACATAAAGCTCGCTTTGTAGCTAAAGGGTACTCACAAGTTGCAGAAATAGACTATCATGAAACATTCTCCCCCACAGCCCAGCTAGCGTCTATCAGGACCCTAATGCAATTGGCAGTGGCAGTACAATTTGACTATACATCAAATGGATGTGAAGTCTGCGTATTTAAATGCGCCTATTGATTGCAACATATTTGTAGAGCAAACCTGAAGGTTTTGGCATAGTAAGTAAAGATGGTAAACATCAAGTGTATAAGCTTAAGAAATCATTATATGGTTTAAAAACAAAGTGGCCGAAATTGGAACTGCGTATTACATTCTTATCTTGTAAGTGAAGGATTTACACAATCACAGGCTGACTATTGTGTATATAGAAAGATTACAGATGATATTTTGACAATTGTTATCATTTGGGTTGATGACTTGATAATAGCGTCAAGTTCTATGGCTACACTGATGAGTGTAAAGGAGAATCTTAGCTTAAGATTCAAAATGAAAGATTTGGGAAAGTTAGCATGGTTTCTTGGTTTAGAGTTCAGTTGTCAAGAAGATGTGATTAAGATTAATCAGTCACAGTTTATTAACAGAGTGTTGAGGAAATTTAATATGGAGAATTGCAAACCCAGATCCACTCCATGTGAGATGAGTGCTAGTAAGGTTAATGAAGATGATTCAGAGCCAGCTGATGTTAGACTATACAGAGAGATTGTAGGAAGTCTAGTCTACATCATGACATCCACCAGGCCAGATCTTTGTTACAGTGTCACAAAGCTCTCGCAACATTTAGCCAAGCCAACTCTTATGCACTTAAATGCAGCTAAGCATGTTTTAAGATATCTTAAGGGTACAGTTGATTGGAACTTAGTATTTCGGAAGTCTAAAGAGTCCTTAAATCTTTCTGGTTTTTGTGATGCAGATTGGGGGCGCTTCTGAAGATAGGCGTAGCATAACTGGGTATGGTTTTAGGCTTTCAGCTGATGGTCCATTGGTTTTCATGGAAAAGTCGGAAGCAACCAACAGTCGCGTTATCGACATGCGAAGCAGAGTACATGTCTCTTGCTGCCGCTGTCCAGGAGGCTAAATTCCTTTTTCAATTGTTGGAGAGCATTCTAGATGCTTCCAGAAATGTGTTTAGGTCTGTGACTTTGTATTGTGACAACCAAGGTGCACAAGCTTTAGCTAAGAACCCAGTACAAACACCAGAGATCGAAACATATAGATATAAGATATCACTTTGTAAGATCTGAAATTCAAAAAGAATTTTTACATGTAGTTTATGTTACTTCAAAGGACAATGTGGCTGATATATTCACCAAGCCAATTACAGGACCAAGAATCAAAACATTTGTTCCACTTATTCTTGGAAAGTAAATTTTAAGTTTTAAAGTAAAATTATAGCGTTAACATTATATGTTTAAGTGGGGGTGTTAAGCTGTAAACATACTATGACGTAATATATTGTGCGTCACGTGATATTGGAGCTTTGACTCCTCATTGTACTTTCTTCTCTACCGCTTTGTAGTAAGATAAACATGTTCTAATAAAACCTTTTTACAATCCTTCCTCGTTGTTATCCATCGTCATGACTAACGTCCTAACAATCTCCATGATTTGTTTGAATCTCGCAGCACTGGATACAATTTGAGAAACTCCGAAAACACTTTATTTGTGCCAAAACCGCGAACGAACTACGGTAAGCGAAGTTTTAGTTATAGCGGCGCAATGTTGTGGAATGAGTTACCTCAAAATGTACGAGCAGTATGCTCTCTTAGTCAATTCAAAAGAGAAATTGACATCTTATTTTCTACATGAAACGGACTCCCGCACGGCAATCTTGTAAATCAGTAGTATAAAAGTCTTAGTGTAAATTTTCTCCGTATATTTGGCCCATGTAAGTAATATGTTAGTTAATTGTTATTGTAAAATGTTATTCTTGTACCATACTGTAGATTTTACCGTGTCTAAATAAAGTTTAATAATAATAATAATAATACAGTATAATTAATATATATATACCTATGGATATATAATATATATTAACATGGAAAGCAGTTACATGATATATTTTACACGAGGAAAAGAAGAAGGAAAGATGGAAAACGCCCCGCAAAAAACAACTACAAAAAAACAACAACAACAAAAAAAACCCAAAAAACCAACAAAAAACAAACAAAAAATTTGATGACTGAGTGACTTAATTTGAAGGACGACTAAGTGACTTAATTGCAGGAATAGCAAGTGTTTTGAAACTTGGAATGCTAGGACCAATGGAGAGATTGTTGAATGGAATGTGATTACATGTTACTATTGTTCGTGGATAAAATGAATACTTGTACACATTGACACTGCATTGGATCCACGCTGCCAGAAAAGCGTAAAAATTCTCCCATCGGCAATAATATGCGTCAGCAAACATATTTACTTGGTCAGCGGTCATATTTACTTGGTCAACTCATAAAAGCACCTAGTTTGGCTTGGAAAAAACAATAATCTATTTTCAATGTAAAGCTGGTTAAAATGAAATATCTAAGATAAACCTTTGTTCTAGTAATTAAAGAAATAATTATTGCCATACGTCAGTTTTTCTTCAGAGAATTGCCTTGCTTCCGTGATGTGTCCTATCCGTATGCCATGGTTAATTCCCTATTTAAACTGCCGTCTTAAAAGTCGGAGAGCGAAAATTAACGTCGCTATTTATTACCAATGGTTAGCGCTTTTTTTTCTTTTTTAAATATTTTAAATTGGACGCTTTGATTGGAAGAAATAAACCATCGAATGATTTTTTGATGGTTTTTTTACCAATTGCCGTCCAGGTAAACTAGACGGATGGTTTCATGGTGATTCTGGCAAAGCAAAAGTTACCGCGAACATTCAAACTCATGATTTATTAATGTCGGAGGAAGCTCTGGAAAGGTAAATTTGCATTTTAAATACAGATTTTGATTTGCCCTATGATGTCAGTCATATTGGCCGCCATATTGATTGTTGTCTTTTGTTGCTCTGTAGACTTGAGCTGTGTAGAAGAAGGATAAATTGCTCCAAACGACATTTACATCGTGGCATGTGTGACTCAAATAGGCAAAGAAACGTAAAGTTTTGGATTGTACGCTGAAGTCAAGAATTTGCCAGAAGGAGAAGGAAATACGAGAGCGATTAGACGCTGAACAGCTAGAGCGGGAAGAAACTTGAAGGATATTGAACTAAGGAGAAATACCGATGAAAAATGAAGAACATCTGACGCCCTAATCGCTGATGCCCAGAAGCAAAAAGGTATTTTGATTGCTTTCACTTTATTAGGTGTACTGTGTTTGCGATTCAATTTTATTCTATAGAATTTGTCCTTGTTGATATTTGTGCTGTATAATTTATATAAACTCCCAAATTTCCCCCTCGATTTATCAACCGGTCCGAGGTTTAATTACAGTCAGAAGTTGAAGTTTTGGCGGGAGAAGGTATATTATTTTACATAGAAAGCTGGACTTTAATATATTTGAGATTTAATACCAAATAATATAATTTCTCTAAATTTGTACAGATGAATTGTTGTCAAGCACGATTGATTTATGCAAGGAGAAAGAAAAAGTTGCTGGTGATTTAAATGGTTCAAATTATAATAGTATAAATAATTAGAATAGTATAGAATATATATTGCAATATGTCTTAATATGTTCATATTATAAATTAAAATTAAATGTTAAATCCTAGATATGCATGTGAGCTGAACATGTATTATTTGTTTGTTTATCTTAGTTGAGCATGTATCTGCCATCATGAATTCTGCAGATCATGTAAAACAACAACTTGAGGAATCAACAGAAAAATTAAATGATATATCCTGTAGGCTGAATTTAAAAACAAATTGAGCACAGCAAGCTCAAATCTGTCATTGAGAGAAAGTTAGGCTCCCGAACAAAACGGCTGGGAAACCCTACATCATTTGATATGGTAAATGACCCTAAGTCGAGCACTAGGTATAGGCGTCGATATGAGAGTAAAGATGTTATGCAGTTTATTCATGGTGGTGGAGAAGGGGCTTTATATGGTGCATGGGATTTGCTTGTGTCCTTGGGATCAAGCAAACAACTTGAAAATCTTATAACTAATTTTAAGAATGGCAGGTTTTTGTATGGACATTTTAATGCTATCACTAAGAAGTTTGAGTCATCTGATGCTGCACTTAAACAGGCATTGGTATTGAAGTACAACAACTATATTTCGAGTAGGAAGTATAGGTTCCAGTGTAGGACTTTGAATTCATTGTTTGACCCAGACAAGGAAACATGGGTTCCAAGGAATAAAAAGGTTAATAATGTAGAAATTCACATGCCTAAGTTAGTATAACTAGATAAATTTGATGCATTTGCAAAGAGCATTGATATTGGCCATTTAAATTTAGTACCAGGTGGTCTTGGTGTCTGTCGTACACTAGTCAGCTTAGTGATCATGCTTGCAGATCTACATTTAAGACTTCCTTATTTGGCAAAAAATTGATTTGGTTTAATGACAAGGTTAACCATTTCATTTTTCAATTTGGTGATGATGGTGCTCCTGAGACAAGCTCGCTTACTATGTCAATATGTACATTGACATGCTGGAATTTTGGGCTTCAGTAGCGAAGTCGAGATTATCAGTATGTACTTCATGGTTTGAGTGTTGGTGAAAAAGATGCCATCTTGTCAGACATCTGGCAACAACATACTCAAGAAATGTTACTCTTAGAAGGAAGCAACTTCACAATATATGAACAAATTTGTTCATTTGAATTTCAACCCTCTGCTGACCAGTCATGGCAAACATGGGCTGCTAATGAAGTCAACCAATCTGCTACTTACCCATCTCCTTATGCCAAGTTTCCTAAATTTACTCTATGTGTTCCAAATGGAAAAATTGGTACAACATGGGAAGTTACTACTTCTGAAACAAGAGCAAGACATGGGATAACAGCATTCAAGGCTAAACTTGATGAGTCAAGTAACCTTAGTGAGAAAACAAAACATGAAAAAACGCTTGAATTTCTAGCAGCAAATGGTGTGAGGACTTTTGGCCCAAGTTCTTTTACGTTTTGCCGTTTCTAAGATTGGACAAATGCTTATAGATGCTGGATCACTGTTTAACAAAATAGATCTTAATAACTCTGATTTAGAATTACTATCTGAAACTCTAAAGATTTATTACAATTTACATGCACTATTTTTTCTACTAGAGTATCATTGACTGTCTGGACAATGGGCTGTGCTCTTCAATATCATGCAGTTAAACTGTACCAAGAGCACAGTATTGGTTATGGAATAGTTAGTTGTCAGTCAAAAGAGTCCAAACATGCTGGTATGAAGAAAGATCTTTCTTTATCAAATCGTCATACATCAGATACGGTTACTGACAATAAATGGTGGCAGGTTTTTAGAGCAGAGTATATCCGGTGCTTTTACATTCCATTGTTTTGCCCTCAACCTTCTTCACATTCCTCACATTATTTTCCTCGTGTTCCGAAACATTGTTCTTATGAAGGAAAATGTAATTGTGGAAGGGATGGCAAGGATGGTAATAATGAATGTCAGACATGTTTAGATAGTGTAGACATAGTTGAGTGTGCTAGAAATGGACAGTTCTCTGATGCTATAATTGATATTATTCTTCCAATGAAATGCTCACAATGTTCAAGCAGGTTTTCTAATAAGGCATCTCTTGCAGCACATGTTCAGAGTCAACATAGTTCAAATATAGTGCAATTAATTAGTGATCCTAGGACTATGGGTAAAGCAGCATTAGTTACTGCACTTAAAGAAAGAGGACTGGATGCTAAGGGCGGAGTGACTGTTTTAAGGTAAACACTGCTAGGTGCTATAGAAGGTGAAGACTGATAATACTGGTAAAATATAAGGCATGAAAATTTAAAGTTAATCAATTTCTGTAATAACCCCTTCAATCCCCAAAAAGAAATTTCTATACTTTAATTTTTAAATAATAGGCTATTTTAGTGTGTCTAATGCCAGATGATTTTACTCGTAGAGGGGAAAACTTCGGACAGTTTGGAGTGAAAAAGTTAGTCTAGCTTCACTACCGAATACGGAATATCCTGTGCTTTATCATTTTACACTGTCTATAGCCCATAGAGCTGGCGGTATTAAGGGTTTTGGAGAAAAAGATTGCTAAGGAAAAGTGGATGGAAAAAATCCTCCTCTTTTTATTTGCCCACCCCAAAACACCTTGACCCCAAATTCTGTCTAATGCCAGTTGATTTCACAAGTAGAGGGGTTAGAAAGAGTTATGTTTTTCATCTTACTGTATAAGGCCACACCAATTTGATACTTCAAAAATTTTAGGGTCGGTCGGTCAGGAAAGTGGAAATGAAAAAGTACAAGCTCATACCCAGTCTATTCACCCGTCTTTCTGGTGAAAAGCCTGGGTATGAGGTTGAAAAAGCTCAACAATAACTCATTTTTATCAAAGTAAATAATAGGTACAAATTTTATTTTATTTTGGTTTCACAAAAACAGGGTCGTCGGATCCATCCCCCGAACAATTAAATTGGTGTTGCCTAAAGCTAGATTAATTGTTCGACTCCCTGGTTTGCCTGATTTTTCCTTGGGGTAAAAGAGTTAACTCTTTCACTTCTAAACATGCCATTTGTTATACTTTACTATTTTACTCTGTCTAACACTAGATGATTTAACTTGCAGATGAGTTGTATGTCAGGAGTGAAAGGGTTAAGTTTTAGTTAATAATAATGGTGATTAGGTTGAACTTGTATTGAATTAAGCTCAAACCCAGGACATTTTCCCTGCTCCCCTCACACTAGATAAGTACCCGTGGTCATATGGCACCCGAAATCTGGGTTGTATTTTTGCTCTGTTTCCTTTGATAATATTTCTTAGCCCCTAGATTTAGGGTGCCACGTGACCCCCACAAACCGCCCCGGGGTACTTTCGTAGCGAGGGGGAGCAGAGAAAGTAGCCTGAGTACGAGGTAGGTATCGATTTAGTATACATAATTGATAATGTACATTGTATATATAATTGATTGAATTAATATGTATATATTAATATTATTACTGATTTTGTATTAATTTTTAAGCACATGAATTTCCAATAAATTTGCATTACATTGTAATGTAATACATTAATTGATGTCTATATGTTACAACATATAATATAATACAAACACATATAATTATATCACACGGTTATAATATAGAAAATAATTTAATTTTAAGTGTGAACAAATGAGCAAAATCCTGTATAAAATCTGAATGATCTGCCTTTTGTATTAATGATCTTTGTTTGAAATTATAGCCTAGTTTACACTTGTCGTAAGAATCGTAACGCAGCGACATACTCAAGCGCAGTAAGCACTTCAAGGTCGATGAACTCCTTTGAATTGAGGAAGAACAAAAAGTTTAATTGACCATGAAGTGCTTACTGCGCTTACGTATGTTGCTGCGTTACGATTCATATGACAAGTGTAAACTAGGCTTAAATGAGTGGTTTTCCTCAATCACGCACACTCAATACTTTTAAGAATAGTAGATTTTTCTAGTAGAATAACCTTTCTATTTACATTTTGTACTTGAACTACTTAGCACTAGCTAGATAGCACAATGTTATGAACAGCCTTTCTCTATTACATTCAAATAACCTGTCAGTGTCAAAATAAACTTTTGTAGACTGCCTTGAAATAAATCCGAATAATTAACAATTATTCGCTGAAGGCGAGGTAGATATCAGTTGAATAAAACAGAGACGAAGTCAAGGTTTTTGTTCACCAAAATTCACTTAGCCTGAGGCGAATATTTCCAAATTTTAGGAAAAGCATTTTCTTCAAAATTTCCTGTTTCTTCTTGAGAATAAATCAAAGTAGCTCAACCAATCAGTGCACGCAATTTCGATAATCACCTAGTGTAACATAATAATACTAATCACATTTCTTCTAAATGACTACCAGCTGATTTGCCAATCTGACAGAAGAGGAAATTAAGAAATTAAAAATGCTGTTTCTTAATTTGACTGAATTTAGTGTATTTATACAACACAATTATTTGCCACAGCTTCTGTGAAGAATAACCTCAATATTGTCCAGGTTGTTATTCACTCACATTCGCCTTGCCTTGGTTAATAATTGCTGGTTAATAGAATCAGATTGAGTTATGTTTTGCAATTTACCCCATATTGATAAATAACAAATCATTCTAGCATACTGCTTTAATAGACCACTTGCATGATGAAGTATTTAACTACAACTACCAGAATGCTTTGCCAGCATCTCGGGTAAATTAGATAGCAAAAGCTCCAAAGCATTCTGGCAGTTGTAGTTAACTAAAAGAAAATACGTCGTCATGCAAATGGTCTATTACAATATTCTAGCTATTAAAGTCACATATTTTAATCATTCACCAGAAGGAAAGGGTTAGTGTATGCTGGTTAGGGTTAGTCTGGGACTGACCCTCAGTAGAGTTTAGTTGATATCTCCTGTGTTCCTGAGCCGACAACGAAAGATAGCACTCCAGTTACATACATGTACATGTGTCTTTAAATTCATATATCTTATGCAACTCACTACTATCTCTGCCAAGCATAACTCAACCTAATATCTATAAAAACTATTTTAATAAAATTTAAAATACCCATTAACATTCGTTAACTATACCTTGAAGACTTAAATATTGAGCAATACCATTCAAGTCATAATTTTGCCTGTAGAAACTTATCTTTGCAGTGCCTGATCCATTTTGAATGTGATAGAGAAAGGTGTTCTCTCTGACACTAAAACCGCTGATCTGCCATCAAAAACGTAAACCATCCTTTTATTTGGCTGACGAATCCTGTTGTAGTGTCGTCTCTTTAAAAAAATTTCACCACAAAATCTAGCGGGAGAAAATAACTTCTCAATGGTCTCAAACTTGACAGAAGTGAGAACCATTTTCTTCCGCCGTTGATCTGTGTCGATACTCCCCCCGTAGTTCCTCCACAATACGCATATGTATTTCATCAAATCCCACGGTATAGTGGTGTTAAAGTCGTTCATTATAAACCCCGTTCTCCTTGACTTTCGGAGTCGAAGCCTTATTGCGTTCCCAATATGTTTCAAATAAAAGTCCACAAGTGGTCCAACAATTGCCAGCTTATAGCCGATATCTTCGGCTTCTTCATCCAATCTCCCTCCCGTAGAAAGATCAGGAAAATCATCCTTGTTGCTCCTGACATGGTCTAGCCATGGTTCTTCAGCAAAAGATTTCATTTTCACAGTCGCAGAGTTCCAAAATCCTTTACCTCGCTCTGTTCTTTTAACTACCGCCATCTTGCTTTTTTGATCAACACTGAACTAGCTTCCATTCCTAATAGCGCGCGCGGTCAAAACGCGAGTGGGAGAAAATTCAAGAATTTCTGGCAGCGTGATTAAATTACACACTGTAATCGACAAAATGAAATTTGAGACGCCATACTTACCCATTGAGATTTACCTACAATAGGCTTTTCGGTTTACTTCAGCGGTATTAGATTAATCATTAAAATATTTCTTCCTGTTTTTGACCATGATTCTCTAATAGAATTGAAACACTGCACATCCTCATGGATACACGTTAAGTTGTCGCTAGAATATCTCGTGCACTTCACTCGATATAGCTCAACAGGTACAGCAGCGGATCCGAATGCCGAAAGTGCCATTTCAAACCCTGCTGCATGCACTCCGTAACTATCAACAATACCACACACCTTACAATACCACACACCTTCTTTATTAAGCCTGGTTTCCATATGATCGCTTCGATCGCTGCGATCTATCAATTTTAAAACCGGCGATCGTAGCGATCATATGGAAACCACATGCTTTCAAAAATTTTAAAACTGGCGATCGCAGCGATCGCGGAGATAGAAAATGTTCTATTTCGGCGATCGCAGCGATTATATGAAAACACTGGTTCAGCGATGCATGTACTCTAGCGACATTCGGCTATATCTATAAATCACCTTACAGTAATACGATTAAACGGTTCTTTCATTGTATACATAACGCAAATTTAGATGAATCAGTGAAACTAAAGCATTTTATGTAAATATTTTATGTAAATAGCTGTAAAAGAATGTTATGTGTCTTGAAGAAAATGCTGTGCCCGAAGCTGAGGGACGAGAGTGTGAACAGATTCAAGCTCTTCTCTCGAAATACCTCGAAATATCTGTCGAACTCAAAAACGATGTTTTCTTGGATAAAGTTCGTCCAAACAAACTGCGACGAGATTTAAGGCCGTACTTTTAAAATGCAATCCGAACGAGTTCTTTTTATGGGAGGCCGATTATACGTTAGGATTCGAGTTAGGATTTCTTTCATATCTTTCTGTGTAAAGACGCATACTAATATGGTCTAAAGTTATCGTCATTAAAAACCGGTGAACTTTACGGCAGTTTCGGTCGACGCGAATCTTTGCCACAAATCTCTCCTAACGGGGTAGGGTGGGTGGCAGCAATAAAAAATATAAATGTATATATGTGTCATATTCTCTGGCCGCCGGCAATATTTACAATGTGTGCTCCTATCTTCTTGTCTGTCAAACAAGTTACGCGATTACGAAAATTCAAAATGGCGGATTTATAAGGGCAAAAAGTCGAACCTTTTAATTTTATCTGACTAAACACGCATTCATTATTGTAGGTAAATCTCAATAGGTAAGTATGGCGTTTCAAATTTCATTTTTTCGAATCTAATGAGTACAGTGTGTAATACTGGCAATAATTTGAATATATTATTTTCGATACAAGTCTTTGACCTTTGATTAGCTATTCTATGGCGGTTGCCCACGATCAATATAAATTATAGCCATCCGTATCTGTATTTTTTAATTTTCACATTCCTAAACGCTTTTGAATGCAAAATAGTGGTGCCAATTTCAAATTTTATGGTTGACGATGCTGCCGTTCAACACCGCGCCAAAGGCGGATACTCTTCGTATACGCAATAAAGCACAGCAAGCACGAATGCAACAAGGAGTATATTCAGGAGTCAGGCAATTGAAACGCGCGTTGAATTTAATTTTAAAACGAATCGTAACTCGAATCCTAACTCGACGGACTAACTCTATGGTTGTTGGCTGTTGCGTTATGTAAATGCGTTATGGAGTTGATTACGAAAATGATTGTGTAATGCGAGTCTCGCAATTGAGAGAGACGTCTGTGACTCGATAGTAACGACAATATTTTCAAAACATATCAACGATGCCCATGGCACTAGCACCGACTCCGCAAGGCATGACATGGCGTCATTGTTGCTATAAATGTGCTTGCTATTGTTGCAACACGTGCGGCTTGCGTGGTGCGCGGACAATGTATATGATCATCTCGCCTCCTCCGCAGGCATCTCTCTCATGCGAGATGGAACAATGGCGGGCGTAAAATATTGCGGGCTCTCATGCGGGCGGGAAAAATGGCGCGCGGGGGAAAATGCACTGATCTCAAAAATAGGACTGGATAGAGCAACCTATTGTTTCGGAGTCACGGAAATTGAAGCCGGAAATTGCCGCAAATAGCTAGCGGCGGCCATCTCGGAGTGACCACTTTCTGTGACCACGCTATATAGTTTTACTTAGGCGAATCCGAGTTTTCGCGTATTTAAGCAATTATCTGTTCACAAATCGAACTCATCCCAAATATCCTAAGAAGTAGAAAGTATTCAAAGGTATTTGGACTAAAAATATTTTAAGTTTAGGCGGAAAACGTCTGGAAAATGATTCCCACAGCTCCATGTTTTGAAGTCCTGCAAAGTGCAAACCGCCAAGTAAGAAGCTTGGTCGTTGAATTGTCAGTGGTTTGGATCACTCAGGATTTATTTACTGTATCTGAACAAAGGTTTTAAGGACTCACTGTGGTAGCGCTTTCGTTCTTTCTCTTAATTTTTGTGGTTACTCAACTTATTTATATATATATATATATATATATATATATATATAAATATATATATATATATATATATATATATATATATATATATATATATATATATTATATATATATATATATATATATATATATATATATATATATATATATATATATATATATATATTAT
>JAYKKM010000023.1:3135000-3567500 GCA_035772405.1 Chrysogorgia sp. JL179-B06 | reverse complement strand
TATTTATTGAGTCAACATTTATATCACTGTAAGACCCAATATATCATATATGATACATAATTATGTGGCTTATGTTTGGGGAGATTATTTTGAGAAGGATTTTCGTATAGAATGCAGAGGACTTACCTTTGGGAGGTCTTATTATTGGAAGTTTACAGTATGTGTTTTATGGTCAAACATTGTCATTAATGGTTCCTGAAGTGGCCCTGGCTTAATCCTTTAAGCAGCATATTTTTCAGAGAATTTAACAGTGCAATGATGGCTGTGGATTTATCACAGATAGCATGTCATGATCATACATATATTTGCAATTGCCAGGTAAATTTATTTTTCTGACAATTATGTTATGAAAAAGGCAACCTCAAGAAAAAGGAGGAAAACAAACCCAATGAACCAGACACCAAAAAGCTACTACTTTTAAGTTTCAGTACGTCAGTGTACAGTTCCTCACCAGGACTAATTTTATTAGGATTCAATGTGATGACATGCTGCACTCGTGTTCCTTTTATGGTTCCCATTTGTGCTTGTCTAAACCCAGGGGATAATTCTGTCGCTTTGGTGTTCATTACCTAACACATGTTTTATCAAACAGGTTTATTGGTAATATTAAAAATGGCACCATTTCTAGTTTGTAAATGGTGGTGAATTTATAGACCATACAGCTACAAATAGACTTGGCCAACAAGTTCATGGTGTCCCAATCCCTTGTGACAATGACTTGATAGTGACACTAATAACATTATTATGCACAAGTCATTAACATTTATGTGCATGAGTTCACATAAACTTTATCTGATTTAAGCTAGTATTGGTCTTGTCTTGTTTTTCTCAGGTAATCATGTTTAGAAGGTCTAGAAATTTAATAATAACAGCAGCATTTAGCTTGGGAGAAATGGCTGGTTTATCTGAACCAGCGCTTTTCTAGCAACAGTATGAAGGAAACTACTAGAAATACGTCTACGCAACAGCCCCTCGCCCGCTTACTGTTTGCAACTTGTATAGCGTACGTAGTTGCTTACAGCATTTTAATTCTTACTTTTAGTTGTACTTGAATTAGATAATAGCCCATTCATTTGCCAAACTGAATATACTCTCAGTGGATAATATCTCTGAGAGCTTTGTGTTGTCTGAATTTAATTGTTTCATAGGACATCAAAATAAATAACATAAATACATTAATGGTAATAGTAAGTATAAACAGACACTATTGGCTGTTGAAGGAAGAAAGTGCATCTTTTTCATAGGGGTGCATATATACAGTAGAACTTGAGTTTGATGACCACTCCTAAAATTGCCAAGCAAAAGTGGTCGTAAACGACAGGTGGAATGGCAATTTGATCTCGAAAATATTTACATTTTTATTTACAGCAATTTGATCTAACAAACAGACTAAAGAGTAAGGAGCAACGATACTGTATATATATATATTCTAATTTTGTATGCACAGTCAAAGTTATTGGCGATCTTGCATTATAAACAAAGATGACGGATAAAAATATATAATTTACGAACCTCACTCGCTAGGTTTTCGAACATTTCCAAGCGTTAGATCGTTTAATGGTCTACAACATACGTAAATTATGTTAAGCATTATGTTGTATTAGCAAAGTTATTTGGAATCTCACACTACAAAGTTTAACAAAACTATCAAAATGCAGTCACTTATCATGAAAGTAAGCAAAACAATACTAAAAAAGCAACAAGTGCCTCTTCTTGTTGCCTGTATTCGCACATGGTCAAAATTCTTGCTTGTTGATTGTAACATATTTCGTATTTGGGACGATGAAAAGCAGTTGCTGATGAGACCTGTTTCCTGTATTCGTGCGCTGTCAAAATTCTTGTATGTTTACGTGCAAAAGCAAACGCTTATCTTGTAAAAAAGTCACTCATGACAGGTTAATTGCTAAAAAGTGGTCGCGTTTGGCAGGTGCTCGCTAATTGCGTTTAACTACAAATCGTCCGTGCCAGCAAGTGGTCGTAATCGGCAGGTGGTCGTAAAACACAGGGTCATAAAAACACAGGTTCTACTGTTAGTGCAACTGTATAGGGTCCATTCAAATTAAGGCAATGAAGAACAGCTGTATACGCAGGCTAATTCAAATTGGGTTATATGTTTCTATAGGCTAATAGGTTTCTCTGTAGGTTGCCTATAGAAAATGTTCCAATTGCCTATATAATTCTATAGGTTTCCTATAGGATCCTATAGGTACTTGCCTATAGACATGCATATATAGGCAGGCCTATAGTCTTTTTTTGTTAGGGTATTGATTTCTGTCAAGAGGACCCGGTCTCAATGCAGAGCAGGGAAACTGATCTTTCCTAACTCAGAACTTGAAACTGATTTGTTAATTAGAAACCCTAGGATTGCAGGTACCTCTTGTAATTAGAAATTCTGTGAAGGCATTTTCACATCATATATAATTAAAGAACTAATATTATCTCAATGAATCTATTCATACATACATGTTTTAGCAATTAAGGCAATTGATAATCTGCAGGATATACAACTTTTAAGTTAAAATTGTTTTTGTAACATTGTACTGTACATAATTATATGAATTATGTGTTTATATTTGTAATAACTTTAATTTGTTAGGCCATTGATACCAGTGTTAGTATTGAAGGCTTGATTAACAGCCTCTGACAATCATACCTACACTAAAATATATTGCCAGGGACTGATTGCTATAGAAAAAGTGAAAGCGACGCTCGGATTGGGTTCACAAACTATGATAAATATATTTGATATTCCGACGACAATATCTTATGAACTAAAATCATGCTATACAATGAAAGCCTGAATAAAACTCGGACATATTTACAAAATTATCTTTGTAACTGACTACTAACAGCATCACTGTTAGTGATGATGGGAAAATGGGTTTACCTTTTGTCGCCAATTAAAATTTACGAGCTTGTTATCTTCCGCCAACGGTACTGTATCTTTTGAACACTACATTTTCAATGAACTTTTTGAACACAAATCTTCATTGCCGTATAAATTCCTTTTGTTACCAAGGCAACGAAAATTGGACGGCGGTTGACGGTTGATGGATAACCAATTATGCAGACAGCACCGTGAGAAGGGACTAAACGCCGGTCGATATTAGCACCCTCGCCATCAGGCCTTCGGCCTTCGGCCGGCGCTTCGCGCCGGGCGAGGGGATTATCAACCTGGGGTAAAGATTTTTGAAAATCCACCATATGAATAGAAGCTTGACATGTTCTCAATTATACTGTACAGACAGTACAGTATAATTAACTGTATTTTTGAGGAAAATTTTGAAGAAAAGAATGTTCTAAATTAACTAGGAGAGCACACTTGTTTCACAAAAAGGAGGTAAACCTCCAAATTAAATTCATTTAATCTTGTATGGCAAATGGCCTTAATTATTGTTGATAACAAAAAGATGAATACAAATAGTGACATAAATTTACCTCATGTAATGTACCTCTTACTGGAAGCTAAGCAATGAAAGGCAACAATAATTCATTAAACAATAATGTACAACCAGACAGAACCTTATGTAGTATTTAGATAATTATATACAGTACCATTCGACAACCTGTGCAATAAATATATTAATAGTATATTTGGATAAATAAGTTGAGCAACCACAACAATTAAAAGAAACAACGAAAGTGCTTACCACAATGAGTCCTTAAAACCTTTGTCCAGATACAGTAAATAAATCCTTAGTCATCCAAACCACTGACAATTCAACGACCAAGCTTCTAATACTTGGCGGTATGCACTTTGCAGGACTTCAAAACATGGAGCTGTGGGAATCATTTTCCAGATATTTTCCGCCTAAACTTACAATATTTTGAGTCCAAATACCTTTGAATACTTTCTACTTCTTAGGATATTTAGGATGAGTTCGATTTGTGAACAGATAATTGCTTAAATACGCGAAAACTCGGATTCGCCTAAGTAAAACTATATAGCGTAGTCACAGAAAGTGGTCACTCCAAGATGGCCGCCGCTAGCTATTTCCGGCTTCAAATCATTAACACTAGATGCTCTATCCACTCCTATTTTTGAGATCAGTGGGAAAAATGGCGGGAATGATCATCGTATTAAATGTCTACCTTTGCCTGTTGGTCACTGGCGCCTTGTACTACTAGAATCGTAAAACTAATGCCTTGCGTGATTGTGTATATTCGCATCGTTCTTATTTTTAAAGGCACGTATATATCTCTATTTTGTTAAATATGAATTGAAGAAAGTTGAATATAAAAGTTTTAAAATTGTTATGAACAATTGCTATTGGTTTCGATATCCCGATTTATTATTGAAGCATTCAATTGATGTGTTGCGTGCTTTAGTTGAGTTTGCATGTTCAATTCGCGTTCATGTTTGCGTAATTTACATATTTATATGTTGAACATTGTAAATGTAATACAGTGAAAAGCATTGTAGACTTCTGGCTACTAAATAAAGACAGTTTAAGATCAAAATATTACGCGTCTTACTTTAAACATTAAAATATAAGACCGCCTGTAGTGAAATTTAACTGCTTTTGGTCCAACCAAGGATTAGTTTTGAGATTCTAATACCTTGAGGTGTAAGCTTCTTGAAACGCCAACCTGCGTTTCTGCCCATAGAGAGTGCATGCAGGCAATTCAAACCTTCGTCGCTAACGTTGTTGCGCCGCGGTGCGATGTTACGGAAAACTAAAATCCTACCTGCGCAGCAGACGGTCGCGTTGTGGGAGGGGCTTAAAATTGGACAGGCCCGCTCATGCTCGCCCGCCTCACCCGCTCGAAAGACCCCTCCCCGAATGCGACCGTCTGCTGCGCAGGCTATTGTCGGGCATCTACCAGATTTATTTTAAAGTTTCAGTGTGTTCTAATTCCTAAATTATAAAGCTAGCATTTTTTTATGGAATAATTTTATTATTTTACAAATTCAATTCAACCCGGCTGGAGAAAAAAAAGGTATTAGACTAATACCTTTAATACCTTAGCGCGCCTCCCCTGACCCCTATAGTAATTAGTAAATTTCTTGTCGGAGGTAGTAGGTGATGCTGTCAGTGTAGTGGAGTAAATGTTAGGAAAGAAAAGAAAAGAGCAAGGCAAATAGATTTTATCGTGGAAAATTTGAAAAGGAAGAAAGACAAAATGGTTTTATTTGCCGACATGTTAATTTTCGCACTTGAATTAAAGGCAAATGGATATTGAATAGTCAAGGGGAAATTGATGATATGTTATGTAAATGTGTGCATTTGGGAATGGATAGTTTTTAGGAGTTTTGGATGTTTTGAAAAGGCATGTAATTATTGCGTTCGACGAAGGAGAACGCATTCTAATCTTGCATGTAATGGGTTACTGTGCTTTACAGCTAAAAGAAATCAAGATAAAACTTCACCCTTTTTTAATAAATTACCGGAATAAATAACGGAAAGCGTATCCGTATGTTGATCTGAAATCGTTAGAGTTTTCGACTTATATACGTATATAGCTACGCTCATTTTAACACAGTGACGTACGAATGCTATTTTATCTTGGTTCTCATGTTTCAACTTTGATTTTTGTTGCTCATACTCTTATAACATAATATAAGACTAGGAGTGGAGTCTTGCTGCCTCGGGAAAGACACAGGAGCAGTTGGTATGAGGTCGGGCCAAATCGAACACCACGTTCATAATATTTGCTGAATTGAACGACTTATCTGGCGGTCATATTTCAAATCGTACAAACGAACGGGATTACCTTTCTAATATTAAAATAGCATACGTAAATCATGCGGAATCCGATGTCACAGTTGTCACAAATATTGAGGTTATCATGTCTCCTTCGGATAGTATCGTTTGTTGCCGTGTTCCCTCGATAACAATCAAAACCATGTATCAAGGCGATCATATAGCACATTATAGCCTTCTAATATTAAAATAACATATGGTAATGATATGGCGCGTTTATAATGTCAAAATTCAGTATGACCATTTGAACGCCATATGACAACGTTGTGTGAACGTTCGCCCAACGTCCCCTGAACGTTGTGATACAAGGTTGTGGGAACGTTTTTTTGTGGACTCCCACGAACGTCGTAATAACGTTAGGAATAACGTTAAAATCCAACGTTCGTACAACGTTCCAACAACGTTCGTACAACGTTCACACAACGTTCCAGCAACATTGGAATTAATGCTTCAATCTCATATTACATCTACTATAACTTCAGATAAATAGGAAGACGTTTTATATAAAAAGCGAGACAAATAGTCGATATTTTTAACCAACTTTGTGCGTTTTCAAAGTTGATCACAAATGGATTTCATGTGTACGTTGATCTTTTAAATAATTACTCAAACGAACGAATGCATTTCAAGAGATATTTAAGATGAAAGTAGACCTGAAATAGAGCTACAATCTCATGAGAATCTCTTGTTATTTTCATAAACTGAAGATGCACGCTACAAAAACGAATTATATACCATGTTTAATAATATTTCCCTTTATTTGCTACCATATGGTAAAGAACCATTTCGTGTTTAACATATTACATCAAATTCACAGACAGAGAAATAATACAGACAGCGAAATAAATATAAATATATATATATAAATATAAATAAAAATATAAATACTAGAATATGTTGTGTCCAGTGCAATCGGTAGGGCGAGTTATAAAAGTTTAACTTCAAAATTTATATATATATATATATATATATATATATATATATATATATATATATATATTATATATATATATATATATATATATATATATATATATATATATATATATATATATATATATATATATATATATATATATATATATATATATATATATATATATATATATATATATATATATATATATATATATTGATATATATTGGCAGTGGAGATACAACACTGGATAGCATTATTCTTGTGCATTTTGCGATCCTAAAAACAAGAAAAATAAACTTTAAGACAACACACATGACATGACTAATTTACCTACACAACTAGTAATCTTGCGGCAAGTCCATTATCAAGTTGTACCAATGTTGCTAATTTCATCAAGCTGGAACAGGTTTGAGAACAAAAAAGCTTGTTGAAACTCATTGTTGGCAAAGCCACAGCAACTTTTTGAAACAATTTGCAACAGACTTACTGATAAAGACAAATAAATATATCACAGCGTAAAGATTAATAGCATAATATATGCCTTCACTCTTACCGATAAAGACAAATAAATATCTCACAGCATAAAGATTATAAGCATAATATGCCTTCACTCTTACCGATAAAGACAAATAAATAATCTCACAGCATAAAGATTTAGTATAATATGCATTCACTCTTACTGATAAAGACAAATAAATATCTCACAGCATAAATATTTAGCATAATATGCCTTCACTCATACTGATAAAGGCAAATAAATTATAAATATCTCACGGCATAATGATCTTGCATTATATGCCTTCACTCTTACTGATAAAGACAAATAAATATCTCACAGCATAAAGATTAATAGCATAATATGCCTTCACTCTTACCGATAGAGACAAATAAATATATCACAGCATAAAGATTTAGCATAATACAGTGTATGCATTCACTATTACTGATAAAGACAAATAAATATCTCACAGCATAAAGATTAATAGCATAATATATGCCTTCACTCGTACCGATAAAGACAAATAAATATCTCCCAGCATAAAGATTAATAGCATAATATGCACCCACTCTTACAGATAAAGACAAATAAATATCTCACAGCATAAAGATTAACAGCATATTATATGCCTTCACTCTTACGGATAAAGACAAATAAATATCTCACAGCATAAATATTAATAGCATAATATGCCTTCACTCTTACCGATAGAGACAAATAAATATCTCACAGCATAAAGATTTAGCATAATACAGTGTATGCATTCACTATTACTGATAAAGACAAATAAATATCTCACAGCATAAAGTTTAATAGCATAATATATGCCTTCACTCGTACCGATAAAGACAAATAAATATCTCACAGCATAAAGATTAATAGCATAATATGCACCCACTCTTACAGATAAAGACAAATAAATATCTCACAGCATAAAGATTAACAGCATATTATATGCTTTCACTCTTACGGATAAAGACAAATAAATATCTCACAGCATAAAGATTTAGCAATAGCATAATATGCATTCACTCTTACTGATAAAGACAACTAAATATCTCACAGCATAAAGATTAATAGCATAATATATACCTTCACTCTTACCGATAAAGACAAATAAATATCTCACAGTATAAAGATTTAGCATAATATGCCTTCACTCTTACTGATAAAGACAAATAAATATCTCACAGCATAAAGATTTAGCATAATATGCATTCACTCTTACTGATAAAGACAAATAAATATCTCACAGCATAAATATTTAGCATTATATCCATTCACTCTTACTGATAAAGACAAATAAATATCTCACAGCATAAAGATTAATAGCATAATACAGTATCATGCCTTCACTCTTACCGATAAAGACAAGTAAATATCTCCCAACATAAAGATTTAGCATAAAATGCATTCACTCTTACTGATAAAGACAAATAAATATCTCACAGCATAAAGATTAATAGCATAATATTAACCTTCACTCTTACCGATAAAGACAAATAAATATCTCACAGCATAAAGATTAATAGCATAATATGCACCCACTCTTACAGATAAAGACAAATAAATATCTCACAGCATAAAGATTAATAGCATAATATATGCCTTCACTCTTAACCGATAAAGACAAATAAATATCTCACAGCATAAAGATTTAGCAATAGCATAATATGCATTCACTCTTACTGATAAAGACAACTAAATATCTCACAGCATAAAGATTAGTAGCATAATATATACCTTCACTCTTACCGATAAAGAAAAATAAATATCTCACAGTATAAAGATTTAGCATAATATGCATTCACTCTTACTGATAAAGACAAATAAATATCTCACAGCATAAAGATTTAGCATACTATCCATTCACTCTTACTGATAAAGACAAATAAATATCTCAAAGCATAAAGATTAATAGCATAATACAGTATCATGCCTTTACTCTTACCGATAAAGACAAGTAAATATCTCCCAACATAAAGATTTAGCATAATATGCATTCACTCTTACTGATAAAGACAAATAAATATCTCACAGCATAAAGATTAATAGCATAATATATGCCTTCACTCTTACCGATAAAGACAAATAAATATCTCACAGCATAAAGATTTAGCATAATATGCATTCACTCTTACTGATAAAGAGTAAAGACAAATAAATATCTCACAGCATAAAGATTAATAGCATAATATACGCCTTCACTCTTACCGATAAAGACAAATAAATATCTCACAGCATAAAGATTTAGCATAATATCTTCACTCTTACAGATAAATTCAAATACATATCTCACAGCATAAAGATTTAGCATAATATGCATTCACTCTTACTGATAAAGACAAATAAATATCTCACAGCATAAAGATTTACCAATAGCATAATATGCATTCACTCTTACTGATAAAGGCAAATAAATATCTTACAGCATAAAGATTAATAGCATAATATATGCCTTCACTCTTACCGATAAAGACAAATAAATATCTCACAGCATAAAGATTTAGCATAATATCTTCACTCTTACAGATAAAGACAAATAAATATCTCACAGCATAAAGATTTAGCATAATATGCATTCACTGTCATTGATAAAGACAAATAAATATCTCACAGCATAAAGATTTAGCAATAGCATAATATGCATTCACTCTTACTGATAACGGCAAATAAATATCTCACAGCATAAAGATTAATAGCATAATACATACCCATTCACTCTTACCGATAAAGACAAATAAATATCTCACAGCATAAAGATTTAGCATAATATGCATTCACTCTTACCGATAAAGACAAATAAATATCTCACAGCATAAAGATTAATAGCATAATATGCATTCACTCCTACTGATAAAGACAAATAAATATCTCACAGCATAAAGATTAATAGCATAATATATGCCTTCACTCTTACCGATAAAAACAAATAAATATCACACAGCATAAAGATTTAGCATAATATGCATTCACTCTTACTGATAAAGAGTAAAGACAAATAAATATCTCACAGCATAAAGATTAATAGCATAATATATGCCTTCACTCTTACCGATAAAGACAAATAAATATCTCACAGCATAAAGATTTAGCATAACATGCATTCACTCTTACTGATAAAGACAAATAAATATCTCACAGCATAAAAATTTAGCAATAGCATCATATGCATTCACTCTTACTGATAAAGACAAATAAATATCTCAAAGCATAAAGATTAATAGCATAATATATGCCTTCACTCTTACCGATAAAGACAAATAAATATCTCACATCATAAAAATTTAGCATAATATCTTCACTTTTACAGATAAAGACAAATAAATATCTCACAGCATAAAGATTTAGCATAATATATACCTTCACTCTTACCGATAAAGACAAATAAATATCTCACAGCATAAAGATTTAGCATAATATCTTCACTTTTACAGATAAAGACAAAATAAATATCTCACAGCATAAAGATTTAGCATAATATGCATTCACTCTTACCGATAAAGACAAATAAATATCTCACAGCATAAAGATTAATAGCATAATATATGCCTTCACTCTTAACCGATAAGGACAAATAAATATCTCACAGCGTAAAGATTTAGCAATATCATAATATGCATTCACTCTTACTGATAAAGACAAATAAATATCTCACAGCATAAAGATTAATAGCATAATATATACCTTCACTCTTACCGATAAAGACAAATAAATATCTCACAGCATAAAGATTAATAGCATAATATATGCCTTCACTCTTAACCGATAAGGACAAATAAATATCTCACAGCGTAAAGATTTAGCAATATCATAATATGCATTCACTCTTACTGATAAAGACAAATAAATATCTCACAGCATAAAGATTAATAGCATAATATATACCTTCACTCTTACTGATAAACACAAATAAATATCTCACAGCATAAAGATTAATAGCATAATATATACCTTCACTCTTACCGATAAAGACAAATAAATATCTCACAGCATAAAGATTTAGCATAATATGCATTCACTCTTACTGATAAAGACAAATAAATATCTCACAGCATAAAGATTTAGCATAATATGCATTCACTCTTACTGATAAAGACAAATAAATATCTCACAGCATAAACATTTAGCATAATATCTTCACTCTTACAGATAAAGACAAATTAATATCTCACAGCATAAAGATTTAGCATAATATGCATTCACTCTTACTGATAAAGAGTAAAGACAAATAAATATCTCACAGCATAAAGATTAATAGCATAATATACGCCTTCACTCTTACCGATAAAGACAAATAAATATCTCACAGCATAAAGATTTAGCATAATATGCATTCACTCTTACTGATAAAGACAAATAAATATCTCACAGCATAAAGATTTAGCGTAATATGCATTCACTCTTAGATAGAACAACTTTATTTACCCACGCTAACCCTGTCAACCGCAGCTGATTTCCACAGGGGGCGTGTAAAAAGGAAGTACAAAGATATAGTATTTTAGGCTATTTACAAAATATAATATAATCTAAGTTACTAAGTTACATAATAATATCAACTAAGTTACAAAGTCTAAGTTATAAAGTTTATAAGTATAAAAAATATATATATTTACAGGTTTCTTTTAGGATTTTGTTCGTTCAGGTATAATCAGAAAATATGAGTAGCAATTTTATTATGAAAACAGGAGAGGGTTTTGCACTCCCTGACTTCATTTGGAATAGAATTCCACTACCGATAAAGACAAATAAATATCTCACAGCATAAAGATTAATAGCATAATATGCATTCACTCTTACTGATAAAGACAAATAAATATCTCAGAGCATAAAGATTAATAGCATAATATATACCTTCACTCTTCCGATAAAGACAAATAAATATCTCACAGCATACAGATTTAGCATAATATTATGCCTTCAATCTTATCATGGTTGTGGAGGTTTCCAAGCAAGATTTCATCAATTTCGAAGACTTTGGATCAAGATTTTGTGAGATTTGTTGACAAATTTCATCAAAGCCCAGCAAATAACTTTTAGGCACAGCATTTCAGTCGAACATTTTTATTATAGCTAACATTTTGTTGTATATCACAACATTATCAGAGCAGATTAACAAATACATGGTAAGTTCCTTATATATATATATATATATATATATATATATATATATATATATATATATATATATATATATATATATATATATATATATATATATATATATATATATATATATATATATATATATATATATATATATATATATATATATTCGTTTATTAATTATTTTAAACTTTAAATTTTTACCGTTTGTAATCTCTAGCATTATCTAGTTGACTGTATATCTATTTGACCGTTTATGTAATCTTACACTCACTTTATATTTGAATATGTAGCCATATGTTATATATATATATATATATATATATATATATATAATATATATATATATATATTATATATATATATATATATATATATATATATATATATATAATATATATATATATATATATATATATATATATATATATATATATATAACTACAGACGGTACCGTTTCGGCCTTTTGGGCCTCATCAGTGTAGTGCTGATGAGCAGGATATATATATATATATATATATATATATATATATATATATATATATATATATATATATATATATATATATATATATATATATATATATATTATAAGGAACTTACCATGTATTTGTTAATCTGCTCTGATGATGTTGTGATATACAACGAAACGTTAGCTATAATAAAATGTTTGACTGAAATGCTGTGCCTAAAAGTTATTTGCTGGGCTTTGATTTTTATATTCAAATTACGGTTCCCGCCTGGTACCATCAATCGCTATAAGTTTCATCAAATTATTGATTCACTGTACTTTTATATAAACCATGGTACATGATAGAAAACAGTCTCAGTGATGAAATATAAAAAGACAAGTATATCACGTTCATGACTACTGCATATTAAAATGAATCAATAATTTAATGACTTTAAAAATAAGGAATTTTGTTTGGGTGAGTTTTTGAATTAGAGTACTGTAAGATTTCATGTGAAAATGCATGAGTAAATCGAAGCAGAAAATGGATTAGTCTTTTGATAATAGGTTTATAAATAGGTTGATAATACAGTAGGTTTTTAAAAGGTTTCATCATTTCAAATAAACTTTAACTTTCAATTCTCATTAAACATTTTTATTTCCTTCTATGTGTATTAAATCTAAGTCAGATCATTGTAAAGTTATACGCAGTAGTTCATTCATAAAGAAATAACTTCGTGAAGATCTTTATATAGTGAAATATTAGCGGCCATCTTGAATGCTATTAATTTCGACCTCGAGGGACAACTCGCGAATCGTTATCACTCGTGCTCGATATCACTCGCGTTCGACTGATGCATATTATATTTATTAACATATATAGAATCAAATAGGATAAACAAATGCCATTCGCGCACACTGTCTTAACTTAGACGTTGCGCTGAAAATACATTCTGAACACAAACAACGGGATATATTGCCAGCAGACTTTCATAAAGCTAGGAATTGTTTCGGCAGTGATAATTACTGTAGGTAGAAAATGAACTAGCGATATTGTATACATAAAAGATAAAATGATTACTTACTTTACAAACGATGATGTCTTTAACAATAGTACGGGAACTGAACAGAATTCAAATATAAAACTTGAGAGGTCACATCTGGTCGACGCGTCGAGGTCGTTGAGAAAGATTTTCAAATCAAAGCTCTTGCGCACTAGTACCAGGCTTCTGTTTCGCCTCCTCGATTATCAAAGAAACGTTTCAATACCGCGTTTATTTAGTCAACCATTAGTTTGCTGGTTTGAGTATATGATTAGTTTAGAGACAACATCAACCGGCTGCGTTGCATCGCTATAATACTATATTTTAGTATTTACGCAAATATTGTTTGCAAGTACGCGATCGATCGCGAAATTTCAACAATTAATATTAATTGTCAATAGACAAAACACATTTGATGACGTTTATTGAACCGATTATTTTTCACGCTAATTAACGTTAAATCCCAACGTTAATACAACGTTCATACAACGTTTATTGCGCAAAGCAATTCGATCCGAAATTAACGTTAAATCCCAACGTTAATAGAACGTTCATACAACGTTTATTGCGCAAAGCAATTCACGACATAATTAACGTTAAATGCCAACGTTCATATAACGTTCGTACAACGTTATCATGTCACATATTCGGTGCCAAAGTTGTGTCAACGTTGTGTGAAAGGTAGGTCCGACTTAACTTTCCCACAACCTTTAACCAACGTTGTGATTACGTTGTGTGCTAGCTGGGTATGCATCTAATTCGAACAACATTTACTCGAAACGAGCAAGCCTCGCGAAGTTGTAAATTTTCCATTCAAGCGATACTTTTGGCAAATCGAACTTGACGTTTGTAATATTTCTGAATTGAACTTAAGACGCTGTAATATATTTATTAGCTTTATTTATTTTCATAATTCGTTACAGCATAATTTTATGTTTATAAACCAATCTTCATTCACCACTTGCACGTCCACATGCGTCGAATGGACTTACACAATCTTTGATCACTTGTAGTTATAAGTAATACCGTACCATGACTTGAAGTTTATAATAAAGCGCTTGTGAAAGTAATTAGGGATGAGCAGATAATCGGAAATTAATCGATAGAAGCCGACAACCGACAACATTCAGGCTGATCGGTTATCGGCCGATCGCGTCAACATATATCGGCATATATCGGCGGTCCCGATATAAATATCATTATCGCTTTTCTACTTGTGACATTTCCTTTTGTTTCTCAAGAAAACGCGACGGATATATGGCTTCCACAATGAATTTGATGTGGCGAATGACATATTTATCGTTATAGGTGAGACATTTTTTTGAGTTGCGACTTCCATCATTCGTAGTTACCGACACATCTTTGCCCAATAATATACAATATCTTCCAGAAGTAGAACGTTGCAAGTGCATCTTCATTCTGGAAAATTTAGAATGTTGTTGTTTTTTTGTTTCTAAAATTACGCGATTGTAGTTGAACGCATTTTAAAAGCCAGAGACATCTGAGCAACAGTTTCAAATAGTCAGATTGCATTTACACCCCAGCACATCCGCCCTTCGAACCGACACAAACATGAAGCCTAATGCGAAGTGAAGTTTGGCCCCAAATTCAACTGTTAAGAATTTATGGTGACCAATATATCGGTAACCATATCAGATAGTAAATCGTATCGAAATTTATGGGATCGGTAAATGATCGGCTCATGATCACTAAAAGTGATGAATATTAATTGATGATCATATATTGGCAATGCTGCGTGGTTTATAAATAGAACGAAGCAATAACATATATGATAGCGATATGTTGGGAATACTAAAAAGTAAAAATATGTTGGCAATAAGTGATATATGCATACATGTATTAGATGTGTGAAGTTGATCGTGCATGTTCACTGCAAAAAATGAAAAACTAGGCAAGATATTTATACTTATTTTAAGATTTTATATCTTGATTTAAGATTTTATATCTTGATTCAAGATTCTATTTCTTGTTTCAAGAAAAAGATCTTGATTATAAATCAAGAAATGACCAATTTTCTCGATTTAAGATTTTATATCCAGTTACAAGATTTTATTTCTTGTTTCAAGAAAAAAGATCTTGATTAGAAATCAAAGAAATTACCAATTTTGTTGTTGTGAGATTTTATATCTAGGTTCAAGATTTTATTTCTTGTTTCAAGAAAAACGATCATGAGTTAGAAATTAAGAAATGACCAATTTTCTTGTTTTAAGATTTTATATCTATGTTCAAGATTTTATTTCTTGTTTCGAGAAAAAAAATCCTGATTAGAACTTAAGAAATGACCGATTTTCTTACTTTAAGATTTATATCTAGTTCCAAGATTTTATTTCTTGTTTCAAGAAAAAAGATAATGATTAGAAAAGAAGAAATCGTGAAAAATTTTCTTGTTCCATTATATTTAAAATCTTGCTTTAAAATCTAAGAAAAGCCAGTTCTATATATATACAGATTTTAAATCTTAAAGAACAATTATCTTCATTGGAAACAAGTTGTAATAGTTTTTCTTGTTTTAAGATCTTGATTTAAGAAAAATTATCTTCTACAGATGTCTTCTTTGAATGAAATCTTGTTTCACAATTGTAAATCTTTATTTAAGAGTAAATATATTAACTGGAAAAAAGGGATAATACTCACAGTAATTTTAATAGAACAGTTTAATTTGGCCCTAGCAGCCCTTTATTGCTTTTTCAAATAAACAGAATACAAGAGCTGTTTTGTTATCACGGGAACTATTCTGGCCAAGCCCCTTGGATAACAATTAGTTGTTTTTTTAAGATAGCTGAGTTTTTGGTCCAAACAAGAGCCAATACAGAACACGAGAGCTGTTTTACTATGTTATCTCAGGTGTTTTTTTGGCCTTGTTTCTTAAATCAAGAAATGTTTTCTTGAAAAAGGGCTGGCGGAAGAGGGGGAGAGGGGGAGGCGGGGGGCTTTAGCCCTAATTACGTGTTTAAAAAATTAAGTTGCATCATTTAGATCAGGAAAATACCAAACCGATAGTTTTTTGTCCTTCCGCATTGTTCGCATATTTATCAAATTGAGAAACTATATAATAACCAGGCAATGTTAGGATTGGTACCCAGCCCTCCCGCCTGTTAAATAAGAAAAATTTTCTTAGGATATGTTGGAGTTATTATAACATATAATGCATGTTCCCAAATTACTTTTCTTCATTTGAAAATAAATATTTTTCGGCTCTTTCACAAGAAATTATTTATTAAATTAATAATTATTAAAATGAGAAAAATAATTTGTCACTCTATCTACTTGGGGGAGTACCGTTGGTAGATATTTGTCTTGTATGACGTCGGTCACGTGTAGCATTTTTAGAGCTTCATAATACAAGGCGCGAGAGTTTGACTGGTTTGACTTTGACAGAGGAGCTGTTTGGTTTTTTAAAGAATTATTCGACGTTTTGGCGAGTTTATTTACCAAGAAACTAAAAAGATGGATTCTATATCAACGGTAATTACGTTAGTTAGATTTTTATGGAACAATAATTGATAATGTATAACATTCAACTGCTGGTTCACGTTTTGCTTCCTGGCAACCTTCCTTCGCAGTTGTTGTTTGAAGATTAAGACGTTCGTCTGCGAAAGAAGCTAGAATTCAATAGATATAGCATTCTGTAATCTGCCTGGCTTTGTATTTGTATAGATTTATTGTATTAACACGCGTTTTCATTTATCGTTAAGATATTTTGTTCTGAGCTGTTTGAATCTTTACCGATGTCAAGGAAGACGAGGTAAATAATATGTCATGATAAAACCTTTGAATTTGCTTTGCTTTTGTATGATCATCGCTGATTTCCCTCTACTTAACGTCGTAAGAACCTGTTAAGATTCTCCCTTGTAAGTTGTATGTTTATATGAGAGAGTATGTTACTTGTGCTTTTGATGGTTTTAATTTCCATAAGTTGCGTATTGATATGTTGCTTTCAAGATGGCGGCTGCGACTCTTCACAAAAGGTTTGAAATAATAGTTTTCTAGTGAAATAATAATTGAAGTAATGAGTATTTTATAATTGATTTTTCAGATCTGTGTGCCTCAATTTACCTGATTGACCTTAGTTTTCTCACATGCCACAAATAGCACTGCTACAGTCCAGCTGCCATTGCCTGTTGATGGTTATTTACCTAGCTCTGCATTGGTTTCAGAAGTAAGTGAATGTTCTGAGTGTTTGTATTAAGTTTTTATAAAATAATTTGCCATATATATATCCAGCTCTGCAGCTGGTATGTATCAGTCAAATCCAACTGTGCACCCCCCTAGGACACTGCAGCCTGGGGAGTTTGAACCCAAACATTTGCTCGGGGGTCGGGCATTAGATAATACTGTACAGTAATCTGAGCCTCGTTCCCTTTGGGCAGCAAAAGGCAGCCTACAGTAGACAAATTTAGCAGAGTGAGATACCTCATTTAGGATATTCATTGAGATACCTGATTTACCTTTAGGAGGTAAAGGGTAAATAATATTTATATAATAATTTGATATTTGAAAACACTGAATATTGCTGTTGTTGCTTTCATGTTTTCCTCGGGCTGGGTAATTGCCACATATTTTTGGCCCACCGCGGGGCATTTGCACCTTACGTTTCATCCCCACTGCGAGGAATTAGCAGAATTTTTGAATGCCCGGGGGGGAAATGTCAAATGCCCGGGGTTGGGGTATATACTTCATGGTAACACTAGACCGGGTTTCCATCTGTTTTTTATACCCCTAACCCTAACCCTAACTCTAATCCTAACCATAACCCTAACAATAACCGTAAAATACGGTGGGAGACTATATGTATTGTTACCATGAAGTATATCCCGGGGATGGGCATGCTTGGATTTGACTGATACATAAACATGGCTATATGGTATCGCATTTGCATTTTCAGACAATTTTCTTAGCATTGTTCTATAAAATAAATAGAAAATGGCCTGGGCACTCTATATAACCTGCTGCAAACACTCTAGTGAATTTGTGAGAATTTGAAAGTATGCCATACTTAGATAAACACTCAGCTTAGTTCATGCAGCTCATGCTCTTGCAAACTTTAACATTCTACCAAACATACTCTTGTGTCTGCATCAGGTTGTATAAATACTAAATACAGGTACCATTTTCAGTTTATGGTCTTTTCATCTCCAGGGCTTTTGTCACTTATGTTGCATTGTTTCCATATATATATACAAAAGTCTACAAATGGTGTAGTTTAGTCTGTACGTAAAGGGAAAGCGTTAAAACAATTATCAAAATGGCAGTCTCTTGAGTCATTAATTGTGTCCTGTCTGGCACAAGCTGGTTTGTTTGAACACAATCAGTGGATGCTTTTTAACAATGAATGATGACAAAACAAACAAGTGTTGTTCAATTCAATAAAAACATTTATTGCTTGCAATTAACTGCAGTTATGCAGTACACTGCTTATTGAGCAACTGTCCCCTAAGTTTACTTGCATGTTGTTGAAGGTGCATCAGCGATTGTGATATTTCTGAAGAGCCCAACCAACCTTCACTTTAAATCCACTCCACAGATGTTGAACTTCTGTGTAACCCAAGCAACTCACTACAGCACCAAACAATTTCACTAGTCTTTCATTTTTATTTATTTTTTATTTTTAAAAATTTGCCCAAAGGCAGGTGCAACTACAAAAGGACACAAGGTCCCATACTAGATAGTACACTATATCACCTTCATTTATGGTGAATGAATATCCATCTGCCAATTTCTGAAGATCGTTTACTATTGGTGTTAAGATTTTATTTTGACCATATTTCGAGACATATTTTGCCCTCACAATAGCAGTAGTCGGGTGGCACAAAGTTTTTACTGAATGCTAGGAATATGTGTTTTCCCACATGGCTTCCCAGTGGGTTCCAAATTTCAACTCATCATGATACAGGATTGTTTGCAGTGTATCTGGATGCTCTTGCATAATTACTTAATCCTTTAGGATATGAGCAGCCAGACCAGTGGCAACAAAGACGACAAGGTTATGCTCCTGGGCAATTGTCCTTAAATTAGGGAAAGAAATTTTCCTATCATTTGATGGAACTGAGGTGTTGAAATATGTTGCGGCCTTTCACGGAACCTTTTACTTAATGGATTTGGACTGCCCTGCAAACTGGCTGATCTCCTTGTCTTTGTTGCAAGCAAATGTTTTGGCAGATAACATGTTTCACCCGTTTTGCCAAGAGGAAATTTCCAAGGCACTGAAGGAGTTAGATGTCAAGTACAATGAACAATAGATTTTGTCTGTTTTAGCATAAACTACTGTATATAGTTCTCAATTGACCTTATTAGAAGAGATGGCGATTTGTATGTTTAACAACAATTATATGCATGCAGAAAATAGTATTTCTTATTGGATTCATCTGAGCCCAATATTACAAATTATTTAAGTTGAGAATTCAATATTGGGCAAGACTTATTTAAAGATATATTTTCTTCTTAAAACAATAATTTCATTTTTGGCAGTGTATATTTCAAGATAAATTATTTAAAGTGAAACTTGTCTGTATTGGACAGAGTAAAAGAAACTTTTTGTAAGATTATTTTTCTTGTTTTGATAATATTTCCCCCTTAATTTAAGATTAATTTACTTACCAAGAAAAAAATATCTATTTGGGACAATCTTGATAAGATTTTTTTACTTGTCTTGCAAGATTAATTTTCTTCATTTAAGATAAGTTTTCTTACCAAGATAAATTATCATCTGTATGGGACAAAAAGTAGAACAATCTTGCTAAGATTTATTTTCTTATTTAGACAAGATTTTTTTTCTTAATTTAAGAAAAATAATCTATTAGGATAATCTTCACAAGATAAATTATCATGTGTATGGGACAAGAAAATATTTCTTATTTTAAGACTTATTTTCTTGAAACAAGTTTTTTTTTCTTAAAACAAGAATTTTATTTTTTGCAGTGTTGTTGTAGTCTTGAGAAAGACTGTTGTTGGTGACTGACGTTTCGCAATATATCGGTAACCAGCGATAAATCGGTCGATCAGATAGTAAATCGTATCGAAATTTATGGGATCGGTAAATGGTCGGCTCATGATCACTAAAAGTGATGAATATTAATTGATGATCATATATTGGCAATGCTGCGTGGTTTATAAATAGAACGAAGCAATAACATATATGATAGTGATATGTTGGGAATACTAAGTGATAAAAATATGTTGGCAATAAGTGATATATGCATATTAGATGTGTGAAGTTGATCGTGCAGGTTGTTGTAGTCTTGAGAAAGACTGTTGTTGGTGACTGACGTTTCGACGGCCTCAGCGGCGGTCATCTTCAGAGTCAAGGATGACTCTGAAGATGACCGCCGCTGAATGACTCTGAAGATGACCGCCGCTGAGGCACGCTTGCGGCGTGGTTTATAAATAGAACGAAGCAATAACATATATGATAGTGATATGTTGGCAATAAGTGATATATGTATATGTTGCTTCGTGGTTTATAAATAGAACGAAGCAATAACACATGATAGTGATGTAATGTTAGGAGTATGCGGCATAACCATGTTAACGTCACCAATTTCACGACTCGTCCCGATCGGACAAATCGGACGAATCGGACGATTGGACGGACTTTTCCCTATACCTCTTCTACCTAAGTCACATGCAGCGTAACCATGTTAACGTCACCAATTTCACGATTCGTCACGATCGGACGATTGGACGGACGAATATACTCCCCTTACTTCCTACTTAGCATCACGCGGTATCAAGTTACGGCTTCACGAATCGTACGAATCGTACGAATGGAATCTATTCGACAGCATTGGACATGTATGGAATTAGGTTCGGAAGAATGATAAGTTCGACGATTGAACCGGGCCTTATAGCAGCCTGCGTGCAAAAATTATCATTAAATATTATTTAATAAAACAGAAATAAAGAACACAACAACATAAATTGTTGTTTACGCGTGTATTTTTATCGTGTTTGTTTGTTTGTTTGTTATGATTGAGATCTTATCTCAGGAATTCATCCCCAAAATAGAGTTTAACTCCGACAAGTTTTAACTCCTCTAAAAGAGTTTGCGTAACCCCAGATGAGACGGTTAACTCCGGCGTAAGGGATAACTTTCAGATTCGGTACTCCAAAAAGTAGAGTTAAAATAACGCCTGTAAAATAACTCACCCGCATGGAGTTTGATCCTCTTAAAAGAGTTAAAACTACTCGTTGAAAATAACAGTGTGGCACTAACTGAGACTTGGGCTAATGATCAGATATCTGACTCTCAACTAAAAATCCAAGATTATAAACTGTTCAGAAGAGATCGAGGTTCTAAAGGTGGTATCGCAGTTTTTGCAAGAAATGATTTGTCGGTTAAACGGAGCAGTGATTTGGAATCCCCTAACATCGAAGGTTTATGGCTTGAGATAACAATGCCGAAATCTTAAGGTTTCGTAGTTGGCACGTTTTATAAACCGCCTATGTCCTCGAAATATTATGGCCAAGACTTTATGGTAAAGCTTGACAACCAACTGCACATTGTTATGGCACAAGGAAAAGAGGTGATCATTCTGGGGGATTTTAAAACTTTAATGTGCTGCCAAACAGACCTACAGTAACTCTGCTGAATGTAAACAGTTGAAATTATTGTTTAGAATACTACATCTTACTCAGCTAATTAAAGAACCAACTCGAATAGCACAGGATTCAAGCACAAGTTACTGAAAGAAGCAAAACAATTGGAAGGGAAGAAGCGAGATTAAGATACAAGAAAATAGGAAACGAAGTCACTCGAGAACTGAGGTACGCAAAGTCAAATTATTTTTCAAATCCATTTGACAAAGTCTAAAATACATCCACATATTGGAAACTGGTCAAAAAGGCTACCACTTTTAATGACGACTCTCCTCCTCCTGCTTTTGATTGATTGAAGACTTTGTTTTGAGAGGGTGACAACGTGACAGTAATGTGTACTGATAAACTTGTGGCCCTCTAGTAATTAGTTATAGTTAAAATTACAAGCATGATACAACAGTTACATTAAATAATAAAGAGCCCAAATAGAATTTAAGAAGAATTACAAAAAATGGTTAAGATTTCCTAGGTTGGTAAAACCCTAAGGCTAAGTAAAAACAATTGTCCATATTTAAAAAAACAGCTAGAAATCTTTTGATTTTCTAGAATAGATTTAAAAATATCTCTTTTAAAACATTTAACATTTATACTCTTTCTCAAAAATGTTGGTAGAGCATTCCAGTCCTTAATAGTTCTTACGCTAAAAGTACGGCTGCCTTCAGTAGTCTTTTTGAAGGTTGGGCATGAAAGATTCAAGTTGGAAAATCTATTATTTCTCGAGTGAATGTCAGCATTTGTTTTTAGAAGTAGATTTAGATAGTGAGGCGTAAGACCATTGACTCTTTTATAGGCTAGTGCACATCTATTAATATAGACTTCGCTGTAAAAAGGATCCCAATGAAGTTTATTGAACAGTGTCACTGATGAGGTGGTACGTTCAGCATCGAGGATGATTCGGGCAGCCCGTTTTTGCATTCTTAGTATACTTTCTACACTGCAAAAAATGAAAAACTAGGCAAGATATTTATTCTTATTTTAAGATTTTATATCTTGATTCAAGATTTTATATCTTGATTCAAGATTTTATATCTTGATTCAAGATTATATTTCTTGTTTCAAGAAAAAAGATCTTGATTAGAAATCATGAAATGACCAATTTTCTTGTTTTAAGATTTTATATCTAGGTTCAAGATTTTATTTCTTGTTTCAAGAAAAAAGATCTTCATTAGAAATCAAGAAATGACCAATTTTCTTGTTTTAAAATTTTATATCTAGGTTCAAGATTTTATATCTAGGTTCAAGATTTTATTTCTTGTGTCAAGAAAAAAGATCTTGATTATAAATTAAGAAATGACCGATTTTCTTGTTTTAAGATTTTATATCTAATTTCAAGATTTTATTTCTTGTTTCAAGAAAAAAGATCTTGATTAGGAAAGAAAAAATCAGGACAAATTTTCTTGTTTCAAGATTTAAAATCTTGCTTTAAGGAAAACCAGATCCTACAATACATATTTTAAATCTTAATTCAAGAACAATTATCTTTATTGGAAACAAGTTGTAATAGTTTTTATTGTTTTAAGTTTATATTTCTAGCCTTTTTAAATGAAATCTTATATTTATTTTCTACATTTAAGAGTAAATATATTTACTGGAAAAAGGGGTAATACTCTAGGAGCCACTTTGGCTTTTTCAAATGTGGGCTGTTTTGTTCCCAACAGGGGAAAAAACAGAACACTAGCGCTGTTTTGCTACATCACGGGCTATTCTGGCCCCATTTTTAGTGCTGTTTTGGCTAAGTTCAAGGTCAAATTGAGACTTAGTTCTAAATCCCCTTGGATAAGGATTGTTATGTATTTTTACGATAGCTGATGTTTTGGTCCAAACAAGGGTCAAAATAGGAGGTTTTTTGCCCAAGAAATTATCATTTTAATTGTTAAAACGAGAAAAATAATTTGTCATTTGCTCTACTTACGCATTTTAGAGCAGCCTCTTACCCAGGGTCTTACCTCCGCTCCCCCGACCGCCCCTAAGACCCTGGGTACGAGGTTGCATTACAAGGCGAAGGCGCGAGTGTTTGACTTGACGTTGGTTTGACAGAGGAGTTGTTTGGTTTGTTAAAGAATTATTCGACGTTTTGGCGAGTTTATTTACCAAGAAACAGAAGATGGATTCTATATCAACGGTAATTACGATATGATAATGTTATTCAACTTTCGTTGGCAGTTTCTGGTTCAACTTTTGCTTCCTGCCTTCCTTCGCGTTAGCAGACGTTGTCAGAAGTTCGTCTGCGAAAGAAGCTAGGATTCAGTAGATATAGCATTCTGTAATACGCCTTTGTATAGATTTATTGTATTAACATGCGTTTTCATTTATCGTTAAGATATTTTGTAATGCAGAGCTGTTTGAATCTTTCATGCCGATGTCAAGGAAGACAAGGTAATTAAATATGTCATGATAAAACCTTTGAATTTGCTTTGCTTTTGCATGGTCATCGCTGATTTCCCTCTACTTAACGTCGTAAGTATCCGTTAAGATTCTCGCTTGTCAGTTGTATTTTTATATGAGAGAGTATATGTTAGTATGTTACTTGTGATTTTGATGATTATAATTTCCATAAGTTGCGTATTGATATTGCGAGCTTTCAAGATGGCGGCTGCAACTCTTCACAACATGTTTGAAATAATAGTTTTCTAGAGAAATAATGGTATAATTAATACCCGTCCACTTTTGAAACTGCATTTAAAGGCAGAAATACAAACCAAGTTGCTCTAAAATCTCTTTAAATATAATGTCGAAAACCATTTCAATTTGATAACAATCAACAAGTACACACAATATAAACCTTCGACATTATATTTAAAGAGATTTTAGAGCAACCTGGTTTGCATTAATGCCTTAAATGCAGTTTAATGCAAAAGTGGACGGGTATTCTAAATTTGCTCCGAAATAATAGTTTTCTAGTGAAACAATAGTTTTCTAGTGAAATACAGTAATAATTGAAGTAATGAGTATTTTATAATTGATTTTTTTCAGATCTGCATGTGTGCCTCAATTGGCCAAAGCAAGGGTGACAGTTATAATTTACCTGTGTGTTGATAGTAAAATGTGAACACGAAGAAAGAATTGCTCAGTAACAACCGTGGTCCTTGTCAAGCAATTAATTGACCTTAGTTTGCTCACATGCCACAAAAAGTACTGCTCCAGCTGCCGTTGTCAGACTGTTAATGGTCATTTACCCAACTCTGCATTGATTTTACAGTACAAGTAAGTGAATGTTTGTATTAAGTGAGTGTTTGTATTTTTTATAAAATAATTATCCATATTTATCCAGCTCTGCAGCTAATGTTTCAGATGTAAGCATGCATGAGGTTATGTAATGTATCAGTCAAATCCAACCGTGCCCATACGCCGGACACTGCCGGGTATTTGATACGTTGATGAATTCCAGGGGTGGGGAATTTGAACGCAAAGCTTTGCTCAGCGGTTGGGCATTAGATAATACAGTAATCTGAGCCTCGTTCCCTTTGGACAACACCAAAAGGCAGTGGGGGGGGGTGGGCAGATGCAATTGAATTTCCACTCCATATCATTGCTACAGCATACAAAATGTGTTGTTGTTCGAGTGTGATTCGATCATGCAGGAGTTTAAGCCTTAGGAAGAGAGAAAATATTTCTTATATATATATATATAAATATTTAATAAATATTTAATTTCTATTTTCTTCCTTTTCCCTTATATATATATATATATATACAGTCTACAGTAGTCAAATTTAGCAGAGTGACATACAGTACCTAGGAGGTAAATACCACGGCTCAAAATAACAGCCGGTCAATGACCGGCCAAATTTTTAATGTGACCGGTCAAATTTGTATAACGCCGTTCATTTTGACCGGTCATATTGCTTGCAATTAATTTTATTACTGCCATTTGAACATAGTTAAAATATTAACTATGATTTGAAGGAACTTAAAATGAGTGTTGTTGTGCTGTTGTAGACCCATTTCATAATGTCTGATATATATTGAAGTGAACTATGCATGCTTTTCCTTTTTACGACAAACATATAAGTACTAGCTTATATATATATATAGTGTAGAATATACTTTACATGTTTTTTGTTGTGTTGTATTGTGGGTTGTGTTTTTGTTGTGGTAAAAAATCTCCTTTGATCTGTCACAATTGAAACAGTCACCATGACCGGCATAACATGAAACGTTATTTTGAGCCCTGAAATACTGTAGTATTTATATAATAATTTGATATTTGAAAACACTGAAAATTGCTGTTGTTGCTTTCATATTTCCCCTGGGGCTGGAGATTTGCCACATATTTTTAGCCCCACTGCAAGGCATTTGCACCTGCATTTCATCGCCACTGTGGGGAATTAACATCATTTTTAAAAAAAATGTCCAATGCTGGGGGGATGGGCATGCTTGGATTTGACTGATGCATAAACTTTAGGTATACAGTATGATATCGCATTTGCATTTCAGAAAATTTTCTTAGCATTGTTCTATTAAAAGTAATAGAAAATGGCCCGGGCACTCTATATAACTTGCTGCAAGTCAAGTGAATTTGTGAGAATTTGAAAGTACGGCATACTTTGATAAACACTCAGCTCATGCTCTTGCAATTGCATTTTATTGCAATAGACGAGTTTCAGGGTCATGCGCAGTAGCAATTTTATTTCAAATTTTCATATGAGGTAAAAACAACTGTTTTAGCTAGAAAGATCATATTAAAATAGTAAAACTGCAAAGTTTGAAACTAATGGGGCAAATAGTGCGAAAGCTACACACTTTGGAAGTTTTGCTCTTCACTATGGATTTAATAGGGATTTTGGCTTGGTGTGCAACGCCCGCCCGCCAAGCCAAAATCCTTATTAAATCACTAACTAGAAATACGTTATACGCAACACCCCTCGCCCGCTTACTGTTTGAAACTTTTATAGCATAGTTGCTAATTTACTACTATAATACAGTACTGCAGTTATGCGCTTTGTCCTAGTGATGTCATCAGCGTTCAATAATTTTTGTTTTGGACACCTCCGTTCAATAATTCACAGTATTCGACAGAATTGGGGAACAGTGTTGAGATGAACTGGTACTTTGTGTTAGGTATGCAAAATGTAGCAACATTTCATTGGTCTGCAGATTACACCAGTCACAAGTGATTGATGTGGCGACGCGGCCGGGCCCCTTGCAAGGTCCAGGCTATTTTGCCCCCTTCTCACCGACCTTGTGATTCATGAAATAATCAACCCAGTAGTTAGTATAAAAAGACACCAAAGACTGTTAAAGAATGAAGGAAGAAAGTGCATTCTCTTTATCATTGAAATGTCTAGGGGTGCATATAGTGCAAATGTATAGGCATCAATTTGGTTTTAATACAGTATTAGGGATTCTATCCCGATTGTTGGTGAGGATAGATGCTCTTGAGGTCTCAATGCAGGGCAGAGAAACTGACCTTTCCTAAGTCTGGACATGAAACTGATCGGTTAATAGAAACCCTAGGATTGGTACCATGTTAGTTAAGAAATGTCTTGAAGGCATTTTACCACCATTTCTAAAGAACTATTTTAATCTCAATGAATTTGTTCATTGCATGCATGTAAGAGCATTATCTAATATCTATTGCCTTAATTGACAATACTACATTTGTAGGATTTATACAACTTTCAAGTTATAATTAGTTTTTGTAACATATTGTACATATATATGAATATGTGTAATAAATTTATATTTGTAATAAATAATAATTGTAATTTGTTAGGAAACATGACCCCGTCAATAGTAAATACCAGTGTTAGCATTGAACAGGCTATCCTGTATTTCTAGTTAGTATTATTAATAGTACCTAAACTTTTCCCAATCCCAGAATGTATATAGTACAACTCTCTTAACTGACAGTTAAGTATTTCAAAATTTGTCTAAAGATTTCTGAACAATCACAATTGTCAATGCAGACTATATACAAGTTACAACTAACAAACAATATTAACATGACATGGTTGTTTTATTGAAGATAAAATATTGTTTAGCGTATTGTACATTGTAGGCAGAAATACAGATCTTTTTAATTGTTGGTGCACTGCCAAAATAGTGTGTAACAGGTCTCAGACATTCAACGTTTCGAGCGAAAGCCCTTCGTACGATTATAAACGATAAAGTAATGTCTAGTGAAGGCAGTGGCTATTCGTACGGTAGCAGTATTAAAGGCGGTAGTCTTTTATAATTCAACGAAATGCTAATCCTAATAACCTAACCAAATTACCAACCCTAACCAAAAAACTATAATGTTTATCGAACTCCTTGTTTATCTCCTATCTAATATACAAATATATAGACACTTAAAAGTTAAAATAAAAGGGCCTTCGCTCAACAGACTCACAGTGTACTATCCTTGAATACTGAGAATACTAATTTATTTACCTGCATTCGTGTCCGAGCAAAGTACCATAGGCATAGATGAATATTACAAAATAAAACTTGCTTGTCCGTCAACTACATTCCACAGTTTCGGCATTTTCGTCGCCTTTGGCTTTGTTTGATTTCAACCTTCTTGTTTCCCTTCTCTTCGCGAGCCGAACTTCGCGTTGTTCTGAGTTTCTTCTCGCGATTTTCGACGCCTTTGTTCACAATCTTTCGACCTTGTTGATGTATTCTTACCTGTTGTTGGTTTCGTTTTCCCGCGGGCAATATCGGATAGTCTTACTTCATATCCACTTTCGTTCTCCTCTGCTCGTGCAGCTTCAACCTGCCATTCGTTGTTTAAATCACTCATTTCACTTTTTTCCAGTTTCCAATACTGTTTAAAAATTTTAAACAGTATTAAAAGTCGCTTCTGAAAAATATTTTTAAAAACGATAACACAAAATGTTCCCGGCTCACGACCTTAGATAAATATCCTTGTTTAGCTATTTTCTTCCCCGTGAGATCCGATCCTCGTCATCAAACCAAAAAACGTACGGTCCAACGGTTGATGGATACCGATATATATACACGGGACAAACTTTTTCTGAAACTATTGACAGACCAGACGACCGGACATTGTACACGACCGGACATTGAACCACCCCGTCAAGATTATCACCCTCGCCCCAGCGCCTTCGGCGCTGGACGGCGCTTCGCGCCGTCCGGGCGAGGGGATAAATCCCTTTTGAAATGGCCAACTTTCTGCTTGTGTAACTTCTTCCTTTTTTACACAATTCCTTTCAAACTTTGCACTTCTACTATTTTCAATATGCTCTTTCCAGCTGAAACAGTTGTTTTACCTACGATGAAAATTTGAATATTTGTTGCTACTGCGCATGATCGTGAAAGTCGTCTATTGCATTTTATTACATTTTGCAATTGCATTTTATTGCAATTGCAATTTCACTTTAACATTCTATTAAGCACACTCTTATGTTTGCACCAGGTTGTGTAAATACTAAATAAAGATGCCCTTTTCAGTTTATGGTCTTTTCATCTCCAGGCCTTTTGTCCCTTGCATTGTTTCATATATTATACAAAAGTCTACCAATGGTGTAGTTTATAGTCTGTACGTAAAGGAAAAGTGTTAAAACAATGGCAGACTCTTGATTCATTAATTGTATCCTGTCTGGCCCAGGCTGGTTTGTTTGAACACAATTGGTGGATGCTTTTTAACAATGAATGATGTCTCACAAAAATTATAACAAAACAAACAACTGTTGTTCAATCAATACATTTATTGCTTGCAACTGCAGTCGTGTACACTGCTTATTGAACAACTGTCTCTGAAGTTTATTTGCATGATGTACTTGCATGTTATTGAAGGTGCATAAGCAATTGCAACATTTCTAAAGAGCCCAAACAACCTTCATTTTGCTGTAAATCCGCACAGATGTTGACCTTTTGTGTCATCCAAGCAACTCACCACAGCACGAAACAATTTTGTGTTCCTTTCACAAAACCTTTTACTTAATGGATTTTGACTACACTGCAAACTGGCTGATCTCCTTGTCTTTGTTACAAACAATTGTTTTGCAGATAACATGTTTCACCCAAACTGCCAAGATCGAGGAAATTTCCAAAGCACTGAAGGAGTTAGATGAGTACAATGAACAATAGATTTTGTCTGTTTTAAGCTTTGGGATTTTTAATATTTTTGGCCAAGTTGTCACCATAATGCCAGGCCAATTAAAATGTTTAGTGTAAACTTACTACTGCATATATAATTCAAAATTGACCTTACTGAAATAGATGGTGATTTGTATGTTTAACAACAATTCATGGCGTGCAGAAAATATTACTTGTTGATACAAAATATTGCAGTCAAGAATTCAATATTTTTGTTCAATATTTTTGTTAATTCAACAGTTTTTTTTTCCAAGATGGCGGTATGGTGGTTAACTCAGAGCTCCCGCCGTATTTTGATTTTTCTGAGTCTCTATCTAATATTTCTCTCTGTTTCTACTGGTTATGAGAAATATCATGACACTGAGAGTATTTTTGTGCATCAAAGGCTGGTCTGTTCCTTACAGCGAATATGTCATTCAAGAAAATTAATGAAATCTACCTCTTTGGCCAAGACTACCTTGTATGTAAAGGCAACAATGTCTGTTGCTTTACTCAAGTATTCTCTTGCTGCTGGCTATATTATTTTATTATCAAATGATATTCAAGTAAACCCGGGTCCTTGTGACTCATGTGCTTTATGTGGTAAAGTATGCAGAAGAAACCAAATGGCCATTCAATGTGATTTGTGCGATCAATGGCATCACGCGAAATGTATAAACATGGAAAGGGAAGAATATCGCTCTCTCGCTGACGATGCGATGAACTGGATGTGCTCAGACTGTTTATTTCCTGGCAATGATTGCATCGACACTACTGATGCTTTAACAGATGTTTCTTCCATGGGCTCAGGTATGCTTTCGTCGAACCAAATATCACCTACAATTCGTCTGATGAGAGGCTTTAAAGTTGCTCATTTAAATATAAACAGATTACTTAACAAACTTGATGATGTTCGGGATATTATTATAACCTATTCATTAGATGTTCTGACTTTGTCAGAAACTTGGCTTTCAAATGATATTGATGACAACGAAGTATCTTTATCTGGCTATAATTTGGTGCGAAGAGACAGGAAAAATTCAACAAAGTCGGTGGGAGGTGGGATTGCTGTTTACATACGCGATGGAATACATTTTACTTGCGAAGATATCGGTGCTGGGGATATTGAGTCCATATGGGTAAAGATTGTGCGTGGATATGCAAAAGCAATTTATATTGGAACAGTTTATCGTCCTGGTGACTCTGCATTGGATCAATATATTGTTTATCTAAGTGATTTTCTGGATAAAATTGATTGTGAAAAATCTGATGTTATAATTACCGGAGATATGAATATTGATATGACTAAGCAAAAAGATCTGCCCCAAAACAACAACTGAATTCCTTCGCATTGAAATATGATTTGCATCAAATAGTGAAATCACCGACCCGTATTACTGAACATTCTAAAACCCTCATTGATTTAATATTTGTTCTTAATGAGCATCGCTTTGTCCAGTCAGGCGTTATAGACAGTTCAATTAGCGACCATAGTTTGGTATTTGGAGTTCTGAAAGGAGGTGTTAAAAGAATGCCCCATAAGGAATTTGAATATCGTTCTTTTAAATCTTATAACAAAGACATTTTTATTCAAGATTTAAATGATGTGCCCTGGTGTGTATTGGATAGTTTTGATAATATCAATGATGCTGTAGCGACATGGGAACGTCTTTTTACAGATGTCATAAATCAACATGCTCCAATCAAATTTGGACGCGTTAAAGGTAATAGAACACCCTGGATTACGGCAAAAGTTTTAGAAATGAGACGTGATAGGGAATATCACTTACGAAAGGCAAAATCAAATAAGAATAGTTACCACTGGGGCATGTATCGAAAGTTGCGTAACTGTGTTAAATACACTGAGAGGAGGTTAAAGTCTGAATACTATTGTAATCTGATCGAACAGTCAAAGGATGATGGCAATAAAATGTGGCGCAGTATAAAAGAGATTTTACCTAATAAAAAGGCTGTTGGATTATCTTCTATCTTTGAGAAAGGGAAAATGTATTGTGACAGCAAATCTATAGCAGAAGTTCTGAATGAACATTTTGCTTCAGTTGGCAAAAATTTGGCTAAAGCTTTTAAGAACAATATATCTCCCTTTGGAAACTTTGAACTACCAAGCGCAACATCATCTTTCCAATTAACGGAAGTTCCGGTGAACATTGTCGGTGAAATTATTAGTGGACTTAAAACAAACAAAGCAATAGGATTGGACAAAGTAAGTGCTCGATTATTGAAAGATGCAAATGAAGTCATTTCCCCAGTTTTGACTAAATTGATTAATAAATCATTTCAAGATGGAGTATTTCCAGGTAACTGGAAAATAGCGAAGGTAACAGCTTTATTTAAAGATGGAGACAAAACACTTAAGAATAATTATCGACCAATTTCCATACTCCCAACGGTCAGTAAAATAATCGAAAGGACTGCTCATTCTCAGCTTTGTGAATATTTAGAAAGTAATGGTCTACTATCTAACTACCAATTTGGTTTCCGTCGTAAAAGATCAACTACAATGGCTCTAATCAGTTTTACTGATATGGTATTGGAAGGTATGGATAAAGGCCAAGTCATGGGTACCGTTTACCTGGACCTTCGTAAAGCTTTCGACACGGTTGACCATACAATCCTCGTCCAAAAACTGAAGAGATTAGGTGTGACCGGTTCAAGTTTGGCCTGGTTTCAGTCGTACGTGAGCGGTAGATGTCAACAAACGTCTCACGGCGGTTCTCTTTCTACTTCTCTCAAAGTTCCCATAGGAGTTCCTCAAGGCTCTATATTAGGGCCATTATTGTTCTTGGTCTACTTAAATGGTATTGAGGCGAATCTCCAATATGCAAAAGTTACTTTATTTGCTGATGATATGGCAATTTATTGTCCCGTTTACACGCCAGAAGAGCTTCACGAAAAACTGAACTCGGACCTACAGATTATTTCTAGCAGACTAGATGATTTGAAGCTTTCACTCAACATAAGCAAATCTAAGCTAATGATTCTTGGGAATACTCTACGGCTAAAAAAATTTGAAAACATTCATCTTGTAATTAAAAATGAACAGTTGGATAGAGTTACATCCTTTAAATATCTAGGAGTTACTATAAATGACTCGCTCACTTGGCATGATCATATTAATACCATGCAGGTTAAGGCTAAAAAGCGTCTGGGTATTTTAAAGCGTATAAAACATCTTTTGCCATTATTTGTTAGGAAAATTTTTGTAAATACTATGGTTTTACCTGTTATAGAATATGCTAGTATTATCTGGGGCGATAAAGACAATATCACCTTAATGAACATAATACAGGTTATACAAAATAAGGCGGCAAAACTTATACTCGATCGCCCAGTATATTCCAGCGCTACTGATTCTTTGAAATCTTTGAAATGGTTAGACCTTAGTACTAGGAGAAAAATCCAACGATGTATTTATATTTTTAATTTAACAGATAATGATATATCAATTAGAGGTGTTGATATACATACTCATGATACTCGTCTTAAACTTGATTTAAGATCAACAAAATCTAATAGAAGAAAAGGTCAACTTAGATCTTATAACCACTCTATAAATGATTGGAATTTATTGTCACAAGATATTAGGACATCATCTGAAGAATATTTTAAGAAAGCCATTTTTAATCATTTTAAATATTTTTAACTTTTCTGTATTAATTATTTATTGTTTTGTCTTCTTTATCTTGTATTTACTATACATTTTAGTCTTGTTAGACTCAATTTACAATTGTAATTAGTTATAACTTTAGCAGAGCCCTGTTGAAAATCATCGTCTTGGTGAACAGGCCGTCTGAATAAAGAATTTACTTACTTACTTACTTACTATTGGGCGAGACCAAAGGTAGAGCCTAATATTTCAAATCGAGACTTAAATATTTTGTAACATTGGGCGAAGATGAATCCAATAGGTGTTTTGTTATATCGAACAAAATATCTTAACACAAACATGTTTCTGAGCACGTTTCAAAAATATTAATGTTGTAGAATGGATCAATGGAAGGCATTGTTTATGTTTACAATGAACAATGTTTAGCATTTAAGGTCGCAAAACATTACAGTTAAATGTACAGCCACTATTTTTTTCGGTGAAGGCTAAAGGGGATGACTCAAGGATCTTCACATTTTCTAAAACTACTAATCTCAATCCCAACCATAACCTTGATCCTAACATTAACCCTACAGGTCCGAATTAGCGCTCCAAAACAGCTGCGCATTTTTATTTAGTGTCACAATGTAGCGTAGCGTCTTACAACGTTGCGTAGCGTCTTACAACGTTGCGTAACATTTTACAATGTATTATATAGCGCAACGTCTTACGACGTAGCTTAACGCCTTATAACGTAGCGTAATGTCTTACATTTACTACGTAACGTAACGTCTTACAACGTAGCATAACGTCTTTCCACGTAGCCTAACGTCTTACAACTTTACGTAGCGTCGTAGAACGTTGTGTAGCGTCTTACAACTTAGCGTAACGTTTTACAAAGTAGCGTAACGCCTTAAAACGTACTGTAGCGTAACGTCTTTCCACGTAGCGTAACGTCTTACAACGTAGCCTAACGTCTTATCACTTGCGTTGCATCCACGGTGAACATGGTTACCTAAAATTAGCTTTGCAAATCTCAGAAAAAAACACTTCGCAGATTTTCGAAATTTCCAAAATCGCTTCGCGATTTGCGAAGCGCTAATTCGAACCTTGCCTACCTAACAAAAAATAAAGACCAGACAAAAACAGAAAGGTCCTTCTGAGCCATCATCTCTTTTAGCCACTTTCATCTTTTTCAATATCGTCAATTATTGTGGATTTTCTCTAATTAAATACTCTAATTTATACCATGAAAATTGAATACACATTTAATATAAATATTCTATTTTATACCATGAAAATTGTTCCGAGTTTGTCCATTTTGGGTGCATGGTAAGATTTGCTTTATTTAACAAGATTATTTTTCTTAACTTAAGAAATATTTTCTTACCAAGAAAAAAATATCTTGGTAAGATTTTATTTCTTATTTGACAAGATTTTATTTCTTAATTTAAGAAATATTTTCTTACTAAGATAAAATATCTTATGTATGGGACAAAAAGTAAAAATATCTTGGTAAGATTTTTTTTCTTATTTGACAAGATTATTTTTCTTAATTTAAGAAATATTTTCTTACTAAGATAAAATATCTTATGTATGGGACAAAAAGTAAAAATATCTTGGTAAGATTTTTTTTCTTATTTGACAAGATTTTTTTTCTTAATTTAAGAAAAATAATCTTATAAATTATCTTATGTATGGGACAAGATAATATGTCTTATTTTAAGATATATTGTCTTAAAACAAGTTTTTTTTTCTTGAAGTAAATTTCTTGAAGTTTTATATTGAAGTAAGAAAATAATTTTCTTGAAAAGAAAAATATTTCTTAAAGTAAGAAATATTTTCCTTTTTCTTAAACTAAGAAAATATTTTCTTGAAGAAATGTTTCCTTAATAAGAATAAGAATAAGAACAAACCTGCAAGAATAGCTTTTACTAAAAACAAGAAAATATTTTCTGAAAACAAGAAAATATTATCTTACCAAGAATAAAGCAAGAATCGATTTTACTTAAAACAAGAAAATATTAGCAATGAATTTCTTATCAAGATGACACGAATACAATCAATTTTACTTGTAACAAGAAAATATTTCTTAGAGTCAATTTAAATATAATCATTACCGGTATATACACTGAAATGAAACAAGCCGTTTTAGTTGTCCCGAACGAGGATTTATTTGTTGTAGACTGTTAACAAAGTCTTGCCTATAACGTTTTGAGTGTGTAGTAGCCATTAGAGTGAATAAAACGTTGCGCGAGCGCGACGCGGAGTCGTCTTGGTGTCATTCGAGTAGCTTTATAAACCGGCAAGATATACTGGCTCGCTCAACTTGACATTATGCTGATATTATATATAATTTCAACTTAGTTGTGTGGGCAATGTTTTTCCGAGTCAACCTCCAATTCCAACCTTGGCTGGGATTGCAGGGAAGTATAGGGATTATTGGGATTTGTTAAGGTTATATGGATATTTCCCAGAGGTCCTAGCGCGTTTGCGCCATATTTGAATATCTCGTGGTCGCGGAAAGTTGAAAGTGAAACACTTTACTGGTTTGTGTCTTGGATTTCGCTTTGTGTTACCAATTCTAAAGAAGTGGTTGATCATCAATTATTCGTCTGTCTTACAAAATCCTGGCTGCAGGGGTAAACACGGCAATGATGCGATTTCAGCCGGCTTTCAGTAAATTAGTTCGAAGACGAAGGTAAGTTGTTGACTCTGATCTACTAATTATAAATATATTATATAGCTCCTCAATGCATCTGAATGTTTGAAGCAAATCAAATAGTTGTCCTGAAGTTATCTTATCAAAAACTTGTCTTAGAGGATTCCATTTCACTGTATGGGAAGAGTTATTTTTCAATTGAAATGTGGATAATCATGTGTCTATAAATCAAAATATTAATTTGAATGGAGAAAGCCCATCTGGTCTCAGGAAATAAAATGGTATGTTATACAAACATTTATCGGGAATAACCGTTTGCATAACCTTTTATTTGTTTATGATACTGATTAATATGAATAACAATAAACAAAAGGAATTTCTAAGGATTTAAAGGCATATGTGATATTGGTTTGGTTTTAGAGGTGTTGTTATCATAATTTTTATGTATAAATTTCACTTCCAAACATTTGGCATTACTCAAAATATTTCTTCATGTGATATTGCATACCGGTTGTCAACAAGTTATATATTCTTGATTTTTCATCGAATTAAAATACATGTGGCAAACAAGTGCCAAGTGAATCAGCTCAGATGATACATGGGCAATTGTTAAGCTCAAATCCTCAGAAAGTGTCCCAGACAGGGCTTGAACCTGTAACCTTCTGATTGCCTGTGACATGCTCTAATATCAAGACACTTATTGAGAGTGAAGGTCACAATGATGTACTGGTTTGATCAAGCTATGTTCACTGCATATTCAATATTCACTATAAACCAGTAATACTTGGGAAACTGTCTGGGATTCATTTTCTGAGGATTTGAGCTTGACGATCATCATGTATATATTTGCATAACAAGACCGTTTAATGAGACTTATAATAAAGTAACATTATAAGTATACACGTAGGTTAGATAATGTCATAAGTGTTCTATGGGATATAGAGTCCCGACAATTACAGTAGTTAGAAAGCCCCGAGTGGACTTCTATCTAATTCGAGAGACTCTGTATCCCATAGAGCACAAGGGACCATTATCTAACAGTCTTAGAGAATGGTTGAAACCACAAAGTAATTTCAACTTTTACTAAAAAAAATTTTTGTCTCACACATTTACCAGAAACATTGACTTATTTAATTAATTAGTGAACTCTATATATAGTCCACTGTGCTATGACAAAAGAAAACAAAAGATCTTTTAGTGGACTCTACTGTATATACTATATAGAGTTCACTATTAACCTTTCTAATCTTGATGAATTAAAGCACTGTGGCGTATAAAGCAGTGAAATACTCAACATGGATTGGTTGGGTTGTTGCAACCATTATCTAATGTTAATTCATTAAAGTAAATGGTTTGAACCTAGGAGTATCATTATATGTGTGAAGTTGGTCGTCCACACCATAGTCAATAGAGGTATGGTCTGGAAACGCGGCGAACTTCAAAACGGCTAACAAGAAGCTGCGATTTATGTTGAGGATGCCCTGTGCACAAGTCTTTTGTTTTACGTTCATTAATATTGTTACAGCACGGTTGAGTGACTAAACCCAAACGCTGTCATTGGCTGCTTGCTTCATTATACAGAACATACAAAGTGTTCAGCAAGTGTGAAAGTGCACACATTTGCATAAATGTGAACAAAAACATAGAACAAAGACTTTGGCCGTGTTTCCAGACCATACCTCTATTGACCATGTCCACACATATGTTAATTCATTAACTTGTTTATGGTGTATAATTTATTATTATCTGTATTTTAATTGTGTTTCAACTTTCTAGATGAAGTTGCAATTTTGCCATTCCTGCTTAAACAAAACTAAGATAAGAGCAGCTTATTTTGGTAAGTTTGAGTATATTTATTTTGGTAAGTTTGAGTTTATTTTATTTACTAATAATTTTTTTATTATGCTTGTGAAAGAGCATATACATACAGTACCTGTACCTTCAAAAATCTGTATGATTTTTAAATAATTTGAAAATTTTTTCTCCTTACCAACCAAAACCGGGTGTTCAGTAGATGCACAGTACACGGTACACCCATTTCACCAACTCCTTACGGGGGTACCTGTTTATGTTTTAAGTTTGTCAAAGACTGTGTACACTCTGACAAACTTAAAACATTAACATGTACCAGTACTCCATCCTAGACTCAATAAATAGCTCAATGGTTAGAGCATCTTACCAACAAAATTACAGTATTATCATGTTTTAGTAGTTATAATTCTGGATAATGTAGTAATAACATTAAGTTGGTGGTATTAAATAAATTGGGAGGATGTAATGCCATACACTGTATACAGGTACAGTAGTTGCGTGTATTGTATAAATATTTCAGAATTTATATATATGTTCTGTAATATCATAATATTTTAGTTGTTATAATTACGGGTAATAACATTTGTCTAAGTCTCTGTATGTTAGTGACTTGGAAAAGTGTGATATTAAATAAATTGCCAGAGAATAAAATAATGCTGAGTATACAAATTAAAAAAAGAAATGTTATAGAAGTTCCATTGTATGACCTACAGTAATTGCTTCATGGAAACCCATTGGTTTTCAGCCATCTAAAACTGTACTTTATTCACATTATTAAATAAAGAAGAATGGTGTTCTGGCTTTTCTTTAAAGGGGCAGTGTCATTAGACGCACATGCACCAGTTTTATGATGAAACTTGAAAAAGTTAGGATAACTTTTTCAAGTTATTATTTCCAATATGGCGTCTATAGAGGGCGGAAACCATGGTGAAAGTAGAGAAACCATTCCGCCCTCTATAGTAAGTATTGGAAATACCAACTTGAAAAAGTTAGCCTAACTTTTTCAAGTTTTATCATAAAACTGGCGCATGCGCGTCTCATGACATGACTACTTTTCCAAACATGCAGACATTAAATGTTTTGTTATATTATATCAATCTATTCAGACAACAAAACATCACAAAACAACTTATCCAGTACTACTTAAAATTTGTCCATTTTTTAAACACAATTTCTTTGAAGGAATAGTAAGATGAAAATCATACATCCCAATTTTGCATTTTGCTTAGAAATACTCTCAAAATGATGACGAATAGCATGCTCGCTTATTGTCAATATCTCATCTTATTCTAGAAATATCATGGTTTTTGAAAGATGCAAATGAGATACCTTGCATCATAATCTGCACAAATAAAGTATGAGTAATACAGTGATGGATCCAGCTTTATCTGGTAGGGGGTGGTAGCGAAGTGAGATTCTAAGGAGTGGGGCGCGACCGAGGCAGGTTGGAGTGCCCCTGAGGCAGCAGGGACCAAGCTGGTGGTGGGGCTGGGGGCAAAGCCTGCCAGAAAATTTTTTTATACCTATTAATACCTATGAATAATATATATGATAGCTAATATATGAATCATATATCTATGAATCATATGATAGCTATGATATCTAATACCTAAAAATTGGATTTGACAAATCAATTGGCACCCTCACTGCACCCCCCATTGGCCAAGGCCAGAGGGGTGCACACACTTTTGTAAATCCATCACTGGAGTAATATACCTAGTATACTAGGCATGCTCAATGAAGTGTACCATTTTTATTAGCATTCTCTCTCAAGACATCTCATTTGCATTTAAAGGGCAGTGTCATGAGATGCGGATATCATAGATATCATAGATTAGATATCAAAGCTATCATATGATTCATAGATATATATATATTTTTCATATATATTATTCATAGGTATTAATAGGTATAACAAATTTTTCTGGCAGGCTTTGCCCCCTGCTGCCTCAGGGGCACTCCAACCTGCCTCGGTCGCGCCCCACTTCGCTAGCACCCCCTACCAGATAAAGCTGGATCCATCACTGTATTATTAATTTAGTTCTTCTTAGTTTATTTGTGCAGATTATGTTGCAAGGTATCTCATTTGCATCTTTCAAAAACTAGAATAAGATGAGAATTTCTAGAATAAGATGAGATGTTGACAATAAGCATGCTATTCGTCATCATTTTGATAGTATTTCTAAGCAAAATGCAAAATTGGGATGTACGATTTTCATCTTACTGTTCCTTCAAAGAAATTGTGTTTAAAAAATGGACACATTTAAGTAGTACTGGATAAGTTGTTTTGTGTTGTTTTGTTGTCTGAATAGATTGATATAATATAACAAAACATTTAATGTCTGCATGTTTGGAAAAGTAGTTAGTTTTGTTTTCCATCCAGTATGATATTAAAATATAATTAGAAAATCTTTTGTTTCTATTTACTAAACTAGTGGATTATGAGGATCCAGATACATGGAGTACAAAACAAGTGGGGAAAGTACCAGTGCTGGTATTTGATAAATATTTTGTATATGTAATTGTGGAAAAAAGGATCTTATTCAAAACTGATGATAGAAATATGAAGGAAGCTACTGTGGGGTTTTTGGCATCTTTTTACCTGTTGGATTTTGACTACTGCATCCAAAGCATAGATAGGGATGAATATCCTGCAGTATTTTGTTTTCAACGATATACAATATGCCACAAGACATTGCTGCCCCTTTTATTGGGATGCCAAAGCATATAAACATTATAAAAGTGACATTTAGCCTATGTGACAAACAACGTAGTAGTTCTCAACCTTTTATTATACTAAAAGTAAGCATGTCTTTCAAGCAAACTCAATAGTACAATAAAAGTGTGCAATAAGAATGGTAATCGGTGTGTTATGGTACTTCAGGAAAATACTTGTTTTAATGACAAGTGAACATTGAATTTGCTTACACAAATCAAAATATAAAAAGATTGTTATATACAGAATATGAGTTCTAATGTTTTGAGTGAAGGACCTTCATCACAGAAAACATCTCTCTGACAAAGGGAATTTGCTTGAAACATACCAGCTTGTATACCATATATAAGCAAACTCAATGTTCACTTGTCATTAAAAATTAACATCATGAAATAAAAACCAATATTTTCCTGGAGTACCACAATATACCTATGACCATTATTATGAATGTATTTAATTGTTAAATACCAGAGCATATATAGTCACTAATATGAGAGCATCATCTTCATTTTGTGAAATACTAAATGAATGCTGACTAAGTTTTTTAATTAAATGGTGGGGAACCATATAATAGTTTGGATATAATGATGAAGAGCAGAACTGTTATATTGTTAAATGCTTTTTATTACAATAGTGATTTTCACTATAGGCATCATCTGCCTCGTTCCTATGTATGTTATGTGTGTATATGTATATATTATATACCATGATTCTCCCAAGAAAAAATAACATATCTTAAGAAATATTTTCTTGAAATAAGAAATATTTTCTCAAAATAAGAAAATCCTAACCCAATAATTCTTATTTTAAGATTATTCTTTTCTTAATTTAAGAAAATTATTTTCTTAATTTAAGAAATATTTTCTTAATTTAAGAAATATTTTCTTAAGAAATATTTTCTTTAGAAAATTTTCTTACCATTCTCCCAAGAAAAAATTTCTTATTTCAAGAAATATTTTCTTGAAATAAGAATTTTTTTCCTCAAAATAAGAAATTATTTTCTCAAAATAAGAAAATCCTAACCCAATAATTCTTATTTTAAGATTATTCTTTTCTTAATTTAAGAAATATTTTCTTAAGAAAATTTTCTTAAGAAAATTTTCTTACCATTCTCCCAAGAAAAAATTTCTTATTTCAAGAATTATTTTCTTGAAATAAGATTTTTTTTTCTTAAAATAAGAAAACCATTTTTTGCTGTATATATATATATATATATATATAATATATATATATATATATATATATATATATATATATATATATATATATATATATTATATATATATATATATATATATATATATATATATATATATATATATATATATATATATATATATATATATATATATATATATATATATATATATATATATATATATATATATATAATTACTTACAAAATGAAAACACCGATTATTTCATTGAAGTTTATTCGCGACAAATTTGTTTCGTATGACAGGCCGAAGCTTGCCACACTCATCAGGTGAATGACTTATATTACATTTTAGCCGGATATATATGTGATATGCCTACAGTCAAATAGGGCTCGTATTACGGTTAGTGATGTAAGTTATGTTGGATATTTACATAATAGATATTTCTTTCGATGTCGGCAGGTGGATATTAGTTCGTTTCTTTTGTTGCGGGAGCTTAGTTCGGGGTGGTAGATAATTACAAATTTTTATATTTAATTTTTATTTTTAAATTTAAATTTTTCGCCGTCATAACTTGGTACAAAAACATCACCAACAAACCAGCACATTCATTCATCGGTTTCGACGTAGTAGAATTCTACCCGTCGATAACAGACGACTTACTGAACAAAGCCCTCGCATTTGCCGCCGAGTTCGACGAGATCACTGAGCAAGAGAAACATATAATTATACAAGCAAATAACTCCATCCTGTGTAACGAAACAGAAGCGTGGTGCAAGAAGGATTCAAACTCAAATTTCGACGTCACAATGGGCAGTTTTGACGGTGCCGAGACTTGCGAACTTGTAGGTTCTTATCTCCTGTCACAACTACCTCCCAACCTGAGAAACAAGATCGGTCTATATCGAGACGACGGTCTTGGCGCTTTCGATGATCCACCAACAACCATCGAAAACATCAAGAAACAAGTCTGCAAGATATTTAGCGACCACAATTTAAAACTAACTATCGAAGCGAACAAAAAATGCGTAAACTTCCTCGATATCACCTTCAACCTGACAACTGACACCTACAGTACAAACCATACTCAAAACCCGGAAATATCACCCAATACATCAACATCAATAGCAACCACCCTCCAACTATCCTACAGAGAATACCTGAGACGATTAACCGGCGATTGACAAACATCTCATCGAACAGAGAAACATTTGATAGCAGTTCCCAACCCTACCAAGATGCACTCAAACACAGCGGTTTTAACTACAACTTACATTACGACCCCCAACCCACAACCACAAAACACCGTAGGAGCAGAAACGTAACCTGGTTCAACCCACCATTTAGCTCGAACGTCGCCACAGACATCGGCCATAAGTTTCTTAAGGCAGTTGACGAGTGCTTCCCGAGAAACCATCCACTCCACAAGCTACTAAACCGCAACACAGTGAAGCTGAGTTACAGCTGTATGCCGAATGTGCAGAGCATCATCTCATCACATAACAAGTACATCTTGAAACAAGAAGCACAGAAGCACAAAGAGCCAGAACCAGAATGCAACTGCAGACAAAAAAAACAGCTGCCCGCTGAAAGGAAAGTGCCTGACAAAAAGCGTAGTGTACCAAGCCACCGTAACCAATACCGAAAGCAACGAAAACCAAACTTATGTCGGTCTAACAGAGACCAGCTTCAAGACAAGATACCTGAACCACACTTCATCATTTCGAAACAAGCATAAAAAACACGCCACAGAACTAAGTAAACACATTTGGACATTGAAAGAAGATAACATCCCTTACACAATCAACTGGAAAACCCTCAAGAAATGCCAACCCTACTCCAACAAGACAAAACACTGTAACTTATGCCTCCACGAAAAATTTGTAATTATCTACCACCCCGAACTAAGCTCCCTCAGTAGTAATATATATATATATATATATATATATATATATATACATGTGAGGAAGGGATTGGAACCGAGCTCTAAGCCAATCAGAATCAAGCATGATTTGAATGGACCAATCAGAGCACAGTTCTAATCCCAGTTTTCAGGGGGGTGTCGTATTTTTAAGGTGTGGTCACCCTGTATAGAACGACCAGCCATCAAATCAGGGGGGATATGAACCTGGTCGTATACAAGAGGTTTTTTGTGAATTTTGTATATATTTATCTCATGAAACCTGGTGTTGTTGTACGACCAGTTTTTTTTTATTATCCTTGAGTTTGACGACCAGAGAGAGAGCAAGGTCAATCAAGGTGATCGTAGTCAATTTCATGAGATAGATATTTTAAAATTCAAAAAAAAACTTTATAAACGACCATCATACCTCACCCAATGTGATTTATACTTACCCTCCAAAAAAACGTCCATATTATTTTTATTGGAAGAGTTGTACGATGTTGAAATAAAAATAATCAAATTTTGGTTTATAGAATTAATCATAGAAATTTCCGCCATGGAGCTCTTACCTCGACGCCATCTTATGGCCGAATGACTGATATTCTCTAGTTACTGTATATTTAAAAAGGATCTCAAAATATTTTAAGAGGATATATCTCATAAAAATTATATGGATGTTTCTTTCAAAAAAAGTTTGAGGGTTATAGTTTGAAAAAACCTCAAAATAATTTTAGAGGGAATATCCAATAAAAATATTAGTGGAAAAAGTTACTGTAAAAGTGATTAAATAAATTTGGATGGAAAACACTCAAAATATTTTAAGAGGATATATCTCATAAAAATTATATGGATGTTTCTTTCAAAAAAAGTTTGAGGGTTATAGTTTGAAAAAACCTCAAAATAATTTTAGAGGGAATATCCAATAAAAATATTAGTGGAAAAAGTTACTGTAAAAGTGATTAAATAAATTTGGATGGAAAACCCCAAATAAATTTTAAGAGATTTGTTTAGTATATAAGCAGCGGTTGTTTCATATTTTATCAGTTGTGTGTGTTTTGCTCGCTTGTAAGTTGTGCTTCGGTACAAGACTCTGACATCTTCCGATGTTCTGTTTTTTATTAAACTGCATCGGTGCGCGATCAACCCGTAGTCGAATTTGCGATTCGAATGAGATTGACTCAGGTCCATAGCGACAATCTGGTCATCCCTTGTTCAATGAATTGCTTATTTTACGCAAGGGTTGTTCGTTAGCATATGATGAAAGAGTTAGCTATAGTAAAAACACACACACGATGTAAAAAAAGTAGGATGAATTATTATTAAAAACACATATTTACAAAAACGAAAGTTACACATACAAGTTTGTAATATTTTTAAGGGGTTGACGTGTTGGATATAAAACCCCTACAAAATTAAAAATAAAAAACAGTTTAAGTTTTCTGTTTTACCAGTGTTTGGGTTTTTTCGTAGAACATAAACGCTTCACCTCGCGAGTCTACATACCCCCACACGCGGGGGTCATCGTTGTCGTCGTCTTCCGGCGGCTCGTAAGTATCAAAAGAGTACTCCGACTCCGACTGGACGCGGAAGGCCCACTCGCTCTCACCATCGGAGACGAGCAGTACTCCGGGTAGGGTCTCGTCGACGGTATCTTCTGTTGGGGGTGGAGGGTTTCGTTCTAAGAGAGAAATATAAAAACATAATAAATACATGTCGATTGTATACAGACAGTAAAAACATTGCTATCTTACATTTTCTTCTTTCTTGACCGTGTTTGTATCGCACGGTGTTGTGTCTTCAACTTCAACTTCAACTTCTCTTTTGTCCATCGTTTCTTTTGTTTGTCTTTTTCCTCGTTGCTTCGTGCTTTGAATTCGGTTTGTTTTGAGATGTGACTTCGTGCTTATTTTTATAATGACGCTCTACGGCCTATTACAATGGTTTGCGGCTTTAACCAATCAGAGTTTCTATAATCAAACCTCCCCCGTATCTATCCAATCAGAGCTCGTTCATTAAAGCCTTCATGTCAAAACAATTGAATTATTATAGGTGGGGAACAATACGTGTTGTTAAACGATTAGGGATGTGTATATATAATAAGCGCCGTGTTCTATTCCCTCCCCTTATGTCAAAACAGTTTGATTTATAATAGGATCGGAACAATGAAGCTTAAGGACGCGACTATATAATAAGCGTTTTGTTCTGATTCCTCCCCTTATGTCAAAACAGTGTGATATATAATAGGGTAGGGAGACAATGAATTTACTTGTTGGGATTAGCGACCATTTTGTTTGTGTACTTTGGTAGCTACGATGTTTTAATGAGTTCTAACCTTAATTACTTGTAGGGATTAGCGGCCATTTTGAAGGGATTAGTCCCTGTGAAATATATATTTCCGTAGGGGTATGTGTTTAAATACGTCTATTTTCTAGATATTTAAGCATTTTTACACTTATTTAAGCATATTTTTGTGCTTTTTGATACTTTATTTTACACTTTTCACACAATTTAGTATATATTTTAAGCTACCCGTTAAACTATTTTGCGCGATAATATAAGAGAGAGTTCATTAATTCACACATGTCAAATCATATGATAAATGGTTTTTTAATATTCATCTTAATATTTCTGCGGGGGTATAACATATTGTCTGCGAGTTTATAAAGAAGATATGTCTACCCACGAGAAGTTCTTGAGTTTCCTGTCGATGAACCACAGCAATAATAATTCCAGCTTCGACACCCATTCGGGTATTAAGAACAGAGGTAAGATTAAAATCTTTCAGTATTATCCCGCGTCGGTCATCTAACCAAATGTTATCGCGGTCATTTAACCAATTGTTATCGTCGCGCATCAAGTCCACAACGTAAAAATCAGAGTCTGTGCACACGGTATATAAAAACTCAGAGCTGTATAACTTCACGTTATTAAGTTTAATTTCGTTTATATCTATACTTGTTGTCATCGTGTCTAATAATTAATGTTTTTGGCTAGAGATGTCTATATATACAAAGGGATTAGTCTTTTACGATAAATATATTTTGGTTGGTAAGATATATATTTTTACCAATCTTAGTGTGTTCGGATGAACCGAATTCGATTTTAAAATAATTGTTATGTGCATCGTTAAAGAAAAGTTCATACATCTGTATCGGTTCGCCAGCAGGTTTGGATATGGGTCTTGAACCAATTAACTGTAGATTTCGTTCACGAGATAGAGCCTTCATAGATATTATATCTATAAATGTTGCTTGATTCATGGTTGATACGGCGGAGATTCCTCGATTGCTACATGTACAAACTGTCCGATCAAATGTGTAAATTCGTCCGATGAGTAGGTATATATATATATTTCTCATCCCATAACAATAGTATCTTATATAGTATTCTATCGGCACGTGCATTGTTGGGTAACATTTCCACTTTACGACATTCAATCACGTGATATTCAATGTGTGAAAAATACTTTGCTAAATCGGTCAGTATTACCAACAGTGGATTTTCTTTAGTACCTGCTATCATTTTGAAAGTGTTTTAAAAAAAATATGACTTCTAACGTGTGTTTATATATGTTTCCCTGCAACGTTTCGATAAATATTTTTAAGCAAAGTGTACTGCATTAAGTCAACAAAAAGATTAAAAAGATTTACATGTATAATCGTCGGAGCGCGTCTTATAATATTGAGTTGCTTGATTCATGGTTGATACGGCGGAGGTTCCTCGATTGCTACATGTACAAACTGTCCGATCAAATGTGTAAAATCGTCCGATGAGTAGGTATATATATATTTCTCATCCCATAACAATAGTATCTTATATAGTATTCTATCGGCACGTGCATTGTTGGGTAACATTTCCACTTTACGACATTCAATCACGTGATATTCAATGTGTGAAAAATACTTTGCTAAATCGGTCAGTATTACCAACAGTGGATTTTCTTTAGTACCTGCTATCATTTTGAAAGTGTTTTAAAAAAAATATGACTTCTAACGTGTGTTTATATATGTTTCCCTGCAACGTTTCGATAAATATTTTTAAGCAAAGTGTACTGCATTAAGTCAACAAAAAGATTAAAAAGATTTACATGTATAATCGTCGGAGCGCGTCTTATAATATTGAGTTGCTTGATTCATGGTTGATACGGCGGAGGTTCCTCGATTGCTACATGTACAAACTGTCCGATCAAATGTGTAAAATCGTCCGATGAGTAGGTATATATATATTTCTCATCCCATAACAATAGTATCTTATATAGTATTCTATCGGCACGTGCATTGTTGGGTAACATTTCCACTTTACGACATTCAATCACGTGATATTCAATGTGTGAAAAATACTTTGCTAAATCGGTCAGTATTACCAACAGTGGATTTTCTTTAGTACCTGCTATCATTTTGAAAGTGTTTTAAAAAAAATATGACTTCTAACGTGTGTTTATATATGTTTCCCTGCAACGTTTCGATAAATATTTTTAAGCAAAGTGTACTGCATTAAGTCAACAAAAAGATTAAAAAGATTTACATGTATAATCGTCGGAGCGCGTCTTATAATATTGATTTTATCATTCAACCAATGAGAATACTCCGATATTTTATTAGGGAATTAAGTTCAACCAATCAGGATACCCCATTTTTTTTAACGTGTTTTTTATAAACGTTTGTTCCTAATTTCTTTAGTCACAATATCATTATGGCTCGTGTGAAGCAGACTCATAAAAATTTGGAAAGTGGAAAATCAATTGCTCGGGTTGAAAGTAGAGGAAAAGATATTCCTAAAATGTTGAAACAACGTCGTCTAGAGCGACAAGAATATCGTAATAAGACTCTGGATATTTCAGATGGTGAATGCCGTCAAGGAAAAAAGAAAGTCAAACATTGTACAACTAAAGACAACATTGCACAGTCGCAATCAAATTTCGCTGTACCGATAGCTCAAGAACAGCCCAGTTACATTCTACAACCGCCAGCGAAGTATAACGCGACGCCACGGCAAGCAAAGACACCCCAGCAAGTAAATTCACCTCTACTCCCGCAAGCGAAGTATAACAGGGCGTCGTCGTGGCAAGCAAATATACCGTCTCTACCCCAGCAAGTAAACCACCTACCTCTACTATCGCAAGAACAGTATAATATACCCCTTCAAACACCGCAAGCAAAGTATAATACATCTCCTATTCCACTGCAAACGATCTCACCGCCACGGCCCGAAGATGAAATAGATAATTACATATACGATATGCCCATTGATTTCTTTGGTCAAATCCCTATTCCTTCTCCTGCGAATTTAATACGAATGTGTGATGAAATGGTCCCCGTTCAACAAGGAAAACAATTATTACAAATTGTGGATCAATTAGCAAATGCTCTTTCCCCAACATTATCGCCTATTCCTCTTTCACCACCACAACTACCACAACCACCTAATTCACCCCAGCCATTATTTCCAGTGTGTGAAGAAGAAGAAGAAGAGGAAGACGACCGAGAAGTATTGAACGATCCGCCATTGAAGAAAAGATGTTATAAACGTTCGTTAATATATATGAAACGTGAAAAAAAAGGCGATGAACATCATGAAGAAAAACGAATGACAATCTATTCGAATTATGATCAAGATATTATTTGTACACAACGCGATAAATATCGTGAGTTAGAGGGTCTCTATATTGAGAAACTATATATAAATAAACAATATTTGCAATGGCGTTCTAGAAAATTTACGAGTGATTTGATGGAAAAACGATATGTAATGGATAATAATAGGGATTTGAAACGAAAGACTGATTTAAAAAAAAGGAAACCGAAATGTATAAAATGATATTGTTCTAAAATAAAAATATCAGTAATGTGAAATATCATGGAGGTGTGGAATGTCATGGTAAAAGAACTGGCACGTTTTGAAATAAAAATTAATAAAAATATGGAACAAAGTGTGTGGAAATGTCTTGACGAAAATGAGAATTTATTTAAAAATATTATTGACCATTTAAAAATGCCCCGTGAACTTTTGGATGTCTATAATCGTATGGATCGCCATGAAATTGGACAAATAATAGCATTTTTTGCTTTAATCCTGTGTTTTTTTAGATATAAAAACATTGATAATGAGGAATATTATATCAAATTGTATGTACGTCAAACAATTTTAGATTTTAGAAATTCGCATCTTAAATTCATTTTATATCCCCATGATAAAAAAACACACGTCGTGGTTTTGGCTGTGGAATATATTCTTTGAATTTTTTAAATTAGTCTAAATACAATTTTTCAATACACTGTATTATAATTTCAGGATCTTCAAAGTTAATATTATATGATTCTATAATATTCTTAATAATAAAAGTAGATGATGTAGTATTCTTAGATGTAATCCTTATCCTTATAGAATAATTATATAATATATCCAAATGCGGTGGGTAATATTGTAAACTAATGGGTCTATTATTTTGTATAATACTATTATTTTTAACTATATCTGAAAATAAACTAACTTTAAACTTATAGGGTTTACTTGTCTTATAGAATAATTTAAACCAATATGAGTAATTCTGACAATTTTTATAACAACAGACACTGGGTGGGGTTTTCGTTAGCATCAGCTTAACAATCTTATCGAGATTAAAAGTATAAACCCTATCGTTACTAGTGTTAAGTTTTGATATAGGGTTATGATTTTCGCAAAAGAAAATAAAACAACCTGCAAGTTGATACACTATTTTCTCAAAAGCATCTAAATTATGTAGATAATAAAAAGTAGCCTGCAAATAAAACGGATCTATAAAATATAAATAAATACAGCAATATGTAAATTCATGACAAAAACAACGATTAAGTCTATGTAATGTATTACAAAGATAAGATCCTCCATACCCTATCGCTTTAGGAATTGTAGTTTGCTCATCATTAATAGTAATAGAAATAAAGTGGTAAACATCATTTCTTGGGTAATAACTGGTTTGAATTTCAATAAAAAAATTATCAGAATGCTTATCATTCAAATGAAAAATAGATTTCATTAATGTTTGAGAGGGTATTAATAGTAATTTGTGATAACGTTCACAGAGTTTTTCACCATAAATATAATATTTTCGTTGTGTATGAACAACGGGTATTATATAGTGTTGTTTATCTGTTAAGATTCGCCAATCCACGCATTCATCTTGATGCAATTCAGGTTTCATTTTTTCAATATAGGCGTAGTCTTTATATCCCCGACCAATTTGTCTCCATTCAAATTCCATACATTCGATAATTCCCCCATAGTAATAGTCACATAAGTCACAGACGGCAAATAATAATCCAATGTATCGGTTACGAAAATGTTGTATATAATACACAATTTTCAATATCGTCTTAATATTTGGGCCGTGGGCATTAGCTTCTGCATAGCTTCTTTTATCACCAATGTTTAACGACATTCTCAAAAACGAATGATGGACGTGTATGTTAAAGATATCGACTTGTATATATATACTATTTTTCCCATTCTTATAATATATATTTCTACATGTAGAATTTAACACGATTTTGATCAAAAAATTTGAAAAAAGTATTATTGTATGTATAAACTAATCCCACGAGTATATAATATATCAACTGATTTGACGTGTATGTGTTTTAGAACAACATTAGGGATTCGTGTCGTTAATCCCACAACACAGCATTGCGGAACTAATCCCCAAGTATTTGTTTAGAAGGAATCGCTAATTAGGGATTCGCGATGAGTATCACAAATCATCGGGATGACATGAAAGCTTTAATCAACGAACTCTGATTGGATCAAACCAATCTACCCACAGTAACACATAGTTACGCGGGATGCAATTATAAAAGCCGATGTAGCGTCGAAAATAATTAATATCAGTCTGAGTGTAGGAGAGTGAGAGATGTCAAAAATATTTGAGAACGTGAACAGCGAAATTAAAGAAGACTTCATCCCGTTAGAGACAAAGAATGAATCTGAAGAGACTATCGAGGAGTTGTATGCGGGTAAATATAATTGTGCATTTAACAAATGTAAAGAAGAAATATCCCAAGAACGACAAAAATTATTTTTATCCCGTATCACACATATAATGGATTGTGAATGTTACCAGTTTAAGGGTGAGAGACCCAGTTATCGTGAAGTAACTCTTCTTGAACTTCAAACGAAGAAGTATTTTATTTATCATTGTTATGATGACAAGTTAAAACCCCTTATTTTAGACTATTTATCTGAAAAAAAATCAAGAGATTATTTTAGTCAAAGTGAACTTGTAAATAGATTAAATTATTTATTTCGTAATGTTTTTCCCACGAATGCTATTATCGGGTATAAAGGTGGTGATAAAGAATCGTCTTTAGTTAAAACACTTCAAGAAAAAACTATTTTACATTGTGTTAATCTTGAATTTTTTGGAATTGAGAAGTACGATTATTTACTCTCGTTTTATAATCTTAAGCCAAGAAATTGTTGGTATCATACCAGCGAACCAACATGTTTATTGTATCATTGTAGTTTGTTTGAATGTCTTTTATTTGCGGCATGTTTGTTTCGTAAATTAGAAGAGGAGCATAATGAACGATCTGTACTCTCTATGTATGATAAGGAATTTAATTTTTTAAATGTATTCTCTCCTGAAAATTTTACCTAAATAAAAAAATACTGTCTTTTGATTTAAAAAAAATCAAAAAAATATTGAATGTATTTTCCTTTTTATTTTTAGAAACACAAAGATTGTTTAAAAAATTATCAAAAGCACATTTAAGACATGTTTATATTTTAAAAATAAAACGTACATTAGAACGTTATTATTTTGTCAATGATGTACATGTTGTCAAAAACACTATTTTTGTAAAAATAGATGGAGAGAGAAGTTTTAAAAAAAATAAGATGATCATAGAAACTCTTTGTACATTTAAATATATAAAAAATGATATCATTCTACGTATAGTATAAATAAAACGTTCATATTTATATTTCTCTTATTGGTATTAAAAATGAGTCAGAAAAAAATCATCCATTATAATGAACGTTTTTCGCTTATTAATCCAAGAAAATTCGCGACAATTGCGTTAAAATCATCAAATAATCTATATGCGTTTCAAGAAGTACCTTGGACACACTGTGTAATACCATCGAGTTTTCTTGACGGTTTTAAAATTAAAACAAATATTCGTGCTCCAGGGCCATTTACTGATTTTTCATTGACATTTAGTGACAATAGAAGTTTTCAAACAAAAAAAGCGAATTATCTTACGGGAGAATTAGAAGCAAGAAAAAAAGATTGGTATAAACGAAAAATAATTCATAGTATCGATGTAAAACTTAAAAATAATATTGTAGAAACATATAACGATGCATTAGGATGGAGTATTGTTCAAGTTAAAAAAGAGTTATTCGACCAGGATGAATTTGGAGCATATATTGGAAAACCTAATAAACCCTATTTTAGCTCTAATCAATTGTTTATTGATCCTGAGAAAAATTTCTTTAACGAGGGTAAACGTTTTGTAGATTTAGCTTATAATTTACCTGCTGACGAAGATTTTATATTGATTCAAAACATACAATTTGTAGATGAGCATTTTTTTTTAAATATAGTCTTAAATTGGCTGAAGCGAATCACCCCTATAATGAATACGATATTTCTATTGTTTATTCCGATGGATATACGTAGATGGGGTATATATAAAGATCGTTTTATCAAAAGAGGGTCACGTGTCATGGCTATGTTTCAGCGAGTACAAAATCAAGAGGGATATAAGATTTATCATGATTTAACACAATATAGTTATGTGGAATCCGTTTTTTTTTGGCATTTAGTAGGAAGTATGGAAATTGAAAAATCAAGATATCATCTACTAATATCTATTGCTGATTATGAAACATATGTACGGTATAAATTTATACTGGAAGAAGAATGTTCAAAAAATCCCAAAATGTACGTTATACATCAAGAGGAACACGACATTCCAGAAGAATGTTATGAATTTCTTCGTAAAATATGTGAAGCATGGAATGATGACCTATCCCCACGTATCAACGACAAAAGAATTGGTGAATATTTAAAGATACTAGATTATGATAGAAAACATTGTTTTAGTTATGAATGCTTTAGGAGTATTATAGCATTATATTATGATTTTTTTGTTTATAATAAAACTATAAAATACACTTGTAAAAAATGTAAAGGGGAATGCGAATGTAATGTGGATTACCCTAATTTCATCAGTGTAAATTTTAATGAAATAAGAGCTTATAATGTAGAAAAATATTCAATGGACAATGACCTCTTACGTAACGAAATAATACACTGAATGTATGTTTTTATTTTTAAAAAATTAATACATTAAAAACTTTTCAACATTGTTTCTGGGTTTATGATATACAATTCCTCCTTTTTGAAATTGTCTTTTGATTTTTTTCGTTCCTAGTTTTGCAATAATTTTTACTACATTAGCTTTTTTTTTATGCTCTTTTTTAAAATCGTTTATAAAAAGTTTGCCGTATTTATTGATTGTTTTATTTCCTCCACGTTGTCTTTTTTTCCCTTTAAAAATACCCCCGCGTTGCCTTTTTTCCCCCTTAAAATCACCACCCCGTAATTCTCTTATTCTTCCTACCATTGTTATGAAGGTTGTTTTCTCTGCCAATAGTTATCACCATAGTCTGCAAAAATTTCTTCATGGGCTTTTATATGTTTTATACTTTCTAAATACATTTTTTTATTATTGGGATCGTAAACAAAATCGGAATTATTTTTATATATAGAACCGGTTTTCCCATTATTCGCATAACGTGCTGCGGCGTGAGTTGTCAAATAAGCATCGATACAAGTGTTTGCATCGTTACAAATACTATATACAGCATTTGTGTTTTTACCATATTTACGATCCAATTTGACCTGTGTTGTTTTTTGACCCGTGTAATAAGAAATATTACGATCGGGTTTAAAAGGTTTTTTCCAAGCAAATAATCCCTCACCCGCATTGGGGATCGTTGATTTCTTGATACGTAAGTTATTTTGTTTTGCTAAATGAATCCAACATTTTTTTGTTTTTGCTGTTCGTTTACGACATCTTATTTTTTTTAAGGTTTTACTTCTACATTGAAGAACGTGACGTATACTTTGAGATTTCTCATTGCGCCTTTTTTTTCGGGGTAACTTAACTCTTACCATTGTGTTTTTTTAAAATATAGTTTTTATTCCTAAATAATCATTATTTTTTTCATGCCTCTGAATAAAATTTACCAAACAATCAACTTTATATATAATATCTTCGGGACAGTTGTATATTTCTTTTTGTAATTCTGTTATTCTTTGTTTTAAAATCTTTGATGAAATAGGTATTATCTTTTCTTTATCTTCTGTAAAATTTAGTAAACATTCCCTTAAAAGATACGGCGTAAATAATATTGAAGGATCATTATCTTGAATTTCATACCCGATATAAGGTGAGTTAGACGATTGTAAATAAATTTCAATATACACAATTTCACTCATATTTTTTTTTACTCTCTTTTTTTTGTTTTAGTTTTTTTTAAATGGGTTCTTTATTCTCAAAAAAAATCCCTCCTATACTTACGTTGACGTGTATTAATATACAGGATTCATACGATGTTACTATTGATCGTGTTGATGGTGAAGACGAAAACATAAATAAAAATAAAAGTACATGTTTTTCTTGTTTTAGAAAAAAAAAAGAAGATGAATGATGATCAGAAAAAATTAAAATATAGTCAAAAAGATATAGATAAAATTGTAAGTTTATTTAATAAGAAAAAAGAAAGTAAGAAAAATGAAAAAATAGACGATTATTTTTCTGTTAATCATATAGAAACTATTAGTAGAGAAAAATTTAAAGTCACTGAACAACATTTTTCTTTGGATGTTTCACGGGAAAAAACGGTTAATTTTATTAGTTTTATTCAATCGTTATCGTTGGTTTTTTCTTATTTAATTAACATTGCACGGGCAAATGTAAAAAGTGATGACGATTATGTTAGATTTATCTTTAGTAATGCGCCAAAAAGTTTTTTCTCTACAGCCGTTTTACCCGTGAAAGACTTTGACGTTAAATATTTCTTAAATATTATGGAAAAATTTATGCAGAGTAATAAAGAAATAATAGCTAATGGTTGGAATAGTAAAGTAATTGTTCAAACTTTTCCCGCAGGAATAAGTACAAATAAAAAAAAAAATAGTGTACTAAGGAAAAAAAGTATTTACAATAGTTTGAATAAGGGAAATGTTACAGATAAAGGCGGTGTGAAAAGTAATGTAAAAAAATATGGCCGTAAATTTCGCACGGGGGTATTTTATATTCTTAGCCATGTATTATTTCGTACAGTGAAAGATTGCTGTTTTGCTTTAGGATTATTAGTGGGTTTATCATTTTTAAAACAAGACTATAAATATGGTATAATGAAAAGAAAACCCAATAAACCCGTGGATGATTTATTTACGTGTGAAGAAATTCGAAATGTATATCGGGAATGTGGGATACCCGAGGGTAATGTTGATGCTACACAGTTTGAGTTAGTATATAATAATTATTTAAAAAAACAGGGTGTTGATTTGTTAGTGTATGCTGACACTCATTCCGATAATATAATTTATGATTCACGAACTGATAGTGAGGGTAATCTTATTAAATTGACTAATGAAATTGTATGTTTATGGTTAAATAATAACCATTACGATGTAGTCTTAAGCATAAAGGAATTTTCTAAACTCAGTACCAGTTCTTTTTGTGTTAAATGTATGAGTTATTTTACACGCCATGAATATGTCGATAATCACCTATGTACTACAAATAACTTAACTTGTTTACGATGTTATAAATATCCGAATAAGTGTAAAGATAAAAATAATAAACTTATTTGTAGCAGTTGTGATATAATTTTTTGTAATGAAAATTGTTTTACAAATCATTTAACAAATAAAACTTTTAAACCTTCTCAGGATAATTATAACCGTTTAACACCTTGTCAATATTTTTTTTATTGTAAAACCTGTAACAAAATTTGTCATCGATTCTTTTTCATTTTTTCTAATAAAACAGTTAAACATGATTGTAGCAAACGATTTTGTTTTCATTGTGATAAATACATGAAACAACCTCATTTTTGTTATGTGAAACCCATTTCACTTGAATATAACAAGGGGGAAGAAAGTGAACCCACTTTATTATTTTTTGATTTTGAAACAAAAGTAACCGAAACTAAATTGCTCGTACCGTTTTATTGTATCGTCCAAAAGGTATGTAAAAAATGTCAACATATTGAATTTAAAAAAACAAAAATATTTGAAAAAAAGGATCAAGAAATTATCGATAATACTATTGAAAAAGTTAGTTGTTGTGGGAATAGACAATTTATTTTTGATAACAATGTTATTGAAACTTTATGTGAATTTATGTTTGAACAAACAAATTCCGTTTGGATAGCTCATAACGGGGGTAGATTTGATACAATTTTTATTTTAAAATATATTTTAGAAATAAAACAGATAATGCCGAATACTATAATGAACGGTACTAAAATAATGAGTTTAATAATTAAAGAACAAAATATTAGAATCCTCGATAGTTATTTGTTTTTTAGTATGAAATTAGCAGATATTCCAAAAGCAATGGATCTTCAAGGGGAATGTAAGGGATTCCATCCGTATGAATTTTACGATTTAACTTATGAGGGTGAAATTGTAGATCGGAAATTTTTTGATACGAAAAATATGAATCCATCCATCCATCCATTTATATATTCTTTACATGTTTCATGCATATGAACTGCTGGCTGTACAAAAGTTTGCAAGCCAGCCATCAAAATTATCCTTACAAAACATAATACGTCGAATCTGGGAACGGTCCATCCCAAATTCATCCTCCAATTTCTTCCATGGATAATGCGATCCTTCCATAAAGAGAGTTTGTTTCTCAAATGTTTGGTTGTCCATTCTGATAACATGTGCAATCCATTTGAGATCAGCAACACTTAATGAATTTGAAAAATGGTATTTAGAAAAAAAGAAAGAGAAATATATATTTCGTAAAGAGATTTATTATTATTGTTGTAGTGATGTAGATATTTTAAGAAAGGGATGTGTTAAATTTTCTACAATGATCGGTACCATAGGTCATATCACCCCCTTTTATGCAAAGAATTGTATTACGATTGCTAGTTTAGCTTTGAAAGTGTATAGACTTAATTATTTTTTTTTAAATTGTGTGGGAATTATTCCTGCTTCGGGGTATAGGGGGGGTGTAAAACAGAGTTTAATTGCTATTGATTGGTTAGATGAAATTAATCGAGAATTAGGAGGAAATTTAGAATATATCTGTTCACAAAATGGGGAGAAAAAAATTCTAGGACGTTTTGTCGATGGTTTTTATAATGAAACGATATATCAATTTCATGGTTGTTTTTATCACGGATGTCCCAAATGTTTTAACCCCTATGCATTAAACGTTCTTACAAACGAAAAATATAGTAATTTATATGCAAATACGCAACGTTTTTCTTGGACAATAAAAAATGCCGGTTACAAATTAATCGAGATGTGGGAATGTGATTATTTAGAAGAAAAAAAATATACACAGAAACAATTAATTGAAAAGAAAAGAAAATTTTATCCGTTTACTCCTTTAACACCACGTGACGCATTACATGGTGGACGAACTTCCCCGTATGTTTATTTAAAGAAACAAAACCAAACGAACGAATAAGTTACGTCGATTTTACATCGCTATACCCTTATGTACAAAAAAATTATGATTTTCCCGTGGGTCATCGTACTATTTTTCTGGGGAAAGATTGTAATAAAATAAAAATCAAGGACATATTTGGTTTAGTAAAATGTTGTATTTCACCTCCTCGAAATATTTACTTTCCTGTTTTACCTGTTAGAATAGATGGGAAATTATTATTTCCATTATGTTATAAATGTGCTGTGGATAAATGTAATAAATGTGTCCATAATGAAAGCGATCGATACTTGACGGGTACTTGGACTAGTGTTGAGATTAATGTTGCTATAGATAGGGGATATAAAATAATTGCTCTTTACGAAATATATCATTTTGAACGCAAAGAAAAAATCTTTTCACAATACGTAAATCAATTTTTAAAAATCAAACAAGAATCTTCAGGAATTCCTACGGATGTTTGAACGCAGATGGAAGTAAAAATGATGATAAAATTAAACAGTATTGTAATGATTATTTAAAAAATGAAAATGTTTTTTTAGATAAAGACAAAATAGAGAAAAATCCCGGATTAAGAACTATTGCAAAAACATTTTTAAATTCGTTATGGGGAAAATTTGCCCAAAACGAAAATAATACACAAGTGTGTTTTTTAAACGATTATGAAGAATTATTAAATATCGCCAATAATAAAAGTAAAAAATTAACATCGATGGAATTTATAAACGAAACATTATTACGTTGTACATATGAAAAAATTGATGATGCAATAACCCCTCTAAAAACGGGAAATGTAATCATTGCATGTTTTGTTACTGCATATGCACGTTTGAAATTATACGAGTTACTCGTTAAATTAGACGATCGCGTTTTATATTTTGATACAGATTCTGTTATTTATATATCTGATGAAAATAATTATACTGATGTTAAAACGGGAAATTATTTAGGAGATTTAACGAATGAATTAAATGAAAATGAATGGATAACAAATTTTTGTTCAACGGGTCCAAAATGTTACGCGTATATAACTAATTTAAATCAGGAATGTATTCATGTCAAAGGTTTTACTTTAAAAAATGAAACAATAAAAGAAAAATTGAATTTTTTATCCTTGACACAATGTGTTAAAAATCAAGATCAGATCATCGAAATTAAATATCACAATAAAATATGTAAAGATAAACTTAATCATATTTTTATTGAGGATGAAATAAAAAAAATTTCATTTACATTTAATAAACGTGTTGTTAAAAATAATTTTAATACGATTCCGTTTGGATTTTTAGATAACTGAAATGAACAATGTTTCATTACCATTTCAACACCCTTTTATGTTAACGTTATGTGGTCCTAGTCAAAGCGGGAAAACATATTGGATATTACAATTATTGAAAAATATTAACATTATGATTACACCTGCAATTGTTAAAATGGTTTATTTATATTCAATTTATCAACCTCTGTACGCTGAAATGGAAAAAGTTCTTGCGGAAAAACAGATATTAGTGTTGAATTTATCGATTGTCAAAAGGGTATTCCCCGCATTACTGATATACAAACGAATACCCGTGAAAATACGCTAATAATATTAGATGATCTCATGTTAGTTGCAACATCATCAAAAGAAAATCTTGAAAGAATAGATAATATTGCAACTCAAGATGTCCATCATCGTAATATTAGTGTTATTTTTACATGTCAAAATTTAACATATGGTAATGGTAAATTGCGAAATTTACGTGTCAATAGTCAATATTATGTTATGTTTAAAAATTTAAGCGATTATAATAATATGTATACGATATGTGATAATAAGAAAATAAATAGAAATAGATTTAATAAAGTATTAAGTAAAATTAATGAGAAACCCTATGGTTATTTGGTATTTGATAATTGTAGAAAAGGGTATGAAAATTGTAGAATTAGAACCAATGTATTTCCACATGAATCAACGATAATCTATGATTTGTAAATAAATGTAAAAAGAAAAATAAATGTTTGTTAAAAAATAAAAAGAGTTGTTGAAAATCGTTTTTTTAAAAAGTATATATATGGGGGGTGTGTATATTGTGTATGGATTTTTTTTAAAAACATGGCAAGAAGACGATATAGAAGCAGGAGGGGGATTATCCTTAGAAAAAAGAAACAAAAAGGGGGTAGTGATCTAGATATTTTTGGCCCTTTGCGATCGTTAGTTGGAAATCAATTGGGAATTGGTATTCGAAAAAGAAAAAGAAAAAGAAAACAAAAAGGAGGGTTTGCACGTTTTGTATTTCCAGAGATGTTTAAAAAATAAATAAATCACTGTAAATAATTAATTTTTTTGTTTAATTAAAAATTGGCATTATTAAAACTACAACATGACTGATTGTTATTACTCTTACAATTTTTTTTACATTTTTTATTATATATTCGCACGAGTACACTACCTAAAATTGTTTCTATTTTTTTTTTAAATTTAATATCGTTTTTTAGTTTAACACGTTCATTTTTAAATATTTTTGTTTATTATTATTTTCGAATTCATTACGACATTGATTGTATAAATATAATAAACTCCAATTTCCACACACGGCAGTATTTTTAGATTGTAATTGTTTACTTTGAATATATTGAAATGTTAGTCCTTTTTTTACACTATAATCATACCAATATTCACGTTTATAAAACGAGACATCTTTGGCAAAACTATCAAAAAAATTCATATGTTTTTCTTTATCCACCCATATAGCAATCCAATGTTGTCCGTTTTGATCTGCTTCATCCGTATTCCAAATCCAACACGAGGGATAATAAATTTTTTAGGAAAAATATTTGCAGGAAATGTACCCAAATAATATTTATTTAAAAACTTATTTATTTTTGAAATTTTATTAATCTCGTTCGTAAATAAAAATTGGGTTAAAAAACAATGTAAATTCATTGATTTTTGCGTCGCCATTTTCTTTGTGTTGAATAGGGTGTTGAAGGTGGGGTAGGAATGTGGGTTGTGAGGGATGTAGATGGTTCTTCGTTACTCGCAAGACCCGAATGGGTTTTTCCCAAATTTATATAACGTTGTCGTAATTTTATATTACGTATATAATAGGCAGGCATATGTAATTTTTTCAATTCTTTTAAAGCAGTCGTCTGCTTTTGTTGTGTAAGATTGAACATGTTTTGTTTGCTGACATTATGCGTTAAATCGTATAATAAATCATCATGATTTATTGCAACACCGTTTAATTTTATTATATCTGTACCACCAATTTTAATTTTTTTCCTTTCAAGAAATTCTTTTATTTGTTGACCACTTGTCACAGTCGGTGTTTTCCTTATCCCGGGTGATTCATCATTGGTGACCTCATTTTCAAGTTCATTACTTTTTCTTTTCATATTTTGTTGTCTTTTTAAAAAACTAACCATACTCTCTGCGACACGTTGATCATTATTAACTTTTTTCATTTCTTCTTTCATTTTATTTTTACTTTCAATAAGATCGAAATTATTTTTGTTGTTAATTCCCTGCAATAATTTTTCGTTTTCATGATCAGTTTTGATTAAATCTAAAATTTCATTTAATTTACTCGGATTAATTAATTGCATTTTATTTACTTCGGTCATTTTTTTTTATTTGTTGGTTAAGTAATTTGTATGCTTTTTGATATATGTTGATTATACGAAAATCCTCAGATAATAATATTTTTAAATCTTTTTCTTTTATTTTGTTCTTTGAAAACTTATTCAAAATATATTTATTATCACTGGAAATTTGGATAGAAATTTTTTTATTTAAAATATTTTTAGCAATGTATTGTAATTTATTAATTAATTGAGAATCTAACAACGTATTTTTTTTATCAATATCTGCTTTAAGATATTTTTTTAACGATGGTAAAAAATCCTTTTTTTTTTTTCAAAAGCTTTTTTCTTTATTTTATTTAATTGAACTAATGTTTCTAAAAATTTTAAATCATCTTCGCAACTTGATGAAGAAGAAGTAACGGAACTTTCACTAGCCATTTCATCACTAACATCATCGCTAACAACATCGCTATCATTTTCACTATCATCCTCCTCCTCATCATCATCATCATCTCTTGAATTATCATTTTTCTCGTCTTTTTTTACCTCTTCTTTATTTAATTCATCATTTTTTTCTTCATTCATTTTTTTTATGCGTAAACTGAAAACGGTGGAAATACAAGAATATGTTCACGATTTAGGGGTATTTTGTTAATAACTGTTTTTTTATTTTTGGTTTTTTTATTCTATTCTTTGTTGTAATGGGTTTTGTGTTCTTCATTTTTTTTGTACATCCCCTTGTCACAAATGTTGATAATTAAATGCTGTGTAATAATCTTGCAGGGGTATTTAATCCCACTCTAATTTCATTTCGAAATTCACCCACAAATATTAATGCCCCTACAACTGTATTTTGAGAAAAATGAAAATCCACATTAACATTTCCCGACGGTCTTATGGGTAATACTGCCAGATGAGAGTCTCTATTATCTGTTAAATCAAATGCTAATATAGAATACCCGTTTATAAAGTCATTATAAGTCATAGGCATTTCTGAATAGTTGCGATTTAATACCGAACGTAATTTTGAGTAAGCTTCAGCATGATTTTCAATTCTTCCGACAACAGCGTTATTTACGGAAACTTCAACATTATCATAATTAGGCCAGTTAAACTCAAAAATATTATGAGCATATGATCCGTTCCAATTTGCTAATGGGGAAAATACAATATATAAACGTGTAGGAACGCTACCATTAAACACATCGATTACTTGATGTGAATTTCGTCCTGCAGCTACTGATTCAGTAATACAACGATAATTGGTTGTATAATATAATGTTTCTTTATTATGGGTCACCATCCCTATATTAAGCGCATTTCATAATTGTTTTTTGGATTTAAATACAGGAATTTTTATTTTAAAATCGTCTAGGGTAATTATAGTATCAGCAACGGGCATATTCGCATGATTGGCACCCATCATTACAATTGTATTTAATGCCCGCGTTAAACGTAATTCGACTTTATACGCTGTAGGAATATATATTTCAGCACCACCTTCGCTAAATAATGAACAATCAATCTCATCTATCAAATTCTGCGATTGATTTTGAAATGCAATTGTTTTTTGACTCCCTCCTGCATTCACGACATTAGCATTATCAGTGAAACCCACGATATCGCTCATATGTTGGGCTGTATCTAAATATGCTAAATTAAGCTCTTTAGAATCTTTATATCCCGACGGTGTTTGACGCATTATAAATTGTATCCATGATGCAAATTGTGCAAAATTATCTGATGGCGTAATTAAATTTTCATTTATTTTTAATTCTTTTGTTTTCCACATTGTACGAAGGGGTAATGAAATCATCGAAAACCCCGATGCTGCAAGTGATATAGCTCCAGCAGCATTTCTAATCGATACTCTAGCCATTATTTTAGCATCGCTTGTTTTCATTAATCCAACAGCGTTCCCATGTCTTGTAAACGTGTATACTGACGATTGATTATCTACAGGCGTTGCGATAAGTAAACGTATCATTATAGGGTGATGAAGTAGAAAATTGTAAAGGCTCGCTAAATAATATGTCATTTTTTTCCACATCTTCAATTTTTTTACTCATTTTATTTTTTTTTAAACGTTAATTTTAAGAATATTTGAAAGTGTTCCCAACACTTGAGGAAGAAACATACCCAGTGCCAATGCTCCACCAAAACCTCCTTTTTGTTCTACTATTTTTCTTCTACGTTTTCTTATTCCTCTTTTGTTTTTTCTTTTTTTGATATATTTTTTACGCGTCATTTATTTTATTTTTAAAAAACAACAATAACCACAACAACAATAAAAATAATAATAATATCCACAACATTATGATTTTTTTATATAACTTTTTTTTTATTTATACTTTTTTTTACACAGTCTATCTATTTTGTAAAAAACGTATTACATTTGGATTTTTTTTTTTCTCTTTTTTTTTATTATCACTTGTATAATAAGTATCTAAATTTAAATTTGAGGGTAATCCCACACCCTCATTTAATAAAATTTCTTTCTTAGTTGGATTTTCTTTATTTTTTCTTTTCACAACAAAATATGATGAGGAATAATTTTTTCCACGATTTCTACCGTTTAACAATTCAGTATAATCTTCTACGGATAGTTCATTTATTTTTTCAGTCATTATTTTTTTCTTCAAATAAATTTATATATATCTTAATTTCTTCACCTTTTAACGGCACGTTATTCTCATAGTTAATAAAGAACTGTAGTGATTGTTTAGCCTCTTTATCACTCATAAATAAAAAATAGGGGAATTTTTTTTTTTCATCATTTAATGATGTATAAGGATTTTTTTCGTCAATATAAAATAATTATTTTATAGTATATATAAAACGTTGTGTCGCATTGGAAATAATAGTAGATGAAGAAACTGAAATCGTTCCATTATTTATTTTTTTTGATTGTGTTATTGCACTGAAATCCATTTTGTTTGCACACGTAATTCGAAATGAATTTTTGATATTTTTATATTCAATCGAATTTAAATTCCATAAAAAATTTTTCCCACTATTTACTAACACGTAAAGAGAAAATGATAAAATATTTTATATTCTTTAATTATCATTTCCCCATTTTTTTCTTCAAGAACAATCAAAAGCATTATGTTAAACGTATTAAACAATCAATACTAAGCGTTCCTGAATCAAAAGGAACTAATTTTCCTGTAGTATCTTTAACTTTAATATGAATTTCTCTTATAATGTCTTTTTTTAATTTTCTCAATGATTTTGGGGGACTATAATAAACTAATTGTCCATCCCCCCCACCACCTTGTCGATTCCATTGAATGGGTACTGTTGTTAACAATTCGGAACAACTATCACCAACTAACCCCAGTTCTATTTCATCACAATATATAAACATTTTATTTAATCCGTCGGATACATTGGGTAAGTAATCAAAATGTTTAGAAAAAAGGGTTCGGGGTGTAGGTTTATCTTTTTTTATTTCAAACAAGAGAGGTACGATTTCAAGACCTTTTTCATTTTTTAAACCTAGCATAAAAGCTAATTTTTTTTGAAAATAATATATTAATATTTTGATTAAAAGAAGCATATTGAACACCGTTTTTTTCTATTGTAGTCTTGTTAGATAATCGAAATTCATTTACCTGTAGCCCATCGACTGCTTTATTCGCATTTTCATATACCCAATACTCAATCTCAACATTAACATTAATAATTACTTTCCCATTTGACCCGATGGTAAAAAAAATTTCAAATCCTTCTAAGATATTATTTAAAAACATAATTAATGAAGATAAATCATAAATTCCGTCGGGTATAATAAATTTATCCGATTTAAAAACGAACTCACTGCTGGCGTATACCGAATTATTATTTTCTTCGGGTATAAAATTCTTATAGGTTATGATAAATGAAAAAAAACATTCATCACCTACAATATTTTTAGTTGTTTGGGGATAACAAACTTGTAAAACTTCTAAAAAACATTCATTGTTCAAAGCATCAATGGGTTGTGCAATTTTCATTTCAAAATCATTAATCAAATTATTTTGAAGTCCTCTTGATATTGAATTACTAGCAATGTGTAAATTCATTTTTTTTTTAAAACTTGTAATTCAGCACGATAAAAAATTCCTTTAATTTCTTCACGTTGTTCGTCTTCTAATTGATATGTAACGGGATCGGTGATAAATACTTTTTTAATAACAAATATCTCATTAGTCCATCGTCGAAGACTGCTTTTTTCAAAAATATTATTTTTTACTCTCACAATACGTACACGAGTACCTTCTCGTATCAGATCTTGAGTGGGAATAGGATAATTTAAATGATCACGTACTATTTTATTTTTTACTTTACGTATTTTTCCTTTTTTTTCTTCGCGATAAATTTCAAAAGGTGTTGCACCAGCTAATGCTTTATGTGGGGAATTATTATAACGATTAACAATAAGGGATAAATACTGAATATAGTCAAATTCTCCAGTCATTGTTAAAACACGACGAACTATTGTTTTTAAAGTTCCAATTACACGTTCCACATGGGATGCTTTTATTTCTCTATTATACGTATGAAATACTTCAAAATTATACTTTTTACTTAATTTCGTACGTATATCTTGAAATTCTGTTCCTTCATCACTTTGAATTTTAAGAGGGGCTATTCCTTCTTCAATAAGAATACTTTCAAATTTATTTTTAACATTATTAGACGTTTTCTTTTTTATTAATTTTACCCAACAAAATCTTGAAAAAATATCAATACACACCAACCAATAACGATATTGATTATTATATCGGGCTAAATCTTTATTTTCAGCTAAATCAATTTCCCATTGTTCATTATTTTTATTAACAGCATATTTCAAACGTCTATATTTTTTTTTACTACTACTATGTAATCTATAATTAGAATAATCCTCATCAGTTAATGTCTCTCCTTTTAATAATCTTGAAGCTTTTTTCAATAAAGTCAGCAGAAAATTTAGTTTTTTTTCTTTTTACTCATTTCTATAATAAAGAAATAAAATTAATATAATATTCTTCAAGTTCATCAACGAGTTCTTTGTCGCGTAATATCCCCATAAAATCAACTTCTATATTTTTACAGGCTAACTCTTTATTTATAGTCTCACCGTACAAACATAATGTATCTTGTATATTTTTACAATGCCTAAAACGATAATAAAAAATTTCTGAAATTACTGATGGACTTAAACGGTGACAAACCTCATCATCATCACTTTCTACTTTTATTTTCTTAATCTTTTCGTCGTCGTCATCGTCGACGTCGTCGTCAAAATTGAGTGTGGGTTTCTTTTTCTTCAATACACGTTTTTTGACGGGGGTAGGTTGGGATTTATGACCTGTTGCATGATTATACTTTCTTAGGGCAATAATATATTCATCCAAGGAATCTTTCTTTTTTATATGAAAACTACCCCAATCATCAGACCATACGATTTCACTTGGTGTTGCGTTGTTGTTGTTGTTGCTGGTTGTCGGTGTTGGATCATCGTCAAATTCCATTTCATCGCCTAATTCGTTATCTTGATGTTGATAACAAATTTCCAAACCACCCCACGCATATGTACGAACAACCAAACGGCATGTTTGCTTTTTCCAATTTTCAAATCTTACCACTTCAAAAAATATCTGCACCAATTTCTCTTGAATGCTAATCTTATTAAGAACATTCAACAATGAAGGAATATGATCATTTTTCACTTCAACAGCGCTATTGTATGTGTACTTGTCACATCTTTTATTTGTCGGATATACTTTGGCGAGAATAGCATTACCGTTGATTTTTTTTTGTGCAATTATTTTTGCAGACAAATCTGTATACGATTGCATTTTATAAAAATGATCATATTGTTGTCGTGCAAAAAGTTCCACCATCTCTGAATCTCTTACCGAGGGTAAATGATGAATCACTGTAGGGATGTTTATTTTATACCCTCTGCACAATTTAAAAATAAATTGTATTCCATCACAATGAAAAATTTTTTATTACACTAATAACGTGTATAATTGATTACAACATATTATATCAAATAAACTATTGTGTTTGCATTGCATAACTCCTAAAATTTTACATAACTTTCTATGTTGTTTTTTTGTTTTTATTTTACATTCTATTTTATTTTCTAGAAATGCAACAAGTGCTTTCCCTATTCTTCCATTTCCATCGGAAAAAGGATGAATGGTTTCAAAAATATAATAAATCAAAACTGATATATTTTTTCTTTGATAGTTTTTTACGTAAAATTCATCTAAATGTTCCATATATTGTTGAATATATAAAGGATCAACCCCCTCATGAAATCCAACAAATCTTTTTTCTTGACTGTAATGTCCAGCATTCGTTAAATGGGCCATAGATATTTCATGAATAGTTTTACAACATTCACTTATTTTCCATTTTTCATTTTTTTCCATATAAAATTTTCGAAGGGCAAAACAAAATCTCCCACATCTCATCCAAAATTATTTTTCATTTTCTTCGTCTTCTTCCATTCGTATAACATCATACGCAAACACTTTAAATTTTATACAAGTTTTTAATTCCATTTTTTCTACATACACGTTTGTTCACTAATACTTTTATAAAAATTATCCCAATTCACATTCGATTCAGTCATTTCATACATAGGATTGTATGCAGCTAAATTATAATTCAATGTTGTTTTTATATACTTTTTTATCATAGTAAATAATTCTATTACCTCTTCCTCAAGCATTATTACATATGCAAATATTTTCTCTTTACACTTAAATTCTCCTATACTTCCTCCATAATCTTGCTTAACACCCACAGAATGATTAACTTGGGTGTGATTTTCATTTAAAACATAATTACTTTTGTTTAAAATACTTAATTTCAAAGGATCAAACTCAAAAAAATAACTTTTACTCTTACAATTTTTATACCGACATTTATCAAAGGATACTTTACCCTTTTTTATATAATGTATAAAATCCCAAAAAACATATCTAATTTTTTTTTCAGAAAGACCTTTTTTTTGTCTATTGAATAAACTTCCTATAGGGTTATGTTCACGACAATAAAATATAAAACATGAAGTGAACATGATAAGATTTTTAATTGAACTACAATAAGCATAAGAATTGAAAATACTAGGTGCTACCATTAACAAATAAATATTTAAAAAAAGAGCAAAATCACCTTTCTGGCTATGTATGTGCTTAAATTTGCTAACTAAACTTTCTTTTCCAAAACCCAGGGTATAAGATATGTATTTTCTTTCAAAGGTTAGATTTTGTACAAAATATGTATAATGATACTTATCATTGGTTTTTAAACATTGAAATAAATCTGAGTCTTGGTTTTCAAGGGGTAATACAATAAATAATTCGTTAAAACAATCGGGAAATGAAAAAAAACTACAGCATAACGTGTCTGATTCAACGAGTATAGTACGTTGTTGAAGCCATGATCTCTTCAAGGAATATTTTCTTTGACTTGCTTGTAAATTCGGAATCATATAAGAGAAACGATCTTCTAGAATAAAATAGGATTCCATTCCATGGGTTGCTTGGATTTTTTTCATATTGACTATATAGCTTTCTTCAGGGGGGTGAATGTTTTCACAATTCATCCTGGGACATGTGACATATTTTCCACGATAATAATCAAATAATCCACATAACCAAAATAAATATCCAATTTCTCCTTGGTTAAAATATTGAAAATAAAGAACAACTCTTAAAATTGTTTCAATCATATTGCTGTGATTTTGAAAAATCTCTTAGTCTTTATATAGCTTTTCAAATTCAATAAGCTAAATAAACATTAATCTAAATAAAATAAAAAACATTGTGTTTTCTGGTTCATTCTTCAGTTGAATCTCATGCAAGCAATATGTCAAAACCAAAACAGTATGATCTTCACTATCTTAAAGAAAATTGTCGAAATCAAATATTTATTGTACGTAAATGTGAACAAATCCTAAATCCATGCTTTCCTATGAATCGATTATCTATAAATTTGGAAGTTATGGAGTATTTAAAAAATAAAAAGCTTAATTATAAACAATATATAACAACACATGTGGCAGGAGATTGTGGTATACATAATTTCATAGATCAAGAAGTGTATATAAATTCTTTTTTTTAAATAAAAAACGCTTTTCTCGATTTATATTGAACTGTTTTATTTCAAATATTTAATTCATTAAAATTACATAATTCCCCACAACAATCTAAATATACATGTTGTTGCAACATAGCTTTATCAAAATGTATTTTATTTATTACTGTTACAATATAATTTCCATTACTGCTACCATAAATCACATTAAGTACAGATAATATATTTTCATCTTTAATAAACACTAAATAAAGCTCTTCACCATCAAAATTTTCACGTAACTGATAATTTACTAATCTAAATCTTGAATCCTTACATTTACCATATAAAAACGTTTTTGAATAACAAGGGTTATTATTTATCTCAAAACAATCAAGGGTTGAAATTAACGTGGGTAATCTCGGTTCTCTATCAATAAATACTACATGTTTTCCCACTAACTGATCATAAAATGACATAGTCCAGCTAAAACCGGTTATTAAATATCTATAATATCTTTTTCCACCATAGCGTTTCCGAAATATAGATTGTTCATTTTTATCTTCCACATAAATGTTAAAATATTTATAATCATAATCAGCACATCTAAACTGAAAGGGATGCTCTCTCCATTCCAAAAAATAAAACGTTGAATCGCGTGTTTTTTCTATCTCAAACAAATTAAGCATGTAATAAATATTGAATGTCGGGGTAAAGAATTTCATCAAAATCACGCTCAGCCATTTTAAATCTTTTTAAAAAAAACGTCTTTTCTTCTATTCGTCGTAACCTATTTCCACTGAAACAGTCACTGTATATTTCCACCGTATATTTAATTTGTTGAACACCCAACGGTTAAAACTGTTTAGTCTTGAAAGTTTTAATTCATCTGGATGAATCGGACACGGTGTTTTGTTAATACATCTTCCACATGGATGTTTGTTATAATATAATCGGTTGAATCGTTCATCTGCTGTTTCTTTACGTTCCATTGTCTAACAAATATATATACAATTATTTTTTTCACTCTTATTTATACTGTTTTCTTTTTTTTATGGGATTTTCTTCTTTAAATCTTTTAACACCGTATCTTCTTTAACAACCATCTCTTTAATCTAGAACAACGTTTTTTTTGTTTTGGATCTTTCCGCAGTATATAATTCGCACACACTTCCCCACACATATTTCCGTTAAGACATTGTCCACAGGGATATTTTGAATAGAATAATCTATTATATCGTGCATCCACGGTTTCCATGATATTTTTGTAAAAACCATTTTTTTACATTTTTATTTATATCCCGCTAAAATTTCTTTTTTTATTTTAGAATATCTGTCTTTTTTAATTTTGATATTTTACTTTTTATATTTTTTTTTTATAAAAAATTATATATAAACGCGTTACCCCCATGTGGCACGTTATTTGTGAATGATGTCGAATTCACATGTACAGTATCGTGATTGTGATGAACATACCGGCAGAAGGTATCAAAGAATAATTGCTGATGACTTTAACCCCTACAAAATTGAAGATGAAAGTAACTATTATCCAAGTCGCTTTCTAGCCAAAGAATTACACCACTTTACCTATGTTGTAAAGAAATGTCAACCTACGGTATTATGCGAATGTATATTGTTCATGTCTGGGTGAAAACATAACAACAATTGTTGACTATGATGCTTCTGATCTTTTACAAAAAGAAATTACACTAATAATAGATTCTAATAATTTCATGAAAGCTGTAGCATATACTCAATAAAAACTTTTTTTTAAAAAAATTCGTGTTTTTTATTTATTATATATATAAGATTACATATTTGATTTAATCATAGTGATAACAAGATGAATCAAGAACAAGATCTCGTGACCTGTATCAATTATAGGGGTGTAGCATATTATGAATATACTCCTCGTTATTATTCATGTCATTTTCTTCAAAAACATTTTCCTAACTGTACATATTTGGTAGAGGATTGTAAACCTGCTATACTATGTAAAGAATGTAATCCCCCATTTTGTTCTCCACCTCAAGTCTACGAACTAACTCTGAAAATTATTAAACAGGGAGAAGAGAAGGGAATAACCCTAAAAACAATTATTGAAACTAAAAGTGATCATCTCTTGTATAAAACAATTAAACTAATAAATGGTAACTCAATAATTCCACAACAAATTAATTTGTAAACATATTTATTTTTCTTGTAAAATATTTTACAAAAATAAAAACTCGATATTCTGTTTCTAACTTTCAAGGTTTTTTATTTTAAAAACATTACAACGAAAAAAATATTTGTTTCCCTCTACCCCTATGGTTAATGAAATTGTAGGGTTTAATATTTAATATAGGTGTTTGAGTTTTTGCTAATTTTACATTATCATTATTAATATTTATATATTTTCCCTTCAATGATGATAAGAGGTTCTGTAAATTCTCCTCCGGAGCTCCAAACGCGTCTACTATCATCAATTTGAAATATCGAGGTCCTTGCCCATCTTTCAGATATATATAATATCCATATCTTAACAACGAGGGAACCACAGGTTCATAATTTACTAATTGTATGGGTTGAGTTTGATAATAAAATGTAAGATAAGCATGAGATTCACATTCTCCAAAATCAATCATTGAGCGCAACCACATGTTTGAAAAATAATAGAAAAAATATATTTGATACCCCGTTTATATAGTTTTGCAAAATCTATAAAAGTAGGTTGTCAAACTATAAAATTTTCACAAAACGTTCAAAAAAATATTGTCAAGATGGTCTATTGCAGTTTCTGTTGTTGTGAAGTGTATTCCTTCTATCATTTTTTCATGCATTACAGATGTAAAGAATGCTTTGTAAACCATCATTATTGTTATCCTTGTAAACAGAATTACTCACGACTTATCTATAGTAGAATAGTTGATCTATGTGAATGTGATGATAGAATACAAAGATGGAAAAAAACTTATTTGGATTAATAAAATTTTTTTTAAAAATACATCGTCTACCATTTCCAAAATTCATAAAACTTATGATCTTTTTCGAGCCAGTTCCCTCCTTTTTGTTTTTTTTTAGAACGTCGTCGTTTTCGTATTCGTTTTTTTATTTTCGCTTTTTTTATACATCTCCTACTCCTACACTTCATTTTTTTATGTTAACTGAAGTACGACAAGTAATGCAATATAAAAAAAAAGAAAAAAACCGTCTATTTATACTGTTCTGTTTTTTTTTGTAAATCTTTTCTGAGACACATATAATATAAGATGTTTAAACTAAAAAAACTTTATCATTACTGAAACAATGTCCGTATTACGTTATGTTAGTATATGTAGGAAAAGTATAACTTTTTTTGACTGCTCCAAAGATACTGTTCAGTGCTATTTATCATGTGAATCTCTTCTTAAAGAATATCCTGAATATATATATTTTGTAGAGGATTGCAAACCTGTTACAATAATTGAAACAAAACAATGTTCTGTAATAAAAAAAAATGGTGTGGAACAACACCCGTATGAAGTAACCCTGAAAATTATCAATCATGGAGAATCTGGAAAAACAATAAAAATATTATCAGAGGAAGATCTTCCTCATCTTTTACATAAAAATGTTAAGTTTATAAAAACTGACAAAGACATAATAATTCCTTCTCTTGTATAAATTTATTTAATAAAACATGTTTTTTTTTATTACATGAATTTCTTTCTTTACTCTAAAATTTTTTTTCTTTTTTGTCGATGTTTGTTCTTATAATCAGCTAATTTATTGATTCTTTCACTATCCCATAATTTCCCCATTTTACCCTAACGTTTTCCATATCGATATAACGTGGACGGATCATATAGTCTACCCTTAAAATGGTAGAAATCATCAGCATAAGAACGAATGATTTCTCCCCCATAGGGTAACCAATCAAAAATATCAACTCTTGCTTCTTTGAGATAAACAACCCCTTGAAGAAATCCCAATTCTTTATCTTTTACAATTTCACGACTACATTCAAAAAACGATATTTCATTTAATTTAAGACAATTCTGTGGAGTGTGAATTAATTTCGCTGCCTCTATCAATTTTTCAGCATTTTCTTGATTACGCATTTGAAATGACCAAATCTTTCGCGAGGGTATATACCCTGCCATCTTCAACAAAATAACTGACCATTTTTTTTATGATATCGTTTTTTATACCCTAGGTTTTGTAGAAATGGAAAAATTTTCTCAAAAAACTTTCATATAAATAAGCTGAAACTTTTCTTTTTCATTTATACGTAATTGTCCCTCTACAAACTTAGTTTAAGAAAAAATGGCTACGAAAGAAGAAATAACGAATGAAGCTTCCTATGGAGACCTCATACCCCTGAATGGTTCCCCTCTCATATGGGATTACAACGATAAAGGAGAAGGATACGCGTACGGTGTACGTGTACGGGATACGGATACGGATACGTCAAAAGTGTTTAATTTCGAAGACTTTAAACCCGTCAAACCTATTCAGGATAATGGTGATTCTGATAGTGATGATAGTTTGAAAACATTTTTGGGGACTGACGAAGTAAAGGAAGAAAAAGTATTTAATAGAAACAACATTAAAAAAAAAGTATATACAAGCTGTGATATTAATAGTCTTCGACAGAATTTTCCAAATCAAAAATATATTTTACGACACTGTATATACTTTCCCTCGGGTAAGCTATCCGGGTATAAATTATATTTAGAAGTGGCAGATGAGGGAATTCTTTATCCGTATAAATATCTAACAACAATTATGATAACTGATGATTCCATACTTAGTTCCATTAATAAAGAAATGTATTTAGATTAAATAAAAACAATAAAAAGATTTGTTTTTTCAAAAAAAAGTTATTGTGTGTTAAAGTACATTTTATTTTTTTTAAAAATATATCTATTTGAAAAACACCAAATAATTTTTGGAACCCTCTACAAATTTTATAATTTTTTTTAAAAATACCGTAACTAAAGAATATCAGTCATTCGGCCATAAGATGGCGTCGAGGTAAGAGCTCCATGGCGGAAATTTCTTTGATTAATTCTATAAACCAAAATTTGATTATTTTTATTTCAACATCGTACAACTCTTCCAATAAATATAATATGGACGTTTTTTTGGAGGGTAAGTATAAATCACATTGGGTGAGGTATGATGGTCGTTTATAAAGTTTTTTTTTGAATTTTAAAATATCTATCTCATGAAATTGACTACGATCACCTTGATTGACCTTCCTCTCTCTCTGGTCGTCAAACTCAAGGATAATAAAAAAAAAACTGGTCGTACAACAACACCAGGTTTCATGAGATAAATATATACAAAATTCACAAAAAACCTCTTGTATACGACCAGGTTCATATCCCCCCTGATTTGATGGCTGGTCGTTCTATACAGGGTGACCACACCTTAAAAATACGACACCCCCCTGAAAACTGGGATTGGAACTGTGCTCTGATTGGTCCATTCAAATCATGCTTGATTCTGATTGGCTTAGAGCTCGGTTCCAATCCCTTCCTCACATGTATATATATATATATATATATATTACTACTCCCTCAACAAAAGAAACGAACTAATATCCACCTGCCGACATCGAAAGAAATATCTATTATGTAAATATCCAACATAACTTACATCACTAACCGTAATACGAGCCCTATTTGACTGTAGGCATATCACATATATATCCGGCTAAACTGTAATATAAGTCATTCACCTGATGAGTGTGGCAAGCTTCGGCCTGTCATACGAAACAAATTTGTCGCGAATAAACTTCAATGAATCTACCCATATGATTTTGTACCTGATAGTTTTCTATCACAACACTAATATATATATATATATATATATATTATATATATATATATATATATATATATATATATATATATATATATATATATATATATATATATATATTTTTTTTTTTTCGCTTACCTCAAAACTGGTCTGCTACAACTTGTTTCATCTGTAAAAGAATCTTCAGGCAGTGACAATATCGAAAGGGATGACCGCTTATTTATAGGCTTTCTGCCGGAAAGTGGGGGCGTATGTGGGGGACAAAGCATGAGGTCATGGCTTTGTTTGCGTTGATTACGCGAAATTTATTACGATGACGACACTGTGAAATTATTTCCGCTCTTTTGTTGAGTAAACTATTCTTATTTTTTTCTTTTAAAATACAAAATTTTTCTTCTAAACATAAATTGCATCGTTTTGATCCTCCTGTGTACGAAATAATTAATACTGAAATCTTTATTGTTTTCTTTCAATGTCCAAATATATTTCGAAAGTTCGGTGTCATTTTCATGCTTTTTATGTTGAAAAGATTTAGTGTGGTTGGCCAATCGCTCTTTGAATGTGGTTGCAGTCATACCAATGTAGTGTTTTATTTCGTTTGTGATGTTTACTGTCACTGTTGCTTTGTATACTATGTCTCTAGTCATGCATTGTTCTTGAAGCGGGCAAATGGTGTTCTCTCTACAACTGCAATTAGTAGCGTCCCTATCCTGCGGTTTGATGTTCCTAGCTATGCGTGCATTGTGCTTAGTGATTATTGACTTAACATTGTTCATGCAGCTGTAACTTACTTTAACTGTATTTCTGTTGAAAATCTTATGGAGCTTGTGGTGCGGAGGGAAATGTTTGTCAATTAGGCTAAGGAAATTACGTCCTATGTTAGTGCTGACACTCTTGCTAAATGGTGGGTTGAACCAAATGATATTGCGTTGCCTATTCCTACGTGGTCGTTGCGGTGTATCATGAGTGTAGCTAAGTTCATGATTAAAGTTGCTGTGCCTAAGCGCGTTCTGATATAAGGGTGCAGATTCCTGAAAAGTTTGCTCATCTGACGAAAGGAGTTTAATGCGTTTGTTAATTGATGCAGGTAGTTGCCTTGTTATGCTTGGTGGATGGTTAGAGTGCATATTTATGTATAGCGGATCTATATATATATATATATATATATATATATATATATATATATATATATATATATATATATATATATATATATATATATATATATATATATATATATATATATATATATATATATATATATATATATATATATATATATATATATATATATATATATATATATATATTTATATATATATATATATATATATATATATATATATATATTATATATATATATATATATATATATATATATATATATATATATATATAATATATATATATATATATATATATTATATATATATATATATATTATATATATATATATATATATATATATATATATATAATATATATATATATATATATATATATATATATAATATATATATATATATATATATATATATATATATATATATATATATATATATATATATATATATATATATATATATATATATATATATATATATATATATATATATATATATATATATATATATATATATATATATATATATATATATATATATATATATATATATATATATATATATCTATCGTTGATTTACATAGTTGAAGAGGCATTCCCAAAATTGATCCCTGTGGTACGCCATGTGTTACTGGTAACGGGGAGGAAGTAATGTTGCCAAATTTAATGAATTGTTCCCGCTCTGATAAATAAGATCTAAACCAACCGACGGCGGAATCCCCCGAACCATAGATAGAAATCTTTTTCAACAGTAATTCATGATCTATTACATCAAAAGCTTTTCGAAAGTCGATGAATAATAAAGCAGTTAGTTCGTCATTGTCCATGTTGAAAAATATCTGGTCTGTTAATACGAATAAGAGCGGTCTCGGTAGAATGACCACTTCTAAAAGCAAATTGGTATTCATAAATCAGGTTGTTTTCACGAAGAAACGTAGAGAGAGATCCGGCTACGTGTTTTTCTAAAATTGTCGAGAAGACAGAGAGCACTGATATGGGTCGATAATTGTTTTTTGTCGTTTTAAGTGCCAGACTTATGCAAGGGTGTTATCCTTGCCACCTTCCATTTAGTCGGAAACATTTTTGTTGTTATGGAAAGATTTAATAGCTTGCGCATAGTGGGTTTGCAAATTCTGGCGTGATTTCCTTTAGGATTCAGACACTAATATCATCTTGACCAGTAGCTTTGTTTGTAGAGATCTTTTGTATGATATTTTCTACTTGCTCTTGAGTAAGTAGAGGAATTTCAAATGACGTTTCAGAATTTAGTCGTGATGAGACAAAATTCTTCAGCTTTTCTTCGTTAAAATGTGCCGTTGAAGTTTAATTCTTTCCAATTTCCGTTAATATATTAGAAAAGAAATGATTCAACTCATTAGCTATTAAGGTTAAGTTGGTTATTGCGTCATCGCCTTTGGTCAATTCTTCGATGTTTACATGAGGCAATTGTCACCGCCGGTTAGTGACTTAAGGGCTTTCCAAATGCCTTTGGGATTTCCTTTGTTTTCTTCGATTTTGTCGCTCAAGTAATTTCTTTTCGTCTTCCTAATTAAGTTGGTAGTTTTTTATCTGGCTTGTTTAAAGAGTTCGATTTGCGTGCTTTCCTTAAGAGACTATTTCCTTTGCGTGCTTTCCTTATCTCTATCTTTAATCGATTGTAAAACTTCTTTGGTCATCCAAGCAGGTTGGCTTCGCTTCTTTACACGTTTTTCTTTGATGGGAATGAAACGATCAAGAACGTCGTTTAGCGTAATTTCAAGCGTATTTAAGATCTCGTCAATATCGTCGAATACAAAAGCGGTATCCCATGGCACGTTTCTGAGCGAATGGTGTAATTATTTGACGTTTAAATTCTTAAAGTCTCGGTATTTAATAGTTTTGTAATTAGACAGTAACCAGGGGCGGATCTAGCCCAAAATCTGACTGTAACATATTACGGAAGTGTACAAATCTAGGGGGGTACGGGGGCATGCCCGCCCGGAAAATTTGAGATTTTAGAACCTCTGAAACCCAGTTTCGTTTTGAGCATATATTTTCAGGTAATTTTGCAGATTGTGAAGTTGAAATTTTATGCAAAAGTAAAGAATCAATTATGATAACAGTATTGTTATTTGCATGTTGACTTCCAAAACAACACTGCAAGGCATAAATCAATTCCTTGTGCAAAACATTGCTCCATGATCAATGTATTGAAAATCAACTGACCTGTTTTTTGTTCCTAGTGCACTTACCCACCTCCATTCCTTCGGATTTTCTTCTACTTCAAGCAAGATTTTATACAAGCTGGATGCTCAATGAATTAATTTTCCTGCACAAGACAGAAAAATTAATTAACCAGGCACCTCCTGCAAGACATCACATTCAGAAGAAGGCCAAATCACTCTCATGGCTGTTTAAATACATGTACAGTGTATGTAGTGGTAAAATCAGTTCACCATCACGTAATTGTGGTCAAGAAGCACAAAGAGTTCAAAATCATCTCAGTACAGCAGCAAGATAGTGGTCAGGAGGAAAAATCAGTTCAAAATCATGTTTGTAGAGCAGCAAAATAGTGGTCAGGAAGGACAATCAGTTCAAAATCATGTTGGTAGAGCAGCAAAATAGTGGTCAGGGACCACAATCAGTTCAAAATCATGTTGGCAGAGCAGCAAAATAGTGGTCAGGAACTACAATCAGTTCAAAATCATGTTGGTAGAGCAGCAAAATAGTGGTCAGGATGCACAATCAGTTCAAAATCGTGTTGGTAGAGCAGCAAAATGGTGGTCAGGAAGCATAATCAGTTCAAAATCATGTTGGTAGAGCAGCAAAACTAGTGGTCAGGAAGCACAATCAGTTCAAAATCATGTTGGTACAGCAGCAAAATAGTGGTCAGGAAGCACAATCAGTTCAAAATCATGTTGGTAGAGCAGCAAAATAGTGGTCAGGAAGGACAATCAGTTCAAAATCATGTTGGTAGAGCCTCAACATAGTGGTCAGGAAGCATAATCAGTTCAAAATCATGTTGGTAGAGCAGCAAACTAGTGGTCAGGAAGCACAATCAGTTCAAAATCATGTTGGTACAGCAGCAAAATAGTGGTCAGGAAGCACAATCAGTTCAAAATCATGTTGGTAGAGCAGCAAAATAGTGGTCAGGAAGGACAATCAGTTCAAAATCATGTTGGTAGAGCCTCAACATAGTGGTCAGGAAGCATAATCAGTTCAAAATCATGTTGGTAGAGCAGCAAAATTGTGGTAAGGAAGCGCAATCAGTTCAAAATCATGTTGGTAGAGCATCAAAATAGTGGTCAGGAAGCATAATCAGTTCAAAATCATGGTGGTAGAGCAGCAAAATAGTGCTCAGGAAGCACAATCAGTTCAAAATAAATCATGTTGGCAGAGCAGCAAAATAGTGGTCAGGAAGGACAATCAGTTCAAAATCATATTGGTAGAGCAGCAAAATAGTGGTCAGGAACCACAATCAGTTCAAAATCATGTTGGTAGAGCAGCAAAATATTGGTCAGGAAGCACAATCAGTTCAAAATCATGTTTGTAGAGCAGCAAAATAGTGGTCAGGAACCACAATCAGTTCAAAATCATGTTGCTAGAGCAACAAAATAGTGGTCAGGAACCACAATCAGTTCAAAATCATGTTGGTAGAGCAGCAAAATAGTGGTCAGGAAGGACAATCAGTTCAAAAGCATGTTGGTAGAGCAGAAAAATAGTGGTCAGGAAGCACAATCAGTTCAAAATCATGTTGGTAGAGCAGCAAAATAGTGATCGTAGAGCAGCAAAATAGTGGTCAGGAAGCACAATCAGTTCAACATCATGCTGATAGAGCAGCAAAATGGTGGTCAGGAGGGAACATCAGTTCAAAATCATCGCAGTACAGCAGCAAGATAGTGGTCAGGAGGAAAAATCACTTCAAAATCTTGGTACAGTACTTTACAGCAGACAAGTGGAAGTTACAAAAGTTAGTCAGTTTATGAAGCAGTTGGCAATAATACAGTATAATTTGGAAGTGCTTGGTTACTATTTGTTAATGTACAGTACTTATTACTGAGCATTTAAAATATCATTTAGCATCATTCTCCTTGGATGTTTGGCAGCAAATCTGTCAATGACCTCGTTTGCATTGAGATGGATTTCCCGATGAACATTTAGTAAAGCCAGTCCTTTTAATCGGCCTTCTGACATTGAATTCCGTAGAAATGTTTTTAGTCGTCGTAGACCAGAGATAGATCGCTCACATGTGCAAGTGGTGACAGGTATTGTAGCAAAAATGTTAAGTGATGTGTAGACATTGGGAAAGGATATTTTGTCCACAAATGGCAAAACATCAGTAATCGTGGATGGAAGTGCACTGTCAGCCAAGCGGCATCTCTCACTCCACATTTCCAATTCAGTGGTGAGATAGTGTGGTTCTGGAAGATCATCTTTGTATATATCAAGAAATTTAGAACATTTGGTACTCCAATTTGAATATGTGACAACATTCTTTGGCAAACCATAGGCTGCATCCATGACATCTAAGTTGGTTTTTGAAAAACGGGTTTGGACTTGCGTGGTAAGATGATCCAAAAAAGGAATTGATATTACCGACGATAATATTCTGAAACTGGTTCTGCGGGTATATTTGCTCGATGCATTTGCCTACTTGTTGTCTTTGGTTTTGCTGGCATTGTACCAACACTCTTGGCAATGGCTGCTGCGTCTTGGAACCACAAATTATGCCTTTCCTCTACATTGGACCGAATCGTCTCCAACATAACATAGAGCAGAGACACTTTTGCTCGTGCTGAACCAGCATAAATGGAAGAAGATTGTAGTTGCTTAGTAATGGGTCGGGTTACTTCCAGGCACCTTTAGACAATAACCAGGGTTACAATAAACTGAAAAGCAACAGTACTCCCTTGTAGAATCAGACATATTTAAAACCTATTTTAAGTCTATTTTTACCCTATTTAACCCTATTATTCCCCTATTTTACACCCAAAATGGCTATTTTATTTCTATTTAGCTACAGTGTAATTTTGTGAAATAGTCTATGGCTATTTAAAATATATTTAAAATATAGGCAAAACATATTTTGCAAAAATATAGCTCTGAAATATGAAAATATGAAAGAGTCGGTTCAAAATAGCTTTTAAATTGCTATTCTTAACTATTTTTGGAAGCCAATACCGAAATAGATATTAAATAGCATGAAAAATAACTCTGAAATAGCTATTTAATTCCTATTTTATGGAGCATTGTGATGCTGAGTTGGTTCAAAATAGCTTTTAAATAGCTATTTTTAACTATTTTTGAAGCCAATACTGAAATAGATATTAAATAGCATGAAAAATAACTCTGAAATAGCTATTTAATTCCTATTTTATGGAGCATTGTGATGCTGAGTTGGTTCAAAATAGCTTTTAAATAGCTATTTTTAACTATTTTTGGAAGCCAATACTGAAATAGATATTAAATAGCATGAAAAATAACTCTGAAATAGCTATTTAATTCCTATTTTATGGAGAATTGTGATGCTGAGTCGGTTCAAAATAGCTTTTAAATAGCTATTTTTAGCTATTTTGGGAAGCCAATACTCAAATAGATATTAAATAGCATGAAAAATAACTCGGAAATACCTATTTAATTCCTATTTTATGGAGAATTGTGATGCTGATTTGGTTCAAAATAGCTTTTAAATAGCTAATTTTAACTAGTTTTGGATGCCAATACTGAAATAGATATTAAATAGCATTAAAAATAGCTCTGAAATAGCTATTTAATTCCTATTTTGGAGAAATGTGATGCTCACTTGGTTCAAAATAGCTTTTTAAATAGCTATTTTTAACTATTTTTGGAAGCAGGTACTGTATATCTTTTTAAGTTAACAGATAACACCAAATGAACTGTAGAGATAATTAAACTCCCAGTCTCTATAATAAATATTTTGAAGAAAGCAGTTAGGATCTATCCATGGAAGAGATCAGCAATGGAGTTTGGTGTTGCCCAATTAAAGTTAAATCTGTGTGTGATACCTGAAATCCCAACTAATTCAAGATGTAATTCTGGGTACAATAAATCACAGGAAGCTATTATTATATTATATTATATTATTTTTATATTATATTATATTATATTATATTATATTATATTATATTATATTATATTATATTATATTATATTATATTATATTATATTATATTATATTATATTATATTATATTATATTATATTATATTATATTATTATATTATAACTCGTACCCAGGCTCTACCTTCTGTTTGTATAATCTATGACAAGTTGCGACAAAATCTGTTTTAAATACTGTAAACTACTAAAATGTAATACAAAATAACTTACATGAAGAGTAGCTGTTGTCTTTGTTGCTTTTTGGTACCAATTTCAAATAATTTTGATGAATTTATGCGAGTTTCAAAACCCGGTCCTATATATATACATATAGGATATATACCCGGCACTATATATACATATTTAATTAAGAATATCACTTTCAACAATAATCCATGATACTGCCACTTCGTGGTTCGTGGAACCAGTATGCGTTTTGTATTTCCTTCTCAATCCCTTCTCAATCCCTATCGCCCCGCCCCCCTCTCGCCCCAATTCCCGGCCCCTCACCCAACCCTAAATCTCTTTCGTGAAGTTGCTCGCTCAAACGAAATCAACAAACGAAAGCTGATATGGCCTCATTTGCCACAGTGACGTCATGACTCAGTAGGGGACAGATTATAGCGCAACCAATCACAACAGAGTTCTGAGTCAGGTGTGGTATTTAGTGTTCTGTGATTGGTCAACACTTGATACGTGTGGTCATGCTTTTCAAGCATCGCGCTATGTAGACAGTAACTACGTTTGAATGCTGGTTCATATGTTGTAATTGTAAAAATAACAGGATTATAGCATAAACATAACAAACTATTTTCAGACCTCGAGGTAATAGCCGAATAAACTACTTGCGCTATATTTGGCGCTAAAAAAGTGTCGATAAAAATGTCAACGTATTTTCTCTCCAACATTTCCAACTCCCGGATTCCCGGGGATCCGTTTAACCACCATACTCCAATGGAGATATTCGTCCAATAGATCGTCGATAGATTCGGTCGCCTTCTTTGACGTCGACAACTCGCACCATGCCATCAGCACCAGGGTAAATGTCTTCGATCTTTCCGAGTTTCCAATGGCGTCTGGCTACGTCAGGATCTATCACTAATACGACATCTCCTTTGATAATGTTCTCCTGTTGATCGTACCACTTCGAACGAGAACCAAGGCTGGTGAGATACTCTCGCATCCATATTTTCCAGGTTTGGCGAATGAGTTGTTGAATTCGTCTGCACCTCTTTCTAGGGTCAAAAGGCACATGATCTACGCTTGCTGGCACCAGCTCACCTCCCATTTGCCCGATTAAGAAATGATTTGGTGTTAACACCGGTTCGTCGTTTGAATCTCCACTCACTTGCGTCAACGGTCTAGAGTTCATCAAACTTTCAACTCCAGTGAAAACGGTCTGTAACTCTTCACGTTTACATCAGCATTTCCCATGACTGCCTTTATTGCTCTCTTTGCTGACTTAATCATCCGTTCAAAAACTCCTCCAAAGTGTGGAGACACAGGAGGATTCCAATGCCATTTCATTCCTTTATTAGAAGTAAGCACCTCTACTTGGTTGTGGTCGATTTGGTCTGACAATTTACGAAGCTCGTTCTGTGCACCTACAAAATTAGTTCCGTTATCGCTAAGCATGTCACGTGGCCATCCTCTTCGAGCAACCATTCGTGTCAAGGCTTTCAGGAACCCATCAGTCTCCAACGACCAGGCCATCTCCAAATGACAACAATGGGTTTGAAGACACAGGAATAAACATAAATACCGCTTTGCACGCGTCTTTCCACGTCCCTGTATTGTGACGTAGGGGCCCGCGAAATCCACGACGCAATTGGTGAATGGCTTCATTGTAACTTCAAGTCGTAGCTTCGGTAAAGGAGCCATTTGCTGTGTAGCGGCTTTTCCTCTGAAACGCCTTTTGCATTGGGCACAATTCTTCACGGTTCTCTTCACCATCTCCCTGGCATGAACCACTAGATATCTTTCTCGAAAATGATTCAACGTAAAGTTAATTCCCATCTCATGTCCTTCGCTTTCGTGATGATGCTTCACTATCAGTTGGGTGACTGGGTGTCTTTTGGGAAAGATGATTGGGTACTTCACGTCCTCTGTCAATTCGTCTGAATACCGAAGTCTGGTGTTGGAGCGTAGAAGTTGATTTTGCCATATTGGTGTTAGATTCAAAATACTACTTCCCTTGGGTAACGCTTTGGAATCTTTTGCTCCTCTGCTTTCTTTAACTCTTCAGGTTTCAATTCACCGAACTGCCGATCTACCTCCAGTTTCCGACTGTTATGGACGAATCTCTGCACCCAGGCTCTCACTCGTACCAACGATAAACCGAATTCGAAATTGTTCGTTAGAGGGTTTCTGTACCACTTTGAAAATCGAACTGGATCTAGTAGCCATTTTATTTCATTCTCTTTCTCTTTCTCTTGGCAGATAGCAAAACTTGTTGGCTTCTCTCGGTGCTCGGGTTTCATCTCATTGAAGGCTTCCCCTGCTGGACTTCCGAATTTCTCTGCTGGCCAATGTTCTCTGGATTCTTTCAAGAATTTCGGTCCATTCCACCAACAGTCGTTGCCACCTAACTCTGATACTGTTAGACCTTGCGTTCCATGGTCAGCTGGGTTTCAATCTGTCGGGACATATCTCCACTGTGCTGGGCTCGACTCTTGGTGGATTTCACCAACTCGGTGTGAGTAGTATAGAGAGTGGGGCTACGAAGCCAATTGACGCTGGTTGTAAATATAAACACCAAAACATCACCAAATTTGTACCAAATCGTGATTTTCCACAAATTCAATGTCATTTCGGTAATTCTACATTTACAACCTATATCAAATAAGCTCATACCCCCACTCTCTATACTACTATGGCGATCGTTATTGCAGCTTTACGCTTCTCACGTTTTCTACTCAATTGATGTCAAACACACGCGAGACTAAGGGGCAATACCAAATTTATACCAAATCACGATTTTCGCCAAATTTTGGTGTATTTCAGCCATATTTAAAAACCTAGAATGTGTCGTTAGACATTTTCGCATATTTAAAAAACTAGAGAGTGTCGTTCCAGCATTTTTGCTCAACAAGCTATGACTGACGCGTTCTACCATTGTTTCAGTTCACGCGCGAAAAAAAAAGCCACTAGATTTTGATTCTAGTGACGATGTTTAATAAATTTCAACGAGAGAGCCACTAGAGTTTAGTGATAGTGTTAAATAGATTTCATATGCGAGTGCTCTACCTGCTGTACGAATCAAGGTCACCTGTTGATGTTGCTAACAACAACATTCCATTACGAATAGCAACTACGACTTTTTAAAAAAATATTTTCACTTTAAAAAAATGTTTTCGCTTTGAAAAAATATTTTCGTTTTTAAATATTTTTTTCAAAAAGTTGTGGTTGCTATTCGTAATGGAATGTTGTTGTTAGCAACACACGTGCAACCACCTGCTGTCGTGTAAGGTGTAGTAGTGATGGATAGCCAACGTTGAGTAACCCATCACCATCATGTTAAGACTGTCTAGCTTTGAGCGTACTCGTTACGTGGCGCCATATCTTATCGACAACCTTTGCGGACGCTTTTTTAATGTACGCTTCAGATTGGCTTACCACACCATCACCAGACAGTCTAATAAGTTCGGCTCTCCTAACGTCAATGTCGTCTTCCACAGTCGAGGTGCTAGCGGCTTGAGTGTCCTCAACTAATTCCTCAATCGTGGGGTTTTCTTCACTTTTGCGCTTCACCATCGCGCTATTACTTATACCCATATTTTATTGCGGAACAACAACTTCGTGACTGTATGGAGAGCGCAGTGAGATTTCGAGTCTAGCGTACTTATGATTTTTTAGTGCGGTCACAATCACCGACGCTTCCTCTTTGCTAATGTTTCCAAGGTAATCATCAATAACAACCTTCATATTACTCTTACTCGGGCAGTAAAATCAAACGAGCTTACTAATGTTTTCTCTGTACGGTTTCGCGATCGATGTCAGTTGTTGTGTGATGACAATAACGCTCAACATAAAATGTCGCGCGCTAAAAGCTAAGTTGACTAATTGACTAGTCCTATTCTTGACGTCCTGCCCACTCGCACAGTCATCCAACACAATCAGAGTGTTAGTGCCTTTAAAAATGTTAGTAACACACTTGAGAACAGCGTCGACGTTATCCTGCGCACAGTCTATCGCTAACACGTCGGGGTCGTGCACATATTTCCAATCTTGATACGCTTTGTTCCACTCAAAAGTGGGGCAAATCAACACAATGTAGTCAAATTTACCATGATACTCAGATTCTAATGTTTCTAGCAAATAATGCGTCTTACCACAAGCTGTCATACCAACAATTAACATATTAAACGGTGTCTCCATTAAATTGCGTTTGATTTAATACTGGATCGATTGCAGCCCATTATTCATAAAGTTGACCAACCCATCACTCATCACGAACACCCTGCACATAACATTCGCAGTCGTCGCTTTTTTAGTGATCTCGAGAAGCACGCCGGATTGTGTGTTCACAATTTTTTTACCAGTGGCGACATTGCGATTATCTTGGACGCTCCTCAAGTCGATGACCAACGCGAAGCCATCTTTATAGAACTTCTGCATAGTCATAAACTGAGCGTGTTCTTCACTCAACCCAAACAATCGTTTCGCTTCTGCATAGAACTTCGACTTTGGGATGCCTTGCGAGTACACGCTATTTGGCACACCCTCAATTGTGACTCTAACACTCTCAATATTTGGGTAAAGAAACTCCTCGCTGTCTGCTCGCACCTTATTCGTGAATAGCAACACAATCGCCTTCATGCTTTTTCTTGGCAGATTGACATTTTCATTCACAATGGTCGTACCTTTGTCCCATTCAGTGGTTTTCATCAACGTAACGTGCTCGTACGACAAACTACGACCACTTGCGTAACCCGACGCTATTTCGTCAGCGAGCTCCTGGTTGTCGATCGTTTCATACTCAAGCTCGAGGTTCTCCAGAGTGTATCCACCCACAGCGCTACCGGATTGTGCCACCATGATGTCTGTGGCCTTCGGGAGTGTGATCGCGTACTGCAAGTTGTTATTCATGCTAAAAGGAGCGTACAACCCGTGGTCGTTCATAATCTTACCAAGCTTTATCCGCTGTTTCGCCCCAATCACACTAAACATCAACGCGTCGCTAACTTTAGCAACGTTCCCACTTGTCGCGCCACTGTCATCCTTAGAAATTAACTTTCTCAAGTTCTCAGAGCCGACGCCATAGTCAATAATTTGATCTCGTGCAGTAACACTTTCCCAAAGGTCGCGGTAAACACCAGTGTAATTTTCCCCATTGTTGTCATACACAACCTCCCCAGCTAGTCTCACAACAAGTTTCTCAACCAACAACTTGCTAACATTATTCAAGAACCAACTTTTGGCGTTCGCATTCTTAAAGTCGAACACTAAACCCAACGATCCAGGTACCAAACAGCTACTTACCTTAAGCTTCGGTATATCAATGTAAAGTTCCTCACCAGGACTGACCTTATTGGGGTTCAACGTGATCACATGCTGTGTTCTCGCCCCTTTTATGACGCCCATGGTCGCTCGTCTAAAACCAGGGCTCAACTCTGCTGACGTGACGTTCATATACTTTACATATGTTTTGTCATCTTCGAAGCTGTGACCCTCGAAGCTAAGACTACCGTTTTAGCTTGTAATAATCATACACAAACCACGCGAGCACCACCGCGAGTACCCACATATTTTGAGCCAACCATGCGAGACCCTTCGCACCTAACGTCAACGCGCTGTAAACTAAATTAGCCAACCCAACAGCCCATGGGCCCATCTTCATTATCGCGTTCCTAACAGCCTGCGCGAACGACTTCGTGGCTATAGCGCCTTTCATAACAGCAGATCTCCCAGCGATAATAATGGTTGTTATAATTCCAGCCACTGAAATTGCCACAGCGCTCAACCCAACCACATTTTCTTTAGCCCATTCCTTAAATTTCTGAAACCTGTCAATGTCGACTTCCTGCTGCTCTCTAACCTCTTCAAGTTCGCGCTGTCCAAGGGTTCTATATAACGCTTCTTCAAGCCCTACAATACGTTCTGTCAATTCAAAGGCGACACTCTCGTCGTCCTCGCCATCTAGTTCGTCCGACGTTCTATTTATTGTTTCTTGAAAGTGGTCTGCCTGTGCTTGCAGTGCGCCATCGTCACCTACTCTTGATTCACGCAACGTACCTTCGCTTGGATTAAGCACACCACTCAGCTCACGGTTTTCGTTTGGTGTTAGCCCAGGTATGTCAACATAGTCCACTCTTGTTTCAATTACTGGGAAGTCATCTAGGGTTACTTCTGTTGTGGCAACTGTTGTTTCTGTGTTCTCAGGGATTTGACTAACTAACTGTTTGAACTGCTCGATAGCTCTGTTACTATTGTTATCTCTACTGTAGATCAAGCTGTTTTTCTGAGGTATTAGAATTCGTTTGGGTACCCCTTCTTTACCATCTTTGTTTATCGGTTTGAAAAGAATAGCCCCTGAGTCCGTGACCCACGACCTGTTGACTATTTTCCTTGACGCGTCGTCTTGGCCGAGCACCTTTTTGCTTACTTTACGTATTTTCTTGTTTATTAGCTTGATTCTTTTTACGTTGTTTTCTGTTATCTTTTTGTTGGACGCTTTTAGCTCGCCCAGTCTTCTCTTGATTTCTCTCTCCTCTTCAAAAGCTATACTAAAACTCTCGTCATTGACGTCGCCATACGACTCCTGCTCAACAGACTCTACTGCTGGGACTTCTATGTTAGCCCCCCTTATTGTCACCGTCTTACCATCGTCAGTGTCAGTGAACGACGTTTCTTTTTCTCGAAACCTTCTCTCTTGCTCGTCATGCAATCTGTTTATTATCACAGACAACTCTTCATACTCGACACGTTCGATGTGTGGCATACCACCGTTGACGTACCTATCGTCAAGTAAGTTGTAAGCTTTAGTGGCACTTTCAAGTTCGGCGTCTAATTGATCATCAGTGTAGGCTTTATCGAAGTTCTCCATCTCGATCTCGTCAAGACCTTCCCCACCTTCAGCCATATTACATTAACTCACATTTTGAATATCGCTTTCTGGTATCCACGAATTATGTTTGCTCTCATAACCTAACCATTTAACCAGCGCCATCTTCTTCCCTCCGACTTTCTTTCTTTTCAACACCTTTTCAACTCTGTACACATCGTCACCAGGTTTCTTATTAACTAGCGACAATTCCTGTTCATAAAATTTACCAATAATCTGTTCACCACTTATGTCCTCAATCTCGTACACATTCGGGTCACCACGAATAACCTTTACCACTTTAAACAGCTCTTCAGTGAAGTTGGCTTCATAGCCCTTTGTGAACACACTCTTGTATTTACTAATTCTCACTGACTCACCAACTCTAAACTTTGGCAATGGGTTGTCTGCAAATTGATAACCAAACAAAGTGGTCCATACTTCACCTTCGTTCGACTTATTAACATCCTTTGGTTTCATCATAATGCTGCGATTCACATTGCTATTATAATTGCTCACAAACTGGTCTAGAACTCCAATCCATTTGTACGTCCCGCGTGTGTAAAAGTACTTCCACATAATACTCTTGAGACTTCTATTGAAACGCTCAACAACCGCAGCCTTTTTATCGCTCTTAGTGCTGAAATACTCAACGCCGTGTTCTTTCAACAAACTTTTCACACCAACGTTATAGAACTCAAGTCCATCATCAAATTGAGCTAACTTAGGCGTGGTTCCAAACCGATCTTTAAAGTCATCCAACAACTTTCCAACAGCCTTAGTCATGTTCTTAGTGTCTTTTCTATAAACTGCAATGCCAAAAGCGTATCTACTCATTATTTCAATGCCTGTCAATATCCAATAATAACCGCCATTCTGTTTCGAGTACTTACTCATGTCCACTAAGTCCATTTGAAGCTCTTCACCAAGGTAATCAACAAAAGTCGCACGGAACTTATGTCTTCTCACAATGGGTTTGTACCTAGTGTAGGTGTCCTGCGCTGTCAACCATTCTCTCACTGTTTTTCTAGTTACTTTCAATCCGTCTCCCAATGCACTTCGATACAACCTCTCTGCACCACTGTACCCTGTCTTGGGATTATAGTAAATGTCTCGCAACCCTTGCTCTGTTTCCACACCGAGTTCCATATAATTCACACAATATACAGTTCCAATAGCACCGTGCCAATGTCGGCGCCGCCATTGTTTGGTTTGGCACGAAACGTCATACTTGGGTAAATACCTTTTTTAATTCTCACCTTGGACTCAACATTTGCGTAGCGTTCTATCCCTCCATCTAGAGGCCGCTCGGTGGGCACTGGTAATGTTGCGATCACATCGCTACGCTTACCATCAGTGCCCACATTGCTCTCCGTCTCAACAGCGTCGCACGAGACTTCTACGTACTTTAGACCTCTACTCATATCAATCTTGTTTGGACTGTAATCCCAATAACCATCTAACATAATTCTCGCGTCCTTCGCGAAGCCAAGCAAAAGCCCAATGTCACCTAACCTAAGCTCTGCTCTGATTCTTGTCGTCAGATGCCGAACTTTGATCCTACTTTTACCTGTGATTGCTAGTCTCTCCACCACAAGGTTTATCCTATTTGCTAGGAGTGCGCGTCGTAGAGCTATAGCCAACGCGTCGAAGTCGTAGTGCCCCCCAGCCACTCGAGTCTGTCTCATTCCTAACATTAGTCTTCCGGTAGAAACGTCGAAGATTTGAATGTCATCACTACTCGCCACATTATTGTAGCTCCAAAACACGGTGGCTGTCTTGACTACAATGTGTGGGTTATCATGTGTGACCACCACACTATGGTCAAAAGTTACAACTTTTTCCACACCTTCAATAAGCACCGTCAACTTTTGAGGGTTGTTGTCTATACGTCGCTTTTCAGTGTAATCACCAGACTCATACCCATAGTTTAGACTCATTACTTTAGCGCGCGTTTAACGTCAGCTACTCGAACGTTGCATACAAATCCAACAATATGTCACCAACATTAACACCACTACCGTCTTGGTCAGTCACGTTAAACACTAGCTGCGTAAAAGCGCCTTTGTTTATCGACACCTTCGACTCAATATTGAAAAATTGTTGAACAGAGCTCTTCAGTGGTTGGATGGTGGTCAACGGTAACTCAACGATAACCTCGCTTTTGCTACCATTAACAATATTCTCAGGTCTGTTCACAATACTACAGCCCACTTGTACATACTTCAACCCTTTGTTAACGTTTACAACATTAGGGCTGACCAAACCACTAGTGGTTATCGTTGTGTTACCATCAAACCCTAACAGCTCACCAAATTTAAGCAAGTTTAATTGTTGGTCAGTTTTTATCGCACACTTTGAGTCATGTTTGTTGGCTACTAGCTCAATGGCCCCTAATCCCTTCAATTCGTCAGCAATCATTTCAAAAGTGTAGTACCCAGGCCCAAAAACGTGTTTGTTGCTGTTGTAGCTTATTTCATCATTCACGCCGGTCTCCACGTTAACGTAGTCCCAAAAGATGGTCGCTTTTTTCACCAACAAGTGAGGGTTTGAGCCAAACGTCAAAAGTGCCTCTGGTAGATCCACAGTTCCCGTTGAACCTTTAATCAACACCACAACCCTGACCATATAATGTAGCATGTGTTATGTGTAACATATGGTATATTATATATGCAGAAAGCCCTTCACAATTACTATGGGAAGCACTACGAACGTGCGATGGCGAACACATCAAAGGCTACACACGATGCAAAGGCAGACCTCATCAAAAAGTACCCCCACGCTACTTTAAGCAAATTCGAGTTCTATCCAAATATTTCACAAGACGGTAAAATCATAAGTGTCAACGTATATTTCAGAAACAATGACATCCTCAGCACAGACATAACCAGTGCAACTTTCAAAAATGACAAAAACATGTGGAAGTGGCTACACAATAGCAAGTTCCCAATAATATGGCAAGGTAGTGGAACTATCCAACCACTACCAAAAGGTCATAAGAACCACTGGGGGCTTTGGGATGGCTACCCAACGGAAAACGTGTTAAATTATCCAGTGAATAACTTTAAAGTTTTTGTTAACCAAAATAGTTACTTCATGTCAAAGCTACCAGTCTTACAAATCACCACGTCAAAGACAAAATCAGAGTGGGATGACAGCGAGTCTTACTATCGTGTTGTGTTTGCGACGTATTGTGCGAGTTTCTGTTGTGGAGTGTCGTTGCAACATTTATCAGTGTCACAAGAAGTTCACCCCGTGGTCACAAGTGTAATGAGATTCCATTTGTACTTCACCATTAGAAGACTTCTCAGAAGAATGGAGGGTGGTGAGACCATGAAATCGATAAGTAGAGAATTCAACGCTTCCGTATTGTATGGTAAGATTTCCAAAATCCCCAGAAGGCACTACTACCAGAATAAAGTCCTGAGCGATGGCACAACAGGTGAAACCAGAGTCTACACACTCAACGACATCCATAACGATTACAAACGATACGTCGCGCGATTGTCAGACGGCTTTACCAACATTGGGCTGCAATATCTAAATCAGAGCATAGAATCCTTTGTGTACTCCACACTTGGTGCGCAAGCGAGAACACGTGTATCAGTCGTTGGTGGTTCTGCAGGAAGTCTAGAAACCCAACAAGAGTTCCGCAAGTTGTTTTCTGACAGTGTTATCAACTACGACGTGTCGACATGGATTCTCAACATGAATAAATCGATTAGAGACACCAACGTTGTCCAAAATCTTGCAGTGTTGCCAAGTACATGGTTAATGCCAAGCAACGTGGTGATCCTCAAGAACAAAATCGCTGGGTACAACAACTTATTAAAGATCGCCACAGAGTCCATGAAATTTGGAGTGAACACTCGCTTGAATGCAACAACACCAACGATTGCAGCTAAAAAAGTCCACCAAGAAAATGTGGTGACTCACTCCCTAGTAGTACCAACGAATCCTGTGAAGAAAAAAGCTCACCAAGAAAATGTGGTGGCTAAAAAAGTTCACCAAGAAAGTGCGGCACCACTTCCCATGAGAAAAACAGTGGCCACAAGTGAGTCAGACACGACAACATTGGTGATAGTGTTAGGGTTCTCAGCAGTCTCTGGCTATCTAGTAACCAAATACACCTTCAGGTAGTAATGAGCCTAAACTATGGGTACGAGTCTGACGACCCTCACGATAAAATACTAAAGAGAACGAAAAGGCATCTGGACGAAGATCCCAAATTAAGTGCGACTGGTGGAAGGATGTCTGGAATAATAGACATGCAGGGCTCAGCAATAAAAAACGTAGCAGATCCAGTTGATGACTCAGATGCTACCAATAAAAGAACTCTAGAGCAATTACTATCAGGTTTCCTCAAGAGTCAGTCCTACAACATTGTGCTCGACTTCAACGTTAACACACACGCCTTGAAAAATATGGAATTTCACACCAATGGTTCAAACAAAGTGAAAGTCATTGGTGAAACAAGCAAATTAGTGCAAAACAACCCAACCTATGGCCCTATTATTGGTATTAACAGTGCGAGCCAAAGTGTTCTATCCCCTGTGTTAACACCACTCCCACTCGAGTCAGGTCTTCATTTTAATCGCCCAAGTATGCAGTGGTGTGACCTTTCCATTTTTGTCGTAGTGAGGTTACCCATGAGAACCGCTGGATCAAATTGGGGGACAATTATATCGAACGACGACGGTCAGTGGGATAAGTTCATAGGGTACAAGGCTGGTATGACCAACGGACTCGCGTATGGTGGCAGCAACCCAGCGATGGAGAGCATATGCACTATTCCGAGTAACATTGACCTCACAAAAATGCATATGATATCAATACACTGGCAAATGAACAATTCGCACGTCAGAGTCAACAACATCAAGTCAACCGATTCAGACTTCATAGCGAACATGAAAAAAATAGGCACACCCTATGGAACAATTTTTGGAATACATCGACCAAGAATACCACTCGCACCCTACGCATACCCATCGTTGATAGAATTCTACGGTGTGAAAATTGTGAGTGGTTACATGACGAACCGAGACATCATAATCATGGGTGGAAAAATGATGAAGGAATATGGTATAAAGTAAATGGGAGCGTGTATTTCGAGGCCCCATGAAATATATAAGATAAATAAAACGACTGACCACATGTTCAAAGCCGGTGGATCATTTGGCCGTGGTGACGTGACTATCGAGCTCCACGCTGAGATTGGTATGAGATCTAAAAAGACTTACGGCGAACCTATTATGTTACCAGAGTCAGACACTGTGGGAGTGGTAGAGGACACAACCTAAGTTAAAATGGGTTGGTTTAGAAAGCTGGTTCGTAACATTAGAAACTTTTTCAGACGACGTAGAAAACCGGAGACTAATAAAACACACCTGGTGCGTTGGTACACAACAAACCAGATCTATAAAAAACCTTACACCCACGTCGAGTAGTTTTTTTTTGTGAGGGGACTATATAGCGATGACTTCCATAACACTTCGATTATTCGATTTCGATGGTCACCAAATCACGACGGCTGTGAATAACGGTGACATATGGTTCAAAGCGAGAGAAGTCGCGAGCGCTCTAGGTTATGCTCGACCAAAAGATGCAGTGCACGACCACGTCGAACCTGATTGTAAAATGAAGATGGAACAGGCCTCGTTTATCAACGAACTTGGGGTCTACTCATTGGCGTTCTCGAGTAAAATGGAGCGTGCGAAACACTTTGGAAGGTGGGTGCACTCGGAAGTCTTACCAAGCATTAGAAAGGGTTTAGCTGACGTTGGTCTCAAACACAATCAGTTTAAAATGATCACCGAGTTCGATCTTCACACAAAAGTCGTCGGTTTTCTTAGGAAATATTATCCAGAAGCTATTTTGATAGCTGCTTGTGGTGAAAATCAAGACACTTCGAGTAAAAGAATAAACTCGTGGAAAAAAGGCTACCAACGTGGGACACCTGACTTGATTATTGCTAATGCAAACCGACAGCACAGCGGGCTTGTGATTGAGTTCAAGAACCCAGGTGGCACAGGCAAGACATCCAAAGAGTAAGACTCTCTGTTGCTCAGATACAAATCCGCTTGTTACCTAACATTGTTGTGCGACTCGTACGACGACGCTATTACCGCGGTAATAAAATATTTATTCGACGTTGGGTTTCAGTGCTCTCAGTGTTTTCGTAAATTTAAAAATAAATCAGCGTTGAGTAACCATGAGAGACGCTATTGTAAAGAGACTTTTTAGACAGTGAGTAATGAGTCGAGTTAGCGCTAGTTCTAGTTGTTGAGACGACGCTTGAGGTGACAACTGTTCCAGCATTTTTTAAAGACGTTTTTAACTTAGTAAAAAAAAACATCTGTGAAACTTTCTCTCTTTATTTCACAAACCTTCTGACCACTGTGTGAAAAATGTTTCTATGAGTCATTGGACGCTTCATGTGACCAATGTATAAATTTAAAAAAAGTGGGGTGTGTCGAGAACACCCTTAATTTTGTGTGGAAGGATGATGACGTCTGCACACTGCGCGATATTGCTCAGCACCACCAACAAACGATGGTCCTGGATTGTATCTCCAATTGAATGGTGCATCAACAGTTGTTCCATCGGTGTCACGACAAACAGCGCAGTATGCTTTTAGAAATGTGATGTCGTCTGCTACTGGAAAGAGTGTGTCGAGCTCACCAAGTCTTTTTAAGTGCTCTGTTGTTATGAGACCACATATAATGACGTGAATACCAGCTTTAATGTATTCGCGAATAACCGACAGATCAGAGTACCAATGACCTTCATCAATACCAATGACGTCGTAGCCAATTATCTCGGAGGGACTCGGGAACTCGGTGATTAACTCTGCAGGTAAACTGTCTGATCCAACAACAATGGTCTGACGATGTGTGGAGAACGCGTGGTCAGTTCGCCTGGTGTCAGCTGCGTTGTTCATGTAAAGGACTTTGAGCCCTGACTTACTTAACGCGACTAACCTGCGGAGAGTCTCTGTCGTTTTTCCTGCAAACATGGGACCAATCACGATTTCTAGTTTACCGATTTTATTCATGATTACTATACCTCTAGAGAAATATTTTTTCATTGTGGTGGAAACCGTCGTTCCATGTTGAATATCTGCTGGAGCTCTAAGTTTTTAAGATGAGACCTCGAGCTCTCGTGTCTTAAGCGATGCAGTGGGTCGTTGGTGACCACACCGCATGGGTAACAGGTGTACATGTTTTCATCTCTCGCAAAGTTTCTGTGGGCGGGCGAGAGTACGTGGTCCCTGATATCACCCGCACCCAGTATCTCGTTACACCCCACCTTGCAAACGTGAACGTCGCGGTTTGCGGCGAGCTTTAGCCACGCTTTGGCTTTGGTTGGGCATGGTCTCCATAGAAGGGTTGCTAAGAACACTTGGATGAAGTCACCGAGTAATGTAGCGTTGTGCTCATTAGGGTTGTTCAATTAGACACCACTCGCTAACATAAGATATTTGAATGGTGAGTAACACCACACAGGGATTATGCTAGCTAAGTCGTTGGCTCTTTCTTCTCGAAGATCGATCCAAGTATCGAGAAGATGCCTCGTACGGTTGACCTGAGAGTCAAACCGTTTTGTCGACCCTTCGACTTCGTAGTAGGGGCCGAAGAATAGTGCGCACTTTTCAAAGTACCCATTTAAGACGGCGGGTCCAGAGGCGCCTTGTGGGATAGACACACTGGTAAAGGCCGTTCTCAGCAAGTGGTCAAGATCTGCTTCGCTAACCTCTCGGGCTTGAGTCATTATGTTATACTCCCAGAAAAAATTAGGATTTTTTAGTGCGTTTGGTCTGGGACTGTGAGACACCTGTGAGGTCATCTGTGAGACAACTGTGAGGTCATCTGTGAGTAAGATAACACGTGATAGTGTATTAGATGGCTGAAGACTCACAGACGGCTGTTGAAGCGAAGATTACGGCTGATGTGAAAAGTGTTAAGGTGAAGGACCCAAAGCGCGTCGCTGCTGGTAAAAAATTGGCTGAGATATCGAAAGCTGCGAAAGAAAAGAAAATGCGTGAAATGATAGTCAACGAGGAACAGGGTAGTGAGTGGAGCTATGGTTACATTGTCGGAACACTTGGTGTTATCATCGCTGGCGCTTCGTTATGGTACACAATTAGTGGTGAAAAAGAGCCTGTGAGTACTGCAGCAGCGCCTGCGCTATAAAGTCACAAAACTTGTCGTCCAACATTAGACACATTTGATTCTTGAACAAAACACACGACAATGTATATGGCTGCGATCGATCGAAAAGAACTCATGAATGAATTGTACGATGCGCTACTTGTTACGACTGGTGCTGTGGTAGTGAGTATGATTTCTAAAAAGGCTTTGGGGGAACCATTGGGAACACCAGAGACAGTTAAAGGCACAGTGAAGCTCGCTGCAGCTGTTGGTGCAGGAACGCTGTTAGTAAAATGGATGCAATCGAAAAAGTGGATACCGACAGATCCATTCAAATCAACGTAAGTTAATGGTGAGCGTTGTGGCTGGAGGGATATTTAATGCAGTAGCTTTTGCAGGCGCTGGCTTTATGTTTTCAAAGTTTAATCATTCAGGCTATGAAGCTGAGATGAAAAGGCACAATCATGCGTTGGAGCAGTTAGCCAGCGCGAAAGAAGCGTGGTATGAGAATGAGATTGCTAAAAAAGATAAGATCCAGCGTTTACGACAACGGCTCTCAGACGCTAATGCTGACATCAATGACACAAACCATGCGTTGGAAGAACTTAGAAGCGTAATGACCATACAGTACAGCGGACGAGTGTTCACTGACTCCCCGAAGATTGCGGATTACTACCAACCGAGTGCGGAAATGAAGGAATACCAATTATTGTTTGTTAGCGCGCTAGGTTTGGGTAGTGGAATAGCGGTATGGGTACTCACTCGGTAAAAAAAAATATTGGAGTAGTATAGGTGATGGACAAACTTATGAGGCAGATGAGTTATGGCTTGACAATTGACGAGATCGCGAGTGAGACGCAAATTAAGTGTGGAGGCACCTCCAGAATTCACTACTGCTCACATTGTGACGTTGTGAAAAACATAACTGACTGCGGTGGGTACGCATGTCCAAAGTGTGGTGACACCGAATGGGGCTTCACTCAGAGTTATGGCGACATGAGACTCACACGACTAAAAAGTGTTCACAAACGGTCTTGGTGGATGGGGAGGAGACTACGTAACGTTGTGAAGGGCGAGCACCTTGAGTTGATAAAAGAGGACTTCTTGAAAGTCGTTAACGTGTTATACTCATGCAATTTGGTAAAGGGTAGAAATGTCAGCAGATATGGATACTACATTATTAGGTTGTGTCATAGAAGACAAGTCGAGACACTCAAGAAGGTGCCAGACCTCAAAGACGGGAAGGTGAAAGAGAAGTTCGACGACAATTTGTTTGGGGTGGTGTACCCAAAGCTGGGGTGGTGTGAGAGTAGTGATTATTACTACAACGAGTGGCTTAGGAAAAATAATAAGTGTAGTATATAGAAGCCATGGGTGACGTCACTAGAACTGGTGCAGCCGTTGTAAATCCGCTAACAGGTAGAGCAGTCAACGTTCACGGGCGAGTCTACAACCAACTTGTTAGAGATGGTGTTTTTAGTGACACGACAAGCGCGACTACTCTTAATCCGCTGACAAACAGGCGAGTTAACGTCGGTAGTCGGACGCATAACCGTCTTGTTAGAAACCAGGAAGCGCAACCCACAGTTGAAGACCCACGGCTGTTGGATCGAGCACTGAGAGGGTTCACAAGGTCTTATGGAGTCGAGGTGGTTAGCGACAGAGACATCAATCAGGTAAACGGTAGTAGAAGCGCTGTCATCAACCTTTTGAGACGCGAGTTGGGTGAGACCAACGGAATGAAAGTGGTGGAGACAGTTAAGATCACTTTCGAGAAAGCTTTAGAGCTTGATAAGACCACATATAAAACTGACTACTTTAACAGCGGAACGTTTGTCGTCATTAATGAGCATGACATTGAGGATGTTGCCAATCGTGGATCGGAACAGATTTTAACGCGGATAGATGGGTGGTTATCTGAGGGGTCTGGATGGACTATCGACAAAATAGATGCACACTACGTCAATATCGCTATTTACAGACCTTTGCATGGGAGTAGCTACATTGCGTTGCCAAAGGAGCTGTGCAATAGTATGAAAGGCTTGATAAACGTAAATAATGGGGGCGACAACGAGTGTTTTAGATGGTGCCACCTAGCACATAAGTTCCCCGTTGAAGAACACTCTGATAGAACGTCGAAGTACGCTAGCCACATTAATGAGTTGAATTACGACGGAATTGACTTCCCAGTCACACTCAAAGATTACAACAAGATCGAAAAGGCTAACGATATTAGCATAGATATTTTTGGGTATGAAAATAAGCAGCCATTCCCTGTGTACGTTTCTAAGGAGGTGTATCCTGACCACATGGACCTATTGTTGATAACTAATGACGTGGGCAACAAGCATTATGTGTATATTCGCGATTTCAACAAGTTTATGTACAGTCAGACAAAGCATAAGGCAAGAAAGCACTTTTGTAGGTATTGTTTGCAGTGTTTTACCCGAGAGGACGTGCTCGAGCGTCATATTGGAGTGTGTTTGGTCATCAATGGGAAGCAAGCTATTAAAATGCCGCAAAAAGGTGCGAAAGTGAAATACGAAAATTTTAGTAGACAGCTAAACGCACCATTTGTGGTGTACGCAGACTTTGAGGCTATCACACAGAAGGTGCACACAACAACACCGTCAAGCGAGCGTAGTTACACAAATGCTTACCAGAGGCACGTTGACTGTGGTTATGGGTATAAACTGGTTTGTTGCTACGACAATGAGTACAGTAAGCCAGTGAAAGTGTATCGCGGTGAAAATGCAGTTAACAAATTCGTTGGGGAGATGTTAAAAGTTGTCGAATATTGTAAAGAGACATCTGAGAGTCACTTTAACAAAGAAATGATACTGACTGATGACGATAAGAAGGACTTTGACGAGGCCGAGAGTTGTCATATTTGTAGCACTGAGTACACTAGCGCCGACGTTAGAGTGAGAGACCACTGCCATGTCTCAGGTAAGTACAGAGGGTCCGCACATCGTGAATGTAACGTGAACTTTAAATTGACTGACAAAATTCCTGTGATCTTTCATAACTTACGCGGTTACGATAGCCATTTCATTATGCAGGAAATTGGCAAGTTTGGTCAAGACATAAATGTGATACCGAACAACATGGAGAAGTACATGGCGTTCATGCTTGGAAAAAACTTGGTATTTTTGGACAGCTTCCAGTTCATGAGTAGCTCTTTGGACAACTTGGTGAAGAACCTACCAAGAGACGCTTTCAAATACACGTCAGAAGTGTTTCACGACGAGGGGTTGGCGCTAATGACAAGAAAGGGGGTCTATCCCTACGATTATATGGACTCCTTTAATAAATTCGATGAACGCGAGCTACCCTCCAAAAACGATTTCTACAGCATTCTGAACGACGGGCACATTACGGAAGAAATGCATGAGCGCGCCATCGACGTGTGGGACTACTTCGACGTTGAAAGCATGGGTGGGTATCACGACCTGTATTTGAAAAGTGATGTGCTCTTGCTTGCCGACGTTTTTGAGAACTTTAGAAAGACATGTCATCGCGAGTATAAATTAGACCCGTGTCATTATTTTACGTCGCCCGGATTGGCTTGGGACGCTATGTTAAAGATGACTGGAGTGGAGCTTGAATTATTGTCCGACATCGACATGTTCCAGTTCGTAGAAATGGGTATGCGTGGTGGTGTGAGCTACATATGCAACAGACATGGTTTGGCGAATAATAAGTACATGAAGGGGTATGACAAAGCGCAAGAGTCGAAGTATTTGATGTACCTTGATGCCAACAATTTGTATGGGTGGGCAATGAGTCAAAGTTTACCTACGGGCGGCTTCAAGTGGTTGACTAAGAAAAAAATAAAAAAAGTCAATCTACGCGACTATCACGACGACAGTAAAAAAGGCTTACTGCTTGAAGTCGACTTGGAATACCCAGACCATTTGCATGACCTACACAACGATTACCCGTTGGCTCCCGAGAATATGGAGATAACCGTTGACATGTTGTCGGAGTACTGCATGAAAATTAAAAATAAGTTTAATGTGAGTGTTGGTGGTGTGAAGAAGCTGGTGACTAATTTGATGGACAAAAAAAAGTATGTGTGTCACTATAGAAATCTGCAGTTGTACATAGATCTTGGATTGAAAATCAAAAAGGTGCATAGGGTCCTACAATTTGACCAGTCCAAGTGGTTGGGTAAGTACATTGACTTTAACACAGTCAAAAGAACTGCGGCTAAGAACGCTTTTGAGAAGGACTTCTTCAAGTTGATGAACAACAGTGTGTTTTTGAAAAACAATGGAAAATTTGAGGAAGCGTGTGGATATAAGATTAGTGACCGCTGCTGGGAAATTAGAAAAGCTTGTCTCGAAGCCAACGTTTGTGTCTTGCAAAATATTTAGTGAGAACTTAGTCGCTGTCCACAAAGTCAAAGAAACGCTGACACTAAATCGACCTGCATATGTGGGTATGTGCATACTAGACTTGAGCAAAACTCATATGTATGATTTTCACTATAATTATATGATGAAAAAGTACTCTAGCGATACCTGCAGATTACACTTCACCGACACTGACAGTCTGCTGTACTCAATCAAAACTGATGACGTTTACTCTGACTTCATGGAGGAGTGTGAAAAGTTTGATAATAGCAACTACCCCGCAGACAGCCCATTCTTTTCTAGAGAGAATGAGAAAGTTCCCGGGAAGATGAAGGATGAGTGCGCTGGGGTGATAATTATTGATTTCGTCGGGTTGCGCAGTAAAATGTACAGCTATTTGAAAGAGGGTGGAGGCGGCGGGAAAACCGCTAAAGGTATTAGAAAAAATATAATTAAAAAAAAGATCAATCACGAAGATTATAAAAGAGTGTTACGTGAGGAGAAACAATTGCGACACACAGCGAAGACCATTATAAGTGTCAAACATCAGCTAGGTAGCTTTGAAATTAATAAAGTATCGCTATCCTGTTTCGATGACAAACGATCTATTTTAGGAAATGGCATTGACTCCTACGCATATGGTCACAAAAACATTGTAGTGAGAGCATCGTCGCGATTGTGACACCGTACGTACCTTTCTTGGGTTTGTTGTCGGGAGGAATCACAACGTCGAAGCACATGTACGACCACCATTTCAGAAGTGTGACAAACACTGAAAGTAACGCGCAAACGGACTAATTTGCATGCTAGCAGGTGGTTTCATAACAACCGCGCGAGCCCATTCACACAACGGTTTTTTATTCACGATATTTATAGTGTACAATCGTAACGAGTACGCTCAAAGCTAGACAGTCTTAACATGATGGTGATGGGTTACTCAACGTTGGCTATCCATCACTACTACACCTTACACGACAGCAGGTGGTTGCACGTGTGTTGCTAACAACAACATTCCATTACGAATAGCAACCACAACTTTTTGAAAAAAATATTTAAAAACGAAAATATTTTTTCAAAGCGAAAACATTTTTTTAAAGTGAAAATATTTTTTTAAAAAGTCGTAGTTGCTATTCGTAATGGAATGTTGTTGTTAGCAACATCAACAGGTGACCTTGATTCGTACAGCAGGTAGAGCACTCGCATATGAAATCTATTTAACACTATCACTAAACTCTAGTGGCTCTCTCGTTGAAATTTATTAAACATCGTCACTAGAATCAAAATCTAGTGGCTTTTTTTTTCGCGCGTGAACTGAAACAATGGTAGAACGCGTCAGTCATAGCTTGTTGAGCAAAAATGCTGGAACGACACTCTCTATTTTTTTAAATATGCGAAAATGTCTAACGACACATTCTAGGTTTTTAAATATGGCTGAAATACACCAAAATTTGGCGAAAATCGTGATTTGGTATAAATTTGGTATTGTCCCGTTAGTCTCGCGTGTGTTTGACATCAATTGAGTAGAAAACGTGAGAAGCGTAAAGCTGCAATAACGATCGCCATAGTAGTATAGAGAGTGGGGGTATGAGCTTATTTGATATAGGTTGTAAATGTAGAATTACCGAAATGACACCGAATTTGTGGAAAATCACGATTTGGTACAAATTTGGTGATGTTTTGGTGTTTATATTTACAACCAGCGTCAATTGGCTTCGTAGCCCCACTCTCTATACTACTGGTGTGCTACAAAAGGCTTATAGTTCCGACTTTGTCCACGAATCAAGAATCCAGTCGTCACGCTATCTATCCAGAATGTCGCATCGTGCATGGAGGTCTCCATTGCGTTGCAAACTAACTTCGTTAGGCGCAGACTAATCAGAGCACCCATTAATTCGAGTCGTGGGATGCTCATGGTCTTTAGAGGTGCCAATCTGGTCTTTGCATCAATCAATCGGGAGCTTACAGAACCATCTTTGTATTCGTATCTGGCATAAATCGCAGCAGAATAAGCCTTTTCGGATGCATCAGAGAATGAATGAATGGAAAGGCTCTTAACCATGTTATCATCTTTCAAACAGCGAGGAATCTTAATATTGGCCAATCTTGGTAATTCTCCAAACCACTTTCCCCACGCTACTTTCATTTCGTCCGTCAGATCATCGTCCCAATCCAGAGCTTCAATCCACGCTATCTGTAACAACATCTTCGCTTGGACGATGAAAGGGGCGAGAAAACCAAATGGGTCGAAAATCGTTGCGGTAATTCGTAACACGTTTCTCTTTGTGTATGCAAACGCTTCTGACGGTGGTGAGAAATGGAACAGGAAACTATCCTCGGCTGCATTCCACGAAACTCCCAGGGTCTTGGTCACTGGCAATTCCTGCTTTTCCAGGTCGATTTCAGATACTCGATCCTGTTCTGGTATATCTTCCAACACCTCTGGACGGTTTGAAATCCATTTTCTGATATGGAAGCCGTGCAGGTCACCAAGTGTGGTTAATTGTTGCCGCATCTCTTTCGCTTTCGATACGCTCTCTACAAACGGCATCAGATCATCCATATAACAGCTCTTTCGTACCGCTTCAGCTGCTAGTGGATAGTCCCCTTGACGTATGTGTGCATGATGCTGCCAGGTGTATTGTGCACACAAGGGACAGTAGCATCCACCAAATACGAACCGAGTAAATTCGTATATGTCTGGCTCTTTGCCCGGATCCAAGTTTCGCCAAAGAAACCGATGTAATGGTCTGTCCTCTGGTTTAATCACCAGTTGATGGTACATCTGGCTGAATTCTCCAACCAAGGCCACTGACTCCTTTCGTAACTTGACAAGTATATCCACCATGTCACTTTGCAGCTTCGGTCCTGTTAGTGATTCGGTGTTGAGACTTTTGCCTTTACACGTTGCCGATCCATCAAACACTATTCTCACCTTTGACGTTGCTTTCTCGGGGCGAATCACTGGAAAGTGGGGAAGTAGCCATTCACATTCTGGTTTTGGGTCACCTGGAGGAACCAAGCGAATATACTTCTTCTCCAAATACTCGTTGATCACCCCTTGGTAAGCCTTTGCCACTTCTGGATCTTTCATTAGCTTCCGTTCGGTCGAGATGAGTCGTCTCTTTGCCAGTTGTGCGTTGTTTGGGAGGTGTGGTCGTTTCTCCCTCCAAGGAACTGCAACTTCGTAGTGTTCGCCGTCAAAAGTCACCGATTCGCTAACTTTGTTCCACGCCAATCTTTCCTTTGGTGTCATTTCGAGGGTGCTGGGGTTCGTTGGACCAATTCCGATGCTCTCGAGATCCCAAAATTTCTTAAGCATCTCATTCAAGCTGCCGTCTTGAGCTGCCTGGATCTCCATGTGATTCTGGGATTCATTCATGAAAAAGGTGTGGTGAAAGCCCGTGTGATGGTCCTCTATTCTCATTCCTCCAACCTTGCCTACAGCTGTCCACCCCAGTGGACATAGCCCCGCTGATGGTGGATTTGGCTGCCCAACTACTTCTTTCATGGAATACATGAGCTCATGGTGATCTGCTCCCAAAAGAATGTCTATTCTTCGTCCTGGAGCCAATTTTGGGAATTGAATCTTCTTTAAATGTTCCCAGTTGTATTTCAGCTTGATCCAATTTGTTGGCTTCAATCCACCACATATTTTTGTAGACGTCTTCGCAGTTATTGTGGTATCTACTCGACCATCTGTACTTTCTAGCCCAATCTGAAAAGTCGATGACATGAAGTTGTTCGTCTCGCCATTAGCCACCTTGACAGCAATCTTTGATTTTTCTCCTTGCAGCCCCAATGCTTCTATAACGTCCTCGTTGACGTAGGTTGTATCGCTGCCCTCATCTAAGAGACAGTTCACATGAAATTTCTTGTCCCCATTCTTCACAATGACTGGGACCGTTCTTAGAGCTATGAATGTAGTTTCAAGTTCTTGGGTAGTCCCAAACGTTTTTGGGTTGGGTATCCCCCTCCGTCTTGTGACCCACTCCACTGTTGAAACTGTTGTTGTCGCTGATCTTTTGTTCATAATCTGTTCTTGGCGGTTTCATCTTGTTTCGATGTAGCAGAAAATGATGGCTCTCATTACAACTGTCGACATTGCAGCTCTTGCTTCTCTCACACGAATTCCCCAGGTGGTCATCGCCAAGGCATCTGTAACACAGTCCGAATTTCTTTGCCATACGCCACTTTTCTTCTACAGGCTGCTCTTTGAATTTGGTACACTTCCATATGGGATGAAGATCACTGCAAACTTGGCATTTTCGATTTCTTTTTCCGCTGCCCTCCGGGAATCGATTGTTGTAAAACGACCGGGCTCCTCTCCATCCTTTTGTCCAAAGCCACCACTTCTATCTGATCTAACTCTTGAAAAACCGTGTTTGATTTCTGATGCTTGCGTTTGGTATTCAGCTTCTTGGGCAATCCAGTTATTTAGAGGTTCCATGGCTTCTTGTTTCTTGTTTTCTTGCAACCATCTGTAATATTGCGAGATCAACCTTTCTGGGATCTTTTCTAATATTATAGTATATAATGTCCCTGCTTCTAGATCTGCTTGCCGTCCATTTTCCTTTAAACATATGACCGCGCGTTCCAGAACATCTGCGAAGATTTCCAATTCCTTCGCATTTTTCTCTTCGAGTGGTTTCAATTTCTTCAATTCTAAAATATGACTTTGTACCTGCCGTCGGCTTCCACCATATTTTCGTGTCAATCTTGCCCTTGCCGCATCATACGCTTCCTGGGAATATCCAAGCCCTTTTACGGTTTCTGCTGCTTCTCCCACTAGGCAAGCTTCCAATCGAAGCATCAGTAGTGATACCCCCCCCATATGGAGTACAAAGGGATGCCGCCTCATTAGATATTCAACTTATTATTTATGCATACGTCATCGTTGTCAGGCTCCTTTGGGACCCTCTAACCCTAATCATTAGTATTCAGATTGCGTCATCGTTCTCAGGCTCCTTTGGGACCCTCTAACCCTAATCATTAGTATTCAGATTACGTCATCGTTCTCAGGCTCCTTTGGGACCCTATTTATACAATGTCCGTATGGTCAGGCTCATTGTAGGATAGTAGCCAACCCGAAAGGAGCGCATGCGCTATGGATATGATTTGGGGCGAACTGAGGAGAAATTACATAGACATCGATAAAGATACGCTATCGTTCTATATCAATAAATGTCTTAATGAACATAGAGACTTGTACGATTGTCTTAGCGTTCAACTTAATCCAGAATATTTTCATCTTGTTTACGAAGAAATGAATGTGAATAATTTTGGCAGAGTTATCGCTTATCTTACATTTGTATACCGGTTAAGCGATTCCTGCGATGAAGAAATAGTTCGAGAAGCCGTAAGAAGAACGATCGAAGATTTCAAACAGATAGACATTGAGGAATATCAACGTAAACTGGTTGGAAATTGTGGCATGAAAGTAATGCTAGGGAAACTGCTCCTAAAGGCAGTATTTTCATATTTCAGTGTGCAACAAAGTCATTAAGAGGTGATTAAAGATTGAAACAATGGGACAAATTTGCTCAAGTTCAAGATGCGGATCATTTTCGGGTGATAATGGATAACTTAGCATTGGAATCTCATTGGTTATTTCTCATGGCGGACCTCTACGAAGACATCCCCTTTTGGCGCGTTTGGATTGTTATAAAGGAAACAGCGTCACTTCGCTCGGAGTATTATTCGCTTGGGGTTTGTCGTCAGAGTAAGATCGTTGCAATGGACTGTCTACATGGTATACCCGCATCTTCCTCAACAACTAAGAATGGTTTGTTCTGGTACTGTGGACAAAAGCCTAGTTGTCAGTTCTTTTGCCCTGAAAATGATTGTTACATGTTTGGGAAAGCCGTAAACGCTTTTCGAGCAAGTGGCTGTATACATCCAGTGTGTCCTACTCATCAGAAGCTGGCAACGATGCGAATGGTTAAAGACAAGATGAAAGAAAGTTACGGAAGACCTTACTTCGTCTGCTCTGAGCAAGAAAATGCCTGCTCGTTTTGGCAATGGGGAGATATCTTCGAGAGTCCTAAACCTTTCTGTCGACATGGCATGGTCTGTTGTGTCCGTAAAGTCAAGAAAGAAGGTGACAATAAAGGTCGTTTATTTTACTGCTGTCCTAAGGAAAGACAATATGCATGCGGATTCTTTGAATGGAAACCTACAGAGAACTCGCCACGAATTTATAACATTGGGTGCCTGTTTAGTGAGCCATTACAATATCAGTACAAGATCGCAGAAACGGGCGAATCCTTTACAAGTAGAAAGAATGACTCTAAAGAAGCCTATGAAGATTATCTTTTTCAAAAATCTATCGATGCAATGACTGAAGACATGGAAAAACTGAACATTTGTTGAACATATATAATTTTGTATTCTAATTTAATATGTAATAAATTATGTTTGCATTTATACCGTGTCGTTTACTTCTCTTTATCCATTCATCTCTAACCTTTGTCGCGTGAACATGACTTGCTGTGGAGGTTTACCACAAATAGCCCTTCGTAATATTTTTAGACGTATCCGCTGTGTTTCAGCCTGTTGTGGTGGCAAGATTGTGATTCAGCAATCAGAATTAGATGGAGGAACAGTACCTTCACGACCTGTACTACAACCCAGAAAGTCCGGCAAGTTTTGGCGGCGTCGATGCTGTTTACCGTGTCGTAAAAAATGATGAGAAATTTAAATTATCACGAAATAAGATAAAAACCTGGTTAAAACAACAAGACACCTATACTTTACATAAACCAGTGCGACATCGTTTTAAAAGAAATAGAGTTATTGTCGGAGCAATAGACGAAGAATGGGAGGCAGATTTGGTCATTATGGATTCGTTAAGTAAAGCAAACAATGGCTATAAATACATTTTAACTGTCATTGATGTCTTATCTAAATGTGCGTGGGTAGAACCGCTGAAAACCAAATCCGGAGAAAATCTGATTAAAGCGTTTAAGCAGATATGTAAGAAAGGAAGACGTCCCGAGAAACTTCATACCGATAAAGGAACTGAATTTACCAACAGACCATTTCAGAAGCTTTTGAAAGATTACAACATATCGTTTTTCACCACGCATAATGATACGAAAGCATCTATTGTGGAACGATTTAATCGAACGCTCAAGGGAAAGATGTGGAAATACTTTACAGCTAAGAATACACTAAAGTATATGGATGTGCTACAAAAACTGTTGTATTCCTACAACCATTCGCGACATCGCAGTATTGGAATGAAACCGGTTGATGTGAATCACGAGAATGAAAGCGTCGTGTGGCAACGATTGTACGGACACGAATCTACCGCGCCCATCAAGTATAAATTTAACGTGGGCGATCAAGTGCGAATCAGCAAAGCCAGACGAACATTCAAGAAAGGCTACTTACCCAGTTGGACCGAGGAAGTTTTCACCATAACGAAGCGTATACCTAGAAGACCACCTGTGTATAAAATCTCTGATTATCACGACGAGGAGATAGAGGGAACATTTTACGAACAAGATTTGCAAAGCATTATCAAGAAAGACACTGACTTTTTTAGAGTAGAAAATGTGATTAAGTCTCGCATGCGTGGTAAACACAAAGAATATCTTGTAAAATGGTTAGGTTACTCTAATGACTTTAATTCTTGGGTATCGGCGGATAATGTAAAACATATTTCGAAATAAAAGTATGTGATCTTATAACCTGTGTTCATTTGTGTCTTATACTCTCCGAGATGACAACGCAGTTTTATCTGACGCTCCCAAGTAATAGTTTTATGAAATATTTCCCTGACAATACGGTAGCGAATTTTAAAGTGAAACTAGCCGAAACGTTAGAGCTGACAGGGGACTGGGAAGAAGCCCTTTCCGAGTTTAATTATCCTCATACATGGAGCACGATACGCGAAGGCAATCAGCAGACATTTCTCTACAACAGCATTGGCACAGGTCCAGATGAAGTGGGCATCATTCAAGGCACACAATACAGCAGTGTTACAAACCTGGTTAAAGATTTAAACCATTGCATGACGAAAGAAGGACAAGCTAAGATTAAGTTTACATATAACAAAAATATGCTCAAAGTGATGGTCGATGTGAAAAAGGGTGCAATGGTATGGTTCTCGGGTGATATCTCAACGGCTTTAGGATTCGAGCAGGATACAGTGATTACGAAGAAAACAACGAGTCCCTACGTAGCAGATATAAACGCTGGTTTTGCATCTATTTACCTCTACACAAATGTGGTGGATGCACAATTTGTCGGCGACGTCAAAGTACCTCTTCTACGAATTGTGAATACGAAAGGAAAATACGGGGAAAATGTTAACGTTAGTTTTCGCAACTTACAATACGTCCCCCTGAAGGTGAAATCATTCGAGATGATCGAAATAGATATAAAGGACAACAAAAACGAAAACGTGTCATTTGGTTTCGGGAAGTCCATCGTGATACTTCACTTTAAACAGAGCAGATCACCGTATTTTATTTAAAGATGAGAGCTAGAATCGTTCCAGATGCAAAGCAGTTTCAACAATATTATTTACGAGGACAACGAGGTGGAAGTCTATCTGGTTTTAGAGGTGCACGGATTCAAAGAGGCTACGGTATTGGAAGTTTCTTTAAAAGTATTGCCCGATATGCAATACCTCTGGTGAAACGAGGAGCACAAGCGATTGGACGGACAGCTCTGCAAGCGGCAACAGATGTCAGTCAGGATGTTCTGGCCGGGAAAAGTGTGAAGCAAGCTGTCAAAGGTCGTGGTGTCGCAGCCGTCAAAGATATAGCTCGGCAGGGTGCTAAACAACTCATGGGTAACCAATCAGGAGGCGGTCGCAAACGTAAAACATCTATAAAAACCAATGCATCATCGAAATCTACCAATCGCTCACAGACCAAGAGGCGGAAAACATCTCAAGAAACACCTACTTTTCTTAAATAATGGCACAAGGCTACGAGACTTTACATAAAGATTCCTGTTCCTGTGGAAAATCTGAACTGGACTTATTTTCTGTTCCTGACACTCAAGTTGAAATGAATAAAGGATTTTGGGAAGACATCGATCCTCTTTCAAGCATTGGAACTTCGGACACTATCGAGTTTCTGTGTGCCGCAAATTCTGATGTCTACACCGATCTGGCAAACAGTTACCTTCACGTAAAAGCAAAGATAACGAATGGAGATGGAACTAACTTACCTGACACCGCCCAAGTGGGTCCTGTTAATTTATGGATGCATGCCTTATTTTCTCAAGTGGAAATTTATCTGAACAACAAACTGGTCACACCATCAAGCACTTCGTATCCTTACCGAGCATATATAGAAACTGTATTGAACTTTAGCAAAGACGCTAAATCGTCTCACTTAACTTCAGCGTTGTTCTACAAAGACCAGGCTGGACGGATGGATGCCATCAATCCACTAGCAGAAGTTGCCGATGCGAACAAAGGATTATGCGTCATGCGCATACAAGCCTAAGCAAGTCTGTGGCGATGGAAGGAAGAATTCATTCGGATCTGTGCGCGCAAGAACGCTATATCCTTGGCGCTGTTCCGATCAAGCTCAAGCTAGTGAGATCAAGAGCTCCCTTTTGCCTGGTTTCATCCATGTCTAATAATGTCTAATAAACTTTATTTAAAGAAGGTAAATACATCTATTACAGTAGTATTCTGCCTGATGGCCTTCACTGAAAGAAAATAGTAATATTAATTAAAAATAGATAAAATAGGATTATTGACTACAGTTACAGGTTAGTTGATATTTACATTTTGTACAAGAAAACTCTTCTAAATGGTTTGCATTTTTGTTTTGTTCAAGAAATACGTTTTTTAGAGCTTTTTTGAAGTTAGAAATAGTCATATTATCAATGTCTTTTAAATAATTTGGTAGAGAATTAAACAACATAGCTCCACTGTATGATATTTTTGTTTTTCCAAATTCGCTTAATACTTTCGGAACTTTCAGATCTGTTAGTGAAGATCTTGTGCTTACACTATGCGCTTCATTAACGAATTGGAAAAGATTATACAAATTAGCTGGAGCTTTGTTCTTTAAAAGACTGAACACCAAAATGAGTTTTCTCATTTTAATTAAGTTTGGTATTGGAATCCATTCAAGTTTTATAAATAACTTAACTGAAGGGTCGTAAGTAGTTGCTTGCAGTATAATGCGAGCTGACCTTTTTTGTAATTTCAAAAGATCGTTGAGTCTCTCATTAGAAGCATTACCCCAGACAGTACAACAGTATAGAAGGTAAGGATAGATTAATGACTCATAGAACATAATACGAGAATGAAAAGGTAGATTTTGGCGTATTCGTTTAAATAAAAAAAGCCTTTTGTTTATAGTTTGATATATATTTGTTATATGATCATTCCATTGAAGTAAACTATCTAAGTAGACTCCAAGGAGTTTAGATGATTCTACCTCTTCAATCATTGCATTGTTTATTTTAACATTAAGCTTTTCCGTCTTATCAAATTTTCGTTTAGAGAATATCTTCATACTTTTGGTTTTTTTACCATTTAGAGACATTAGATTTGTATTTACCCAATTTGATACTTCTTTGATATCATTATTCAAGTAAATATTTAGATTCGTTACTGATAGACTGGAAGCTACCAGTGTAGAATCGTCTGCAAAAATAAATGGTGTTGTATCACTTTGTTGAAGAGGAAGATCATTAATAAAGATAAGAAATAGTAGTGGTCCTAAGATTGACCCTTGGGGGACACCGCAATTTACCGGCAATGAATATGATAAGGATGTCTTAAATTTAACTTTTTGGCTTCGATTTGATAGATATGACCTGAACCAGTTTATTGCATCTGGTTGAAAATGATATAATTCGAGTTTTTTTAGTAATATTTCATGGTCAATTATATCAAATGCTTTCGAAAAATCAAGTAAGATTAATCCGCTGATTTCGCCCTTTTCGATCGACTTTAATAGGATTTCATATAGTGATAGCAGCAGGGTTTCACAGGAGTGATTCGCTCTGAAACCATGTTGATATTTAGTCAAAAGTCCATGACGTTGTAGACAATTATATGAGTTATTATAAACATGTCTTTCTAGTATCTTAGAGACAATTGAGAGTATGGATAGTGGTCTAAAGTTTGATCTATCGGATGCCGAGTCACCTTTATGTTTTGGTGTAACTCTAGCTTCTTTCCACAACGAAGGAAAAATGCTGCTGCTGATGCTGATATTACATAATTTAGTGAGTGATTTAGCAATAGAAGGAGCTGCTTCCTTCAAGAAAAATGCGTCAATACCATCTAACCCAGTAGCTTTGTTAACATTTAGATTGTTTAAAAGTGTAAGGACTGTTTCTTCAGTTATAAGAGGTATACTAAAGTTAATATTTTCAGGAATATGCGTATTAATAAATATTTTTAACTTTGTCAAGTCTATTTGAATGTTAGAGGGTATTTTTTCCCTTGTTTCTTGAACTATATTAACAAAGTATGTGTTAAAAATATTACTTATCTCTTGATGATCTGAGTATTTTACATTATTTACAATAAGAAATTCAGTAGACGTGTCTGGTTTTATTGACGCAGTTTCCTTGAATATTTTCCAAAGCACCTTAGGATTTGTGATGTTATCATTTAAGAGTTTGGTATAATAATTTCCCTTAGATATACGAATTTCTGCGACAACTTTGTTTCTATGTTGCTTATATAATAGCCAGTCTCCCTGATGATTGGTTTTCTTAGCTTGTTTTAGATATCTATCACGCAGTTTTATATTTGTTCGTATGTCTTTGGTAAGCCAACCTGGCAGGCGTTTTGATTTTACTCTTTTTTTCACTAATGGAGCATGTTTATTCAAAATATTCAAGTAAATCTCATTCCACATACTAAGATAAGTATTAGGATCATCTATGTCTTCGAGTAGGTGCCATGGTTGTTGATTTAATTCGTTATTTAAGAGATTTGCATTTAAGTTTTTCATATTCCTATATGTTATTGTCTGATGTTTAGGTATTTTTATTTCTTTTGGGTTGATCTTTCTAGTTACAAAAATTAAGTGATGATCACTTAATCCAGTCTCAATGACTCCAGACCTCAAGACAAATTGAGGGTGTGATGTATATACATGATCTATTATAGATTTTGATTCTGGTCTGGTAACTTTGTCTATCAGTTGTGTATGTTGAAAAGATGTCATTATAAGTTTTAGAGGTCTGTATTGGGTTTTGTTTAAAGTATTAACATTGAAATCACCTAGTATGAGTACTTCTTTGTCCTCTTTTTCCAGGACTTTCATCATCTTGTCAAGTTCATCTCTCCATTGAACAAGGTTCGCTGGAGGGCGATAAAGTAGACAAATGATTATAGGTGATGATATGCGGAATGAAATTTCAATACAAACTGATTCAATTAAATCAACATGTATGTTTTCCAAATCTTTTCTATGCTGAAAGTCAATTGAGTTTGGAATGTAAGCCAGAATTCCACCCCCTCCCGAGTGAAGTCTATCTTTCCTAATACAGCAGAAACTGTCTATTTTTAATTCATCATCCGACCAAGTATTATTTAAATGAGTCTCAGTAAATCCAAAAATAATATTACTTTTTTGACGAGTGTTAGTTATATCACTAATCATAATTTTAATCAAGTCTAGTTTATTTGTGATTGCCTGCACGTTCAAGTGTGTAATTAAAAGACCTTTATTTGGTAAGGTATTATATATTATACTATTATCATTGTCGATTGGATTGCTGTCCCCCCCAATATGGGTATAGTAATTTATTATGTTATTTTCTGTCTGGGGAATAAATACCTCTTCATTGGGCTCAACTTGGTCTTGAATCATTATGTTTTTGTTAAAAGCTCTTCTGCTTGCCTAAGTGTTTAATAATACTTGATGCAAAAATAGATGTACCTTTCTTATTTAGGTGTACACCAGATCGATTTAAACACGATTGATCGATTTCATTGTGCTCTAAGATTGACCATGAGTTTTTCTTACAATGTTCATTTATGAGTAGGTTAACCTGATTAATTTTGTCATTTAGAGCTACATCATCTTCTCTAAATATTATTTTTGATAATGTTACCTTGGTGTTATGTGATTTTTCTGTAATAAGTTTTCTAAGATCCAGAATATCTTGCGCAATCTTCGTTGGACGGTTTCTTTTGAGATCGTTTGTTCCCACATGCAGAATTATCTCGTCAGGCTGTTTCTGTACGGTTGGTTCAATGTAATATTTCATGTCAGCACATGTAGCTCCACTAAATGAGTTATTTATAATCCGGTTATTTGTTGATCTACCGATTTTATGAGCTTCGAGATATTTTGGAATTGAGTCTCCACAAATAACTGTTGTTCTTTGTTTGGATGTGGGGCTGAGGTTACGTATGGATCCCGATTTTTTTCCAGCTGAGGTTTCTCCCAAGCGGAGTAGCTTATGGGAAGTCTGCTTGTCAAGGTTTCTCTTCATTTGCGAAGGCTTGTGTTGTGCCGCTTCATTATTTGCATATTCGGCATCGATTATTAATTCTTCAAAAATGTTCGTCTCGTCGATATCTTCAGTAGTCAAAAGCGAAAACCTGTTCAAGCAAGTTGCCGGATTATTTTCCGATTTTTGCTTTGACCGTCCCGTCAGGTCCGAGGTAGGACTCTCATCAACACAAACAAATTCGTTCTGCTCGTCGTTCACGCGGAGGTTACTGGGATGTTTACCTTCTACATCATTATGTAAAAGACGGATTGCGGTTATAAGGCTCGCCTTTTCCGCCTCTGCATTCTTTGCCTTACCCTTCAAGTCAGCAAGGATATAACTTAGATTGTTTGTTCTTTCGATTAATTCTTCATTTTGGTTTTTAAGTTCAGTATTTTCTCTCTTCAATCATCCGCAGAAGCTCCTGGTTTTAAAGTGGTTCTGGAAGAATGCGTGTTTCGCGCTCGCCGTGTTAACGTTTCGTCCACTACAATGCTAGGTCATACCCAGGCCCTTCAACATATCACAGCCAAGTACCCTATCAATCGTGTAAACTGCAAAGTGTTCTCCGTACCAACGGGAAACATGTCTGGAGATCAACAGAACATATTCCAAGGACTTCTTCCTGATAGAGTTGTGATTGGGATGGTGGATGCAGATGCTTACAACGGAGTTTATAACAAGAATCCTTTCAATTTTAAGAACTACGACACAACATTTCTTGCATTATCAGTGAATGGAGAACACCGGCCTGGCAAACCACTTCACCTAAAGTTTGCCGGAGCAGCAGGGACCAACTATGTTTCAGCATTCCAAACGCTGTATGCTGGTACCAACAAGATGTTTCAGAATCAAGGCAACGGTATTACTCGAGACGAGTATGGAAATGGATATACCCTGTACGTGTTTGATTTAACAGCTGATCTATGTGTTGGAGATCATTTTCAACCTATTAGGGATGGGAACGTCTCCCTAGAATGCAAGTTCGGTACGGCTTTAACTGGGGCTATAAATATCGTGGTGTTTGGAGAATTTCAAAATCTTATCGAGATTGATGCCAGCCGTAACGTGCTAAGTGACTTCAGAAGCTAAAATGAACACACGTCAACTGATTCGTGTCTTACAAAGTGACCCATATGCCAAAGCAGTGTTTACCGATGTTTTACCCTCGGATCGTTTACCAAGTCAGATACAGAAAAGACCTAGAGGTTTTATTATAAACGTGGATCCCAGCGATGGACCTGGTACACACTGGGTAGCTGTTTACGTCACATCGGATGAAAAAGGAGAATTATTCGACTCTTATGGACAAAGCCCAGAATTTTACAGCAGAAACTTTCAAACCTTTCTACAAGATCATAGCAGTACATTTACTTGGAATGAAAAGACTTTACAGTCACCGTGGTCTCGTGTGTGTGGACAATACTGTTTATTTTATGCTTTACATCGTAGTAGAAATATTCCCATGTCAACTATTATTAGTATGTTTACTGATCAAAAGGAGTGGAACGATACATCAGTTCGTAATTTTATACGTAAATGGTATTTTGTGTAAGAATAAAAAGACACGTTATAATTGTAAAAAAATATTTATTCAATAAAATGTTTACAAAAAAGATTATGAATGCCATTTATATGGATTTTTGTTTCTACGTTTCTTTCTTGGTTTTGCTGGTGTCCCTGGAGACTGTAGTGAGGGCGTCAGAGGGGGGTCGCTAGAAACAGATGAAGGCTTGTTCCTATATTCCTTCACCAAATGTAGACGCTCTTCGTTTCTGACGATTCCTTCGGGTACATTCAAACGTCCTAAAGCTTTTGCGAACAGTTGCCATCCTACAGGGTTGAAATTCTTTCTCTGGCGCAGAGTATCGTTGACTAAATCAATGACGTTAGTACCTGGAATAGTTCTTCCTTCAAAAACCATCTGCCCTTGGTCGTTCCAACCAACCACATCTTTATTTGATTTTATCTTCTTTATCAGTTGTACAGCTCTTGATTTCATCGTGGAAGGTACACTTTCTATGATATCACTCTCGATTTCTCCAGGTGGTTCAGGCATTGTCTCTGTTGAAGGTTCGGGTCTGTTCCTTCTGCTGCGATAGGCTGGGTGTGGGCAATACTTACAGGAACAGGTCGATGCATTCGTTTGTCATAGTAATTGAGATAGCGTTGAAACGTCTGATTATACAACTTCACTTTATCATCTTGTGTTATGTCCTGACGTTGCATCAAACTTTCCATTTCTGAGTCCAACTGGTTCACTTGAGCAGTCAGTGGAAGAACCAAGGGTTTCTTTGTAGTCATGTGTTCAGGGACCAGAACCAGTCTTTTGACATGCTCCATTATTTGGTCAGAAAGCTCGCCAATTGTTCTAAGACAGGAGCGAGTAGAAAAGGTAAGAATCCGTCTCCGTTCTGTAGAATAACTCTCCTTCTTTTTGTGATTGGGTTTCTCTTATCAGTGACAGCCTCAATATGATCTGAGTATGGTGTAAGCTTTTTATACGTTTTTGGACTAATTTTAATCGTTTCACGGCAAATGTTCAATAGGCACTCGGTTATGGCTTCCAATAAATCTGTATCTGCAACTTTTATGATCGCTTTTCGCATAGAAGGTTTACACTTTGCCAATACTTTTAAAACATCGTGGTTCCTCTTCACACGACGGGACATCCTCAAATGAATACGTGTTTGACAGCACTGTATTTTTATACGCGAGGTTGATAGACGTAATGAGTATCTGTCGGGAAGATTCCGGATCGAAGTCGTTTTTCATCGGGACATGTTGGTGTTAGGTCAACAAATATATAAGAATACAATTCTTTTGTGGCCATCTGGTAAGCCTGCTGGAAAAATTTGGTATTGCTCGGGTACAGCTGTTTGGCAAGGTGGACCACCTGACTAGCATCGCGGACATTTTTGGTTAAAACGAGATAACTGGCGTTAAGTGATATAGTTCGGTGATCTTTGCTTTGATGAAACAAATTCTGTACGATGTAGATAACACTGAGGTTTCCATGGTGTGACTTTTTCGTGAATAATTTAGCAATCACGGCATCTTTTTCTCCCATCATATCGTCAATGATAAATAAATTCCGCGTCTCTGGATTGATACTATCCAACATGGAATCAGGTAAACCTTGCACAAACTGAATACTAGGAACTAAGGTATCTATTTCAGTAAACGTGCCCTGATACTCGGAATAAAAATAAACAATATTTTCCGGAGGAGGATCGATCATGACATTTGCGTTGGCTAGCAACTGTTTGACAAAAGTTGTCTTTCCAGTCTTGGTTCCGCCAGAAATTAAGAGCCCAAAGGGATGTGTTAACTTTATCGAGTACATGATGAAATGAATACATGTTACTGTAGACGTTTCTATGTATACCATTTTACAGATCGTTTGTTGATTCGAGCATTTTGACGTAAAGTAATCAATTCTTTTAACAGCTCGTTCAGATCAAAAGGAAATGTCTTTGCTTGCATGAGGTAAGGTTGTCTTTCTTTTGAGGATAACTGGTGAAAGTCAGTCAAATGATTGGACAGTTTTAATAAACCTTGCTTACCACATATGGGGCAGTCCTTACGCTTTCGTGGCATGATGACAAATGATTGATTTGAAATAACGATCGAAACTAAATATTGTTTTTGCCAAAGTTTCTGGTAGGTACACCCCGCGTCCCCCTAGTCCCTACACGTCCCGTTTCAGAAATACACCCCCTGTGCCCCCTCCGTCCACGTCCTTCCCAATTCTTCCCCATCCTTCCCCCCATTCACCAGAGACACTTTATAATAAGGTAATGAAGTATATATTATTCAGTTTCCAATTTACACACAAAGTTAAAAATCACATGCACTAAGTTAAAAAACCCTAAGAACCCCTAATATTTACAAACACACAAAGTTGAAATCTACTATTTAAAATCCATATGGTAAAAAAGATATAATTTCAATTCCCTATTTACATTCACACAAAACCCCTATTATTTACAAACACACATAAAAATATTATTTAAAAGCCATATGGTAAAGTATCAAAATTATTAACAATCACACGTTTATTATACACAATCCTATAGTCCTTATTCTCGCTCCTGGTTAATACATTTTTGTCAGTCCTGTCACGCACAATTTTAAAAGGTATATTTACAGTTACGGTTGCTGGACCTACACCTTTCACCATGTTTGCCATTACATTAAAATTAACAGTTTGTTGGGTTCTATAATTGAGGGTAATCCCTCGAACCTTACACATCGTTTTACCAGTGTTCATCTGGTAAGCGTAATTCTTTGGACCACCTGAGACAAAAGTTGTGATATAACCTCCGTCAAGTTCGTCTGTCGGCTCGCCAAGGTAGGAACCAGTAGGTGGTTCCCAATCCCCCTCTTTTGACACGTATATCACTGAGTCTGTGTCGAAATATAAGACGCGGCGGTCGAGTTGTTCCAGGACACCATAGAGCTTGAGGCGAGCATGAGCAGTGGTGAAGGCGGCGATGACGACATTGGTTTTACCGTTGGCCTCGACAAACTCATCGACATTCTCATAATGGACTTCGATGATCTCGTCGCTAATGAAGTTGGCAGCGGTCACGGTCACTTTGTCGCTGGACAGCAAGTCAAAGTATTCGGCAGGATCCGATATCATCTTCACCTGAGTCATATTGGGACGCTGTGCGAATTTACCTAGAACACAGAAAGGGGGAAAAATACTTAATGTACATTTATGTGTGATATACTAACCCTAAAACGGAATAATTATTTCTCTAACCTTAAGAATATAACATGATGAAACTTACCCCAAAAGGAATTCAGCATCAGTTTAGACAGGCCCTCAGACCAGGATTCTTCACGATATGATTCGGATCCAACCGAATACCTTCTTTGACAGCGTACTCTGCGATGTACTGGGCTTTCTTCTTGTCGGTGTCGCAGTCTTTGGGAAATCCACTCGATTCCTGCTTGATTTTCAAGAACGTGTCCACGTAGTCTTTGAAGAGCCCATCGGTGTGTTCAGGGAAGTGCCAGACTTCGTCGACCTTCACCAAACGATATCCCTTTTCCAACGCTTTTTGGAGCTCGAGGGTGACCCACGTACCATGGAGAGTTCGGTCAGCATCGGAATGGCAGCATGGTTCTTGCTGGAGATTGTCGGCGCAAGTACGGCATAAAGGCATCATGAGCTTTCCTTGAGTTCTGTAGGGAAGAACAGGATGGTAGAGCTGACGTGGAGGAAGGACGCTTTACCAAGCCAAAGTATTGATCGATCGGCCCAAAGTTCTCGGTGATGATCTGTGGATGACCAAGTGGATATTCTCCGTATTTATTGCACCAAGGATAGAGGCTGCAAAGGTCGACGTATCGGACTTTCTCGTCGGGTTGTACCTCGTAGAATAGGCGTGTGGCGTTTGTCCGTCCACCAAAGAACCCGTGGCGAGGTTTCAATGGCTCGGAGATCTCGAAGTTGTCAAAGAACGTCTTCATTTCAGGATCTGTAGCAAGCTGTCGATCAATGTCGCAAGTCCAAATCTCAGTGACATTGTAGCCGTTGTCTTTTAGGAACTTGATCTTTTCCAGGGTTCGTTGGTGGAGATCATGCATAGTCATACCGCTGACCGGATTCGCCGTGTCTCTGGCATAGCACCGAGGACATCCGTGCCAGAAACAGCCCTGCACTTCCCACACTGTGTTCGTCTCGGCGTTGAAACCATCGACAAGATATTTCCCAATACGCTGCTCTCCATGATTGTGGGCATGTCGGATGGCGATGTTGTCTCGTTGCGCGATGTAGGCAAGCATCTTCAACGCAATGACTGACTGTTTGTTTTCGGGTTTGTAACCACAGGGAGGGATGACGGCAATAGTGTTTTCCTTGAGGAATGTCTTGCGGAAAACCAAATTGCAGGCTGAGGCGATGGTCAAGCATTGGGCGAAGGGGTCTATATCAGTCACGTTCTTGAAGATTTCGCGGAACTCGAGGCAGCAACGACGAAGAATGTCAACATCAGACTGACAGTAACTCAGGATTTCTTCTTGGAAGTCGAAGACGTAGTTGCGTTGAAAGAGGTCGTTGTACCAGGCGTAGAATTTCTCTCGATCACCAGGATTCATACCGTTGGGGTCGTAGAATTTGGCGTCTGGAAGCGGTCCAACGTAGCTCTGGTTCTTTACTCTGTTGAAAAAGTGAGGAAAGTAGCCTTTTTCCACTTCAGTAATGCCAAAGGTTTTAGGGAAGTCAGCCAATCGCATCGGAATAAAACACAACGAGTCGATGAATTTAATGTTTAGCTGTGGAACGAAGAGGGAGAGGATTTTAGCGCCGCGGGTAATCACCTCGGGTACAATACCGTTCTTGTACAGGTATTGGAGAATGAAGTATCCATCGTAGGCCTGAAAATTATGGGCGATGAATGTGATGTTGGCGTTTTCTTTCTGGAAGAGCCAGTTGCAGAACTCGTCTTTTGTGTTAGGCCCTGAAAATACCATCTCGTCGCCGCTTTCGTTTTGGACGACGCAGAGATTTGGGATGTGCTGACCGTCGTCCTGGGTGCACTCGAAATCGAAAAACATGAGGCTTTGGTCTCGTTCGTCGCTGCCACCGTAATCCTCCACAGCAACATCATCGTCAAGAAATTCGTTGCTTGTACGTTCTGCCGTAGGTTTCTGTTTCCTCTCACGGATAGGTTGAATGTAGCACTGATGGTTGTCGGGCTCGACGTATTTCTGGCACACGGAACAGCGAACTAGGCCACAGTGATGGTCGTTCAGGCTGGCTCGGGTCACTACGCGTTGGCATTTTTGGCACTTGATCAGGGAAGTACAGAGAGCTTTCTTCTGTCCGGTGGCGTCCTTGTGGCGGGCAAAACACGCGTCGCTCTTGAAGAAACGGTTGCAGTCTTTGCAATACTTCCACTTGACGATTGGACAGTTTTGTGTGTGGCACAGTTTGCAGAGGTCACCACACGGGTGGTCTGTGATTTTGTCGTAGCCTTTCTTGCATGCATGACAGTACTGCTTTCTGGCGAGGAAGGCTGGCATACTCGTAATCACGTTATAATGGTTGTCGTGGTGATAGAGGTATAAACATTTATCGGCTTCGGGACCCGAATAAATCAGCGCATTCAAATGTTCTTTAGACACGACGTTGAGTTGGTAACCAGGGAGGACCGCTTGGAATTTCTTGACCTCTTCGATACCACATGGACCCAAGGGAACACCGGCTTTCTCGTGGAGTTCGCGGGCTAGACGACCTTGTAGTGTTCCTCGAGGGGTAATAATACTCTTGTAATCAGGGGCTCTGTCAAGCTTCGCCTTGGCAACGACGATCGCGCGCGCACAACAAAGTTCGTCTTTGTTTTCGATTTGGATGAAACAGCGTTTCTTATTGAGGTAGCTCTGTAGGTTGACTACGTCTCGCCTTTTTCCTACACCACCATTGGGCATTTCGACATGAACTAAATTCACATTCATCGAATCATCTAAAGTGAATTGATCGTTGGATTGGACAACGCGTTCGACTGCTGCCAAGAAACGTTCGGGGGTCAAACGGTCTCGGGCAAGAAATGGCAAGGAAATCGGTCGGTCTAGCTGGTGGGAGTTGAGGATTAGGCAAACTTGGTCGTGGGGGGGCATACCATCGGTTAAACGATCAAACAAGTGCTTAAAAGCACTGTTTGACGATGCCATAACATTAGACACACCATGTACGTTTAAGGCGTTAAACTGAATAGTATAATCAGTACCTGTCGTCTTGAATTTTCGGACGTTAACCTGCTTGACAGACTTGATGGTGAAGTACTCCTCCGGTTTCGTGCGTTTAGGGGAAGAATCGATGTCGTTGCTGTGCTTTCTTTTGCTCCCTTCACCGATTTGGTTCTCCAACGGTTCAGGGATCTCTGCTTGCTCATTGTCGTCTTCAGGAACCAATAAGTTGTCATTGGCCCAATCTTCGTTAAACTGGCGCCGTTCATCATCACTCCAATTCGCCCTCAAATCAGGTACAACGTCAGCTGGCGTTTCGGTCTCCCGGCGAACAACATCAGCCATAGCGTTGGTCCAAAAGATGACCTTTTGCTGTAAAACAGCCCGTTTCTGCTCTTCGGTGAGCTCAAACGCTTGCTCTATGAGCTCCAGAGCGCCCTCATTTTCACAACTTTTAACGAGGTCCATTATATCAATCTAAGAAGGAGAAAGTTTATAAGTATACACTCGAGTCTTATTTGATAAAACAGATATAATTCGTAAATATAATGTCGATCAACTTACCGTTTGAGACATCTTTAATTATTAGCCAAGAAGATATCAAATCCAGTGAACACTTTCAAATACGCCAAAGAAGACTTTCGATATATTTTCCAAACACTTTCCAAAATACGCCGCAGAGAACTTTCAGAAGAAAACTTTCGAACCTTTCACGAAGACAAGGGATACTCGAATGAAAGGACGCGACGTAGTTTTACTATGGTAACACCAATGTCGCGTTTGAACTTGCCCGCTCAATTTATCCCTCATTATCCCATATTGACTATTTTTTACCCTCAAAATCCAAGTGTTCACCCTCAAAACAAATTAATTATTCCCAAGTCATGCAAATATTTGCAAGTCGCACCACTAATGACTCTTAACGACCGACGCACTATTGTCTGTGTGGTCACTCAACCTTCGCTTCGTTTGAAAAACTATCTCTTGAATAATAGCTAATAGTATCAGTATCTCGTAAAAAATCTCGGCAGTTCGCCACCTTTTCACAATGCTATATATCGTAAACACTGCCAACGCATCACTCTGCTTTTTAGGTTTTATCTCGCTTAAGGAAAAAACAATACGCTTCAAATTTTCGTTATTCGAATAGCTTGCCGAAGTGACTGTTCACCGCTTACTTTATACACTAGAGGCCTTATGATCTTTGTAAACTTCGTAAAGTCCGGTACATTCGTAAAGGCTGTTATGACTCGTTCGACTCCGTGAAAATTAGACTATCGAATAACCCGTGATACTCACTCAAACAGGTTTCGATGTGATAAAGCAGCGTACGTATATTTATCGATATCAACATTGCCTGTCTTAATTTATCCCAAATAATATCCACTCTGTGTTGATCGAGTTAGTATCAAAGTATAAGTTTCTTCAACCCATATTATTAAACCAAGATCGATTGTACGCATGCTCCGTACGTGTACGCCTACTGTCCCACAAGGACTCTGACCACATGGCCATTAAGTGTATAATTACGAATGTGTCTCTTATATTAATAAGAGCGTCAGAGCGTCGTTTTGATAATGACGCAATGCCTTCGGAAATCAAGTTCGGAAGGAGTCGGCGGCTAATCGGACGTGACACCTTACCAAAATGACGTAATGGATTCGGTAGCACTCGGAAATGACGTATGAATACCGGGAGTTGGATAATAGCTAGGGTTAGGGGTCGTACTGGTACATGAGCTAAGGGTTAGGCATCCTGAAATGACGTAATCTGAATACTGAATTAGGGTTAGAGGATCCCAAAGGAGCCTGAGAACGATGACGTAATCTGAATACTAATGATTAGGGTTAGAGGGTCCCAAAGGAGCCTGAGAACGATGACGTATGCATAAATAATAAGTTGAATATCTAATGAGGCGGCATCCCTTTGTACTCCATATGGGGGGTATCACTACTAGCATCTTAAACTGTGGGGACAGAGACGTCTGGTCAACACAACTTGTAAAGGCTGCATTCCATTGTTGAAATTTCATTTTATCTCCAGAAAACACAGGAATTCGAATTCGTTCTAGTTGTCGATGCGTTCCACCCGGCGTATTCAGGTTAATTGAGACATCCGGTGGAGTCACTTCCGCTTTTGCTGTGTTTACGTTGTCGATTTCATCAACTGATTCGTTGGCGTTGTTTTCGACCGATACATTTCTATCGTTTCTATGATAATCTTTTCTTTCGCCGTTATTTAATTCCACATTTAGTTGATTGATTCGTTGACTTCGTTCTCTAGCTTCTTCTTCAACTTCACGAAGACGATTTTTTTCAAAAACAAGGGCTTCTCGCCTTTCTTTAATAATCTCCGCCTCTAGATGTTGTTGCTCAAGTTGGGTCTCGTCGTTGGCAGTTTTAGAATGCGATGATTTATTCGCAAAGGACGTTAAAAGCTGTCTTGCCGGAACAATCTCGATATCAACTTGTTCAAGAACTTTGTCCGCTTCATCTCCTATCTTTATTGCGTTGTTGTTGTCGTTAACTTTTCGATAAAGCGTTTCGAGGTCATCTAATATTTGCAATGTTGTTTGTTGTTGTTCGTCAATTCGTAATAGTATCTCACAAACCTGTTCTCGATCAGGTTCGTGAGCAGAAAGCATCGATGCTACTTGCGTTAACATACGTGTAAGTAAGGATTTCGCTTTCCTTTTTTCTTTCTTTAAATCTGCAACGTTCACTGACCCCGCCGTGGTGGTCTCCGCCGATATTTGTTCATTGTGTTCTCCATCGCCGAGTTCGCCGTCTTCTTGTGTTCTTTCTTCGTTCATGTTCTTTCCAAAAAGCGATTCCAGTGTTTGTCAAATGTTTATTCGATAAATGTATCTGTTCGATAAATGTACCTGTTTCTTGCTTCACCGATGATGTGTAAGCGATGGTCGGCAATTCGATCGTCGATATTTCTTCGTATGAATCCTGTTCAATCCGTACCAATTTCTTACCGATCCGGCTCAAAAAGGACCAAAATGTAGACAGTAACTACATTTGAATGCTGGTTCATATATTGTAATTGTAAAAATAACAGGATTATAGCATAAACATAACAAACTATTGTCAGACCTCGAGGTAATAGCCGAATAAACTACTTGCGCTATATTTGGCGCTAAAAAAGTGTCGATAGAAATGTCAACGTATTTTCTCTCAAACACGCTATATTCAAAACTGAAAAATGCGATCTGCACGTATATTTTTACCGAACGAAAGAAGATTATTTGTGATAATGGAAACTTCTAACAAAGGGAGAACTATTAGAAAACTCAAAGGTAAGGTTCAAAAGAAAGTGATTTTAAAATCCGTCAAGGCAATAGTGTGATTTGCTTGTCCTTTGAAAGGATAATAATAGAGTGAGTTAATATAGCATATTAATTCTGATCTATTTGCGAATTTGCGTTGCTTTGTAGAGCCAAAGGAATTATTGATTTTCTTTCCGAAAGATTACTCCGCCGTTACAGTTTCAAGAAACAAGGTTTAGGAACGACTCAACAACTAAGTTGTTTGAACGAAAATACCTGGGAAGCGCGTGGATATTGGCGATCCAGAACCATGAAAAGGTCTAATAAAACCGGTGAGCCAAACATTTCCATGTGTCATTACAGTTTGTGATAATGAAGATTATATATAAGTGTATAATTATGATTTAAAGACCCAGAGCGAGGGGAATTCGACAAAATATTTAATACCCGCGAGGGATGATTCGTTCGAACGGCGTTCGAATAACTTGCTCACGGCTTGCTATTAGCGTTCAGCAGTATTCAGTGCTAGCGTTCGAACGGCTTGCAACTGGTGTTCGAACGGCTTGCTACTAGCGTTCGAACGGCAGGCTACTAGCGTTCGAATGGCAGGCTACTATCGAACGGCTAGCTACTACTACTAGCGTTCGAACGTTTGTGAAAGTCGACGAATTCCCCGAGCGTAGGGTCTAAATCATATATTATACCGAAACAATATTGAATGCGGTCTTGAAACGTCTTGTTGTTCGGTTCTTCTCTCAGTTTCGCGCGTGATACTCGAGTCGAATTGGGAAATGAATACACAAAATTATAATTCCCCTCCACAGCGGGTTCTTAACAAGATTTCTGTGCCATCTAGAAATCTTTGGACAAATTACAAGTAAATATTTAATAGTTAAACATTATCTGAGAGTTGTAGTTAGAGATTTTTTAATACCAGTGAGTATACCGGTATGGTTACTTACTATAGACATTTGGCCAGTCCTCTTGATGCAGAAAAATTCTGGTAAAAATGGTTTAAGTTGGTACTCAAAAAATTTCTGTGGCACTGGTATACTCTGCCGTAGTTTATATCAGTACATACTTTAAATTACCACCACTTATATCATATATATTTGACTACAGCAAATGATTGTAAAAGTATTTGAAACATTGAGTAATTAATTATAATAATTAATTTTAATTATTATAAATTTAATTTTAATTAATTACAAAAATTGGTTATGGTGTATGCTAATACTGTAGATAATTTTAGGTTAAACAGATTTTTGTCAATAAAATTATTATGTACTTTTAATAACACAGCTACCTTTATTTTTCAGCTAATTTGTGCACTTATTTTGATTGGAGGACTCCAACTGGTGAAGAGAACCAATGAATATCCAACAACACATAGCAGATAAGTGTAGGAATTTGAAAAAGAAAAAATATAGCTATTATTTAAAAACTAAAAAGTATTGTTATATAGCTGTGGCCGCTTCCCTAGATATAACACAGACTGTCATATTGGTTGATTTGTGGTCAGGTGGGCTTAGATAAATTCAAATGTCGACCGAGCAGGCAATAAGTTGTTACCGGGTAATTATTGCCCACTTGGGCAATAATTTTTGAATTGTTAAAACTGTTGCGTGGATAGCCATGTATCTTTAGTTTTTCTCCATCGCTATATAACAAAACGTTTAATGTCAGCTCCCTTGAAAAATAGTTAGTTTTGTTTTCCCTTGAGTCTTGATGTTTCCCTCGACTTCGTCTCGGGAAACATCAAGCCTCGCGGGAAAACAAAACTAACTATTTCCCTCGAGAGCAGACATTAAGTGTTTATTATTTTACTGAGACATTAATATAAATGTATCTTTGTTACTTAATGTATATCATATATAAAACATGTTTAACATACTAAATTTTAACTATTTGGTCTTATATTAATATATATATTTTAAAGTGTTTATTTCCAATAGCAAGTTAGTTAAATATTCATTTGAATGTATCATATATTTTCAACTAGTTCCCCAATTATTTTAAAAAGTAGCTATAGTTTCATTTACTCTGGGTGCCAGTGGTTCTCCCGAAGAAGAACCACTGGCACCCAGGGTAAGTTTCATTATGAACTAATTAAAATATTTATTTTAAAGAATTAGAGTTAAAAGTTATATTTTGTCACAAGTAATACAATATATTTATGTGCAGTTTAGGAAACCTTGTTTATGATCTGCCTTTCTAAGAGTCCCAGGTGGAATTCCCATATTCCACAAGGTGTGACATTAATTTAATACCTGATACAATTTCCCATACAAATTTTTGTATTAAAATTCCAGGCGGGATCCCACTTCAAAGTCCCAGGCGGGATTTCCTAGGATCCCATGTGGGATTTACCCGGGATGCCGAGTGGGATCCCGTTCCAAATTCCAAGGATCCCACCTGGGATCCAGGACTATAATTATACTATTTATTATCTATTTTTAACTATATTAGGAGTTCGGACTATGTTTTAACTATTTATTATCTATTTTTTAACAACATTAGGACTATATTTACTATTTATTATCTATTTTTTAACTACATTAGGACTATGTTTTGATTATTTATTGCCATTTTTAACTATATTAGGACTACATTTACTATTTATTATCTATTTTTTAACTATATTAGGACTATGTTTTAACATTTATTATCTATTTTTAACTATATTAGGACTATATTTACTATTTATTATCTATTTTTTAACTATATTAGGACTATGTTTTAACGATTTATTATCTATTTTTTAACTATATTAGGACTATGTTTTAACTATTTATTATCTATTTTTAACTGTTAGGACTATTTCAGCTATATATACTATTTAAAACCTATTTCATTGCTATTTGAGTGGACCAAGTAAATTTAACAAAATCACAACATAGGAAAAAAATAGGGTTCCACTTAGGTAGGAAAAAAATAATTTTTTTATATTAATTTAAATAGGAAAATCATAGGGAAAATATAGTAAGCCAAATAGAATTATATCATATGTTAAAAATAGGAAATAAATAGTTTAGAAAAATAGGAAATAAATAGGAATTAAATAGTGTCTGATTCTACACGGGCTGTAGTACAGGCTACTTGCTTTCTGTGTCGATTCATAATTCCAATGGCGATCTGCATTGTCTTTAATCTGCTCAAAGCATCGAACAATAGCAAGAAATACTTCAATAAAAACACCCAAACCATCAATCCTTGCAACCCATCTAGTGCGACATATATCAATAAGATGACTATGACATGCCTTGGGGAGCAGTTGCGTGATGGTCTTGACCAATAAATCAAAGCGTTTTTTGGAAAAGTTGAAAAACTCAGAAGCAACACGAACATGGTCCATCATAGTTCTTACCAATTGCTCCTGACTGCATGCTGCAACACACAAATTTAAAACGTGTGAGTTGCAGTGCACATAGATTGCCTTATCTTGAAGAGCATTTATTCGCGCTGCAGCTCCATTTAATCTGCCAGCCATGTTTCCTGCTCCATCGTAGCCCTGTCCACGGCAAAGGTCAATTGATAAGCCAAGCGCACGAAGGAAATCCAAGATGGTGTTCGCTATCGCTTGCCCTGAAACACCAAGCTTGCATGGCACAAAGCCCATAAACTCTTCTCGAATTGAAGATGATTCATCCACAAATCGAACTACAAGAGACATCTGCTCAATATTTGCACAGTCTGTAGCTTCATCAGCAAGGACTGAAAATTTTTTTGCTTCCTGAACCTCTGTTACTATTTTGTTAGACAAAAGTTCACTACAAACTTCGATTATCTGATTTTGCGTGGTTTTAGATCTATATGTTGCATTCCTGGGGGTGCTGTTAAGATAATCCTGCACTGAAACACATGCACGCTTTGCTCCATACTTTAAAATTTCTTGAAAATTGCCAGGATTTACATCATCAGCGACAAGGTATTTTGAGTCGTCTCTGTATGATGGCTTCAATGATGGGTATTAGTTTTTCCTGTTCTTCTGAATTTGCTTTCTTTTTAAGTCATCAAGCTGTACATCAATGGGTGTCGACTTTTGCTCCATAAATAATTTGAACTGTGATGCACGTATATGGTGGATGTTTTATGAAGTGGTGACTTTTCAGAGTGGTCACGCTACACTCCAGGAAGTCAAAGGAGCTTTATAGAGTTTGTTTAGTTTGCTGGCATTATGTGTGCTTTCGCCTCCAAACAAAACACAATTAATACCAAATGTACCACCAAGAACCTTTGAGTATGTCAACCATGGGAACTTATTCAACCATCGATGACAAAACTTTCTGTTAAACTCATTCTCAGGAAAGGTATAATATATGTTTTCTCAGGTATCCAAACATTAGAGAGAAGATGATACTTTTGTTGATCAGTTAACGGAGTAGTCGGTTTGACAAAGTTGCTAATATCATTAGTAAATCGAGATGTACTGGTACATGTAGGTGCAAGGGAGCGAGAAGCTAATAGTGCTGCTGTTTCTACTGATGAAGAAGTACTAGAGGTTCCCTGAATCTCCTGTAGCTCATGAGTTAATTGTGCTGATAATATCTGCTCACCCTCATCTGAAAACTTTCTTTTTCTAGTTAACAGTTGATCAACGGACACTTGCTTCAACTTGCCTCTTCCAGAGCAATGGACAGGTTTTTTTGAATTTATTTGGGATACACCAGAATAATTATTTTGAATATTTAAAATGTTGTTGACCAAGGGATAGGGATTACTAGATGGTTCAGCCGAATCAAAACAAACACTTGGAAATAATGGCTTAATGACAAAATCTTCTTGACTGGCATTTTCTTTGGGCTGGCAAAAGGCAACATAATGATTTTTAGTTGTAGGAATTGCTGTTGTCTCAAGATAGTCTATTGGTAATGAAGCGCATCGAAAAAGGTGTATTCGCTCAATTTGAATATCATCTCCATTTGCTTCTCTTGAAAAAATGGTGCAGTTGAACATGCAAGAAATGGCATCAACCTGTTCTTGAGGGTTAGTATCATCTGGATTTTTCTGGCTCTTAGACATTGGATAGTATGATTCAATGGGAAGTTTGATCACACTCGATAGTGAAAGAAGACATACAAATGAGGAATATTGATGGTTATGGGCATTATTGTAAGCTTCTGCAACAACAGCCTTTGATCTATCTTCTTTTGTCACATGATCCATTGCCTTTTCAGCAGTAGCGTCGCCAGACCTGGAAAGGTGGGGGGGAGGGGGACAAATGATATTGAGGTGGCTGAAAACGAGGGCCGAAGGCCCGAGTTTAGCGCGAGATTTTTTAGGGTGTCCGGGGGCAAGCTCCCCCGGGAAAATTTTTAATTTAGAGTCTCTGAAATACCATTTCCTGGACTTTGGGGGACGATTTGACAGAATTCTGATTGTCAGAAAACGGCGTTATAGCATGTCGAAATTTACATACAAAATTGCCATACAAAATGCCCTCTATAGCGGTGAGCGATGAAACCAAATAAAGAAGAGAAAGGAAACAAGTTTATTTTGCGAAATATCAACTTCTAAACATATTAACAATTAACATAATAGTATATTCGATACTAGAAATACGTTATACGCAACACCCCTCGCCCGCTTACTGTTTGAAACTTTTATAGCATAGTTGCTAATTTACTACTGTAATACAGTACTGTATAAGTTATGCGCTTTGTCCTAGTGATGTCATCAGCGTTCAATAATTTTTGTTTTGGACACCTCCGTTCAATAATTCACAGTATTCGACAGAATTGGGGAACAATGTTGAGATGAACTGGTACTTTGTGTTAGGTATGCAAAATGTAGCAACATTTCATTGGTCTGCAGATTACACCAGTCACAAGTGATTCATGTGGCGACGCGGCCGGGCCCCTTGCAAGGTCCAGGCTATTTTGCCCCCCTTCTCACCGACCTTGTGATTCATGAAATAATCAACTCAGTAGTTAGTATAAAAACACACCAAAGACTGTTAAAGAATGAAGGAAGAAAGTGCATTCTCTTTATCATTGAAATCTCTAGGGGTGCATATAGTGCAAATGTATAGGCATCAATTTGGTTTTAATACAGTATTAGGGATTCTATCCCGATTGTTGGTGAGGATAGATGCTCTTGAGGTCTCAATGCAGGGCAGAGAAACTGACCTTTCCTAAGTCTGGACATGAAACTGATCGGTTAATAGAAACCCTAGGATTGGTACCATGTTAGTTAAGAAATGTCTTGAAGGCATTTTACCACCATTTCTAAAGAACTATTTTAATCTCAATGAATTTGTTCATTGCATGCATGTAAGAGCATTATCTAATATCTATTGCCTTAATTGACAATACTACATTTGTAGGATTTATACAACTTTCAAGTTATAATTAGTTTTTGTAACATATTGTACATATATATGAATATGTGTAATACATTTATATTTGTAATAAATAATAATTGTAATTTGTTAGGAAACAGGACCCCGTCAATAGTAAATACCAGTGTTAGCATTGAACAGGCTATCCTGTATTTCTAGTTAGTATTATTAATAGTGCCTTAAAACTTTTCCCAATCCCAGAATGTATATTTTACAACTCTCTCAGTTAAGTATTTCAAAATTTGTCTAAAGATTTCTGAACAATCACAATTGTCAATGCAGACTATATACAAGTTACAACTAACAAACAATAACATGACATGGTTATTTATTGAAGATAAAATATTGTTCAGCGTATTGTACATTGTAGGCAGAAATACAGATCTTTTAAAGGTTGGTGCACTGCCAAAATAGTGTGTAACAGGTCTCAGACATTCAACGTTTCGAGCGAAAGCCCTTCGTCACTCAAGACAATCAAAGAGTTTATACTGTACGATTATAAACGATAAAGTAGTGTCTAGTGAAGGCAGTGGCTATTCGTACGGTAGCAGTATTAAAGGCGGTAGTCTTTTGTAATTCAACGAAATGCTAATCCTAATAACCTAACCAAATTACCAACCCTAACCAAAAAACAACTATGCTGAAAAGGCATAATAATGTTTATCGAACTCGACCGGAAATCGCGGGTTGGGAACGAACGCCTTGTTTATCTCCTATCTTTATACAAATATATAGACGCTCAACACAGACTCACAGTGTACTATCCTTGAATACTGAGAATACTAATTTATTTACCTGTATTCGTGTCCGAGCAAAGTATCCATAGGCATAGATGAATATTACAAAATAAAACTTGCTTGTCCGTCAACACTACATTCCACAGTTTCGGCATTTTCGTCGCCTTTGGCAATTTGTTCACAATCTTTCAACCTCCTTGTTTCCCTTCTATTCGCGAGCCGAACTTCGCGTTGTTCTGGAGTTTCTTCTCGCGATTTTCGACGCCTTTGTTCACAATCTTTCGACCTTGTTGATGTATTCTTACCTGTTGTTGGTTTCGTTTTCCCGCGGGCAATATCGGATAGTCTTACTTCATGTCCACTTTTGTTCTCCTCTGCTCGTGCAGCTTCAACCTGCCATTCGTTGTTTAAATCACTCATTTCACTTTTTTCCAGTTTCCAATACTGTTTAAAATTCACAAACAGTATAAAAAGTCGCTTCTGAAAAATATTTTTAAAAACGATAACACAAAATGTTCCCGGCTCACGACCTAGATAAATATCCTTGTAGATCCTTAAATATCCTTGTTTAGCTATTTTCTTCCTTGTGAGATCCGATCTCGTCATCAAACCAAAAAACGTACGGTCCACGGTTGATGGATACCTATATATATACACGGGACAAACTTTTTCTGAAACTGTTGACCCTGCAGACCAGGCAACCGGACATTGTACACGACCGGACATTGAACCACCCCGTCAAGATTATCACCCTCGCCCCAGCGCCTTCGGCGCTGGACGGCGCTTCGCGCCGTCCGGGCGAGGGGACAATTATAATATACCGAAGTAAACAGTTTATTGCTCTACAACGGCAACCTTCTGTTGCTGGCTAATTTGAACGTATCAACAAGGGTTTCATGCTTTTGAAGTCTGTTCAGACTTTGTTGATGTGACATGAACATTTAGAGTCATAGCGTCCCCCCCGCCCATCCTTTTTTCACCGGATTTGAGAGAATCTCAAAAAGTGATTTTGAGGGGAACAGGGGGGACGTGTCCCCCCCAGTCCCCTCCCTGGCGACGCTACTGCTTTTCAGACAAACAGATAGCAAAGGCATTTGCTTCATCTGTAAATGCACCATTATTATACTGCTGCTCAACCAATGGGTGGTAAGTATAATAGAGATCATGCATGTGCAGCTCAATGCTTGTACATGGCTAAGGACTCTCTATCACATAGAGTAATAGAGCAAGCATTGATCATGTATAGACAATTGCCAGCTCCTGTTGTTCTATATAGGTGGTTAAAAGATAGAGCAAAGCACATAAGGCCTTGTGTTGTGATGTCCACTAAATGTATAATATAGCATATTGCAATGCTCAAATTCAAACTTAAACAGTATCGACATCGTAAACACAAAATTTATTTATAATATTACAATACACCTTGTGCTACGTAGGCAGTGTAGAATTACAAATCGAATACTCTAAAAATAGTAATACTCTCTCTAACAAAGGGCCTTTGCTCGAAACGTTAGACTTTAAACAATAATTTCGGGAGTACACCATTTTAGAGTATTCGATTTGTATTATATTAATACAGCACAGATTGATCATTAGCATATTTAATCATATAATTATTATTCATGAGTATGATCACAGATTGAGCAGCTTACCTCACTGGGCAGTAATTTGCATAGCGCAATTGCTGACTGCGAGGGAACTGTAACTTCGCAAAATTACACAAATGAACGCGCTCCTTCTTCTTTCCAACTTCTTGCGTAAGAACAAGCTCACAATACCGTTTCAGGGTGAGTAGTTTATCCGACTCTTCCTCTGGAGAATAATTTCCATTCAATATATTCAACAGCTGTTGTAAAACATTGTCAATGGAAGCCATTTTGAAACAGACCAAGCGCACTACATGTAAATATCACATTCAAGAGCTGCGAGCATATGACGTCGGCTACAGTTGGCTACAGTCAACTGTAGCCGACGTCATAGAAATCTGGCTTTGGATTGGTCTGCTACGTTTTCGCCACAGTCCTACGGCAGCAGCTACGGGTATTTTTCTCGTATGACTGTAGCCGACGTCACACTTGCAACGCATTTTAGGTGATGCTATGTAGCTAGATATTATATGCGGGCAAGCGCAAGCCAAGAGCAGCGCAGGCTCTTGGGGGAGGCTAGGCAAGCGCGGGTGTGACAAGCATGCCCAGTGGCAGATTAACAATCAATGGTAATGGACGCATATCGCGCGCAAAATGGCTTAGAAATTTAGAATGATACCACAGAACCTTGGAAAAGCTGACAGTGTCTAGAAAGTGTTATTGCAATTTAAATTTAAATTATTTATCATTTTCTCAAAATCTGTCTCAAAATCTGACTGTAGCATGCGCTACAGTTGCTACCCTCTAGATCCGCCCCTGGTAACCATAAATGAAGAGTCGGTTGGTTGCATTGTTAGAACCATTTACATAAAAAAGCTACATGTCCGGACAATATCTCTCCACGACTCCTTAAATTAGCTGGCCCCTCCATTATTCCGCCTTTGACAAAAATCTTCAATCAGAGTCTATGTAAGACAGTTGTACTTGCAACTAGGAATAAAGCTGGACTTAAAACAATCCTTGTAAAATTCATTAATAATTCATGAAGAAAATTCAAAAGAAATTAATATTTAATCAGCATCTTTAACCCAGGGTAAAACATTGATTAATAAAACATGAATGTTTTATCAAAGTTAACTTGCTGATTAATAAATCATCAATGTTTTATCAAAGTTAACTTGCTCAAATTGGGCTTTTTCGGAGTTAAAATAATTTGTTTGTACCGTTTCTACAACTTCCAAACAAAGTATGTATTATATATTCTACTCATTTTACAAGTTCGTTAAAACATTCGCGATCGATGTTTATGGGCAGTTACAATGGCTCGCTTGCGGCTCGCCATTGTAACTGGCCATAAACATCGGCCGCCCATGTTTTAACTACTACATACAAAGGTGACGTCACAGAAAGAGAAATCTACAGACCTTGTCAATTTTGAGTGTAGCAAGTAAGGGTATGCAACGAGGGGTATCTGATTCAGTGATTAACCACCACACCGTGCAACATGATCTCCTAACAAAACACCAGTGTGCATATAAGATAGGTTGCTGTACAGAATTGCTGCTCGCTCATATGACGAAGAAATGGCTTTGTGCTTTTGATCAAGCACAAGTGGTCGTGTTCATAGATTTCCAGAAGACCTTCGACTCGGTATCTCACGCCCTGCTCCCTCTTAAGCCTCAAAGTGTTGGTATCATGGGCGACCTTTGGCTGTGGCTGGAAAATTACATTACTAAAATAACTTAGTATACAACTCTAGGCAAAGCAATCACAAAGTGCACACGTGACCTGTGGCGCCCCACAGGGATCGTACCTTGGGCCAATACTATTTAGTTTATACACCAACGATCTACTAGATGTTATTTCCCACTAAGAGGACACAACGATCGAGATTAATGCTGACGACATAACACTCTATTGTATCCCCAATTCTATCGATCTGACAATTGCGTCTCTCAATGAAGCACTTGGTCTTTGTGCCAGGTGGTGTAATACAAACGATCAGATGACGATTCGCCCTGCCAAGTGTGAAGCGATGATCATCTCCAATAAAGGGTTTGTTGGATTTATACAACAACTATTAACGACAGAATGGTGAAACAGGTTGCCTGAACAAGATGTCTGGGAGTTGTTATTGATGAAAAACTAAATTGGTCTGAACATCTGGTTGATTTGGTAAAGAGTTTCTCAAGAAAATGTAATCTGTTGAAACCTCTTCATTTTTCACCTTCTTAAATCATTGAACAATATTACTTCAAAGTAATCCTACCACCAATTACATACGGCATCTTAGTCTGGGGGAGTTGCAATAAAACCCCGTTCCAGGATCTGGAAAGGATGCACGTACGAACAGCAAAAATAAGTTTTAAATACGACTGGTGAACCCCATGCCAAGCGCACGCAGAAGTCACCAGTAACGCCAACTGGAAACGATCACCTGGCACTACAAGCATGAGACTGGCTGTCTTAACACTACAACATCCTACTTCCAGACTCACCGACCTTTTTATTAAAAGGAACTATTGGTATTTTTTAAGAGAGAAAAAAAACAGCCATGCAATCCCTCAACCGAGAACAGAGTCCATGCGAAAATCAGTGGCATATAGAGGAGCTGTGATTTGGAATTATTCAGACGATTCGCTCCAAGACATGGGATATGCCCACTTTAAAAACTAGTTAAGATCAAATTGCGCTTAAGCCTAATTTAAAACTTAATCACTCTGGTTTTATCTACTTTTAAGCACTGTTCTAGTAACACGGAAGTCGCGGGTTCGTATTCCAACCTTGTTTCAGCAATTTTTGGCTCACCCGGTATGGTTTACTTTCACTTGCGAGAACAAACTTCAACTCACACACACACGCTTACATACACACATACACACACACATATATAATAGATATCGCTCTATGACCTTTAGGTCATATTGAGCACTCTACAGGATGAAAACCATTGTCGCTTATGCATTGTGCGCACGCTCACTGCTTGCAGTTTGAGCACTCTGGCATGGTTTTTGATGTCCCACATTCGTGTGGCATCAAGGGTGACTGTAAATAGCAGTTACCTTCATCCTGCTCATCAGCACTACACTGATGAGGGCCAAAAGGCCGAAACGGTACCGTCTGTATAGATATATATATATATATATATATATATATATATATATATATATATATATATATATATATATATATATATATATATATATATATATATATATATATATATATATATATATATATATATATATATATATATATATATATGGTATATCCCACATCAAGTCCTTTGACTGTGATGATATATATATATATATATATATATATATATATATATATATATATATATATATATATATATATATATATATATATATATATATATATATATATATATATATATATATATATATATATATATATATATATATATATATATATATATATATATATATATATATATATATATATATATATATATATATTTAACAATTATACCATGAGCTCGAGTCGTATATGAGCTGATAGCCGACGAGGCGCGCAGCGCCGAGTCGGCTATCAGCCATATACGACGAGAGCGAATGGTATAATTGTTTTATAATATAGACATCCAGTATATATATAATAAGTCAAAAATTTATTAACAATTCCACAATAATTAAATACTAATGACATAAACAAAGACGTTTCCGCCATGGCGCTTCCGTCCTGCTACTTCCGTCATGCGTAGTGCAAATTATATTTATGTACATTCGTATTTATGACAAAAAAGTACAAGCTTTGTGGACAAAAAGTACAAGCTTTGTGGACAAAAAGTACAAGCTTTGTGGAACTTAACCTGGATGGGCAAAGATTTTCCAGTCGGACTCGTCTTCGACGTCGGCTAAACCGCCTTAGTGGTTTTTTGTTGACGGGATTTAACCTGCGACCTCCGGCTCAACTCGAAATATAACTTGCCGTCTGCTCTGTTGATCTTAAAACCATCATAATCATCATATTTGGCTTAAGTTTCCTCTGGTTTTCTCTTCCTCGTCGTCCCAAGTAAAGGCCAAGGTAAAACCAAACGGTACGAAGCAATTGTGATGGATCAGTGCTGTCGGCTGGACATAATTCGCCACTGTCAAACAACAACTTAATTTGCCTCTGGATTATTGGCTTTTTGTGGACCAAACCGGCGATTTTTCCCAGTTTTCCTAAGGTCTTTCACGAACGCATCTAACACTGAATTTGCTTCGGTAAAAGTAGGGTCGTCAATGATGGAAAATGGCTTGTTGTTGGGAGGATTTCTCAAGAATTTGTCAACTTTTTTATTGTAAATACGAGCCGTCAACTTGCCTAGCAGATGTATGAAACACCTTAAAGCAAGTGTTTATCTCTGCTTTTGTCATCCCTGTGATGTACAAACCGCCAGAAAAATTGGAAGAGGTAAACAAATTCAAAATTTAATGTAATTAATTTAATTTCTACCATTCTCTCTTCTCTTTTAAAACTTTACACTCGTTTTCAGTCGTTTCATGTCAAATTTAATTTCAAAACCACCCCTTATTTTGGAAAAGGCTAATTTTTAGTTTGCTTTACTTATCATTAAATATTTTCATTCCATATCTTGTTGTTTTTTTGGTATTATCAGTGGTATTGCATTCTCAAGAAGGGTTTTTATTTCTTGTTCAAGCTGAGCAAAACGGTCAACCATTTGGTCAACCATTTTGTATTTTTATTGCTTTCATTTACTCACCGTATATGAGCTGATATACGGTGAGTAGCTAAACCAATCAGATTGCAGAACAGCTCATATACAGTGGATGGCTATATTATAAATATATATATATATATATATATATATATATATATATATATATATATATATATATATATATATATATATATATATATATTAGTAAATGTAGACACGTAACACGACACCTCGTTTCATCATGTAAATAGAGTTTAACTAGATCGAGTCTGTCAGTTGCCTGACGATCGCGTATAAGCGTGAAACTCGAGTAGCGACAGCTTTTTCACTTAATAAATATATATATATATATATATATATCGCAAAGTGTAAACCTGTGAAAGAGATAAATAAGGACCTTAGGCCAATTTCTTTGACGTCAGTCCTTGCCAAGGTAGAAAAAGAGTTTGTCATTGATGGGGAGCTAAGAGAAGCGATTACGTCTGTCATCGATGACGATCAATTTGGAGGTTTGAAAAAATATTCATTAAAAAATATTGCACCAATTGATCCACAATTGTCCTTGGCTACAGATGGAAGCCGTGCGTCCGAACTGTTTTATTTATTTCCGCAAGGCCTTCGATCTCGTGGACCACGGACTCCTTGTGGAAAAGCTGAAAAAATGCAATTATCGACCCCTACTTTGAACTGGATGAAATGAAAGAGGTGTGGCGAACCAAGATGGCGGTCACAAAACGGCTCCGGTGAAAATTAACTATTTTTGTTTAAATTTTGTCTATAAATGTGTTTTTGCTGTTCTATGTTGTATTGTTAATCACGATGATGACCACGATGACTACTGAGCAATTTATCAAGCTTCTAGATGAGAAATTGGAGGAGAAATTCGAGCACAAACTAACTCCGTTAAATAATACGATCTTGGATATGACAAGTAAAGTCGAGGAGGTTATGAAACATGTGCAATTTGTAAATGCTAAGTATGATGAGTTGAACCTAAAAGTCGAGGCCCTGGAAAAGGAAAAGAAAACGATTGCGGCCGAAAATAAAATCTAGAAAAAGTCTATTCAAGATTTAGAACGGTCTGTTACTTCCCTCGATGAAGCTAGCAATGACCTTGAACAATATGGCCGAAGAGAATGCGTTGAAATTAGTGGAATACCTGCTCCAGGACCTGGTCAATCTGAATGTCTAAACGATATCATTGGTAAAGTGGGTTCGCTTATTGGAGCTGAAATAAATAGTGAAGATATATCAATTTGCCACCGACTCCCTCAGAATAAAGGCTACAAAGGTAAAAGAAAGGATCCTCTGATTATTGTCAAATTCGTCAGAAGAGATGTAAAGGATAAGTTTTATAGATCGAGGGGTAATTTACGCTTCAAGACGACTAAGGATCTTGGTTACTCTGTAGAAAATAATATATTTGTTGCTGAAAGCCTTACAGAAAGAAATAAAGATCTGTTTAGATGCTGTTTGAATGTCAAGAAAGAAAAGGGTTATAAATTTATTTGGACCTTCAATGGCAAAATTTACGTGAAGAAGGATGAAAATAGTGCTGCGATCTGCATTAAAAGCAAGCAAGATCTTGGGAAGATTCAATCTCCAAATGGATAAGTACTTAATATACTTTATTCTATAATGTCCTGCTTAAAATGCTCAAGTGACCTGTCTGAGGTTGATGACAGATGTGATGAACTCACAAACTCTTTCCCATATCTAAGTCTTATAGAATCTTCTAGCAATATGCAGCATCTTACTGATTCAGATATTGATCTACATATACCTTCTGATAGCAATTTCAGGTACTATAGCACTCATGATTTCCATAGTGACTATGATATTAGTGAATGTTTTAAAAATAATCAATCTTTTTCAACATTGCATTGTAATATTCGAAGTTTGTCAGCAAATTTTGATAACTTGCTAAATATGCTATCAGAACTTCATTACTCATTATCACTTATTGGAATTACTGAAACAAAGATAAAAATTGATCAGCCTCAGCTATCAAATATTGATTTACTGGGATATGAATTTATTTCACAACCTAGTCTCTCAATGGCTGGTGGTGTTGGTATTTATGTTAAAAGTAATCTATCATATCATATAAGATAAGAACTGATTTGTCTACATCTAAAAATGAGTTTGAAGCTCTCTGGATAGAAATTCAAAATATTAGAAAAGCTAATTTAATATGTGGAGTACTCTATAGACACCCAAGTGGTGACTTGGATACTTTTATTGAATACTTGAATTCTGGACTTGAGAAAATAAATCAAGAAAATAAAGTTTGTTTAATTATGGGGGATTTTAATGTGCATCTATTGAAAGTAGGCTCACATCAGAACTCCGATACATTTCTCAGTACTATGGGTTCATACTTCTTTCAACCTCATATCTTGCAACCAACTAGGATTACTGATCATTCTGCTACATTGATTGATAATATTTTTTTTAACTCACTTGAATATTTTGTAATCAGTGGCATCATTGTCTATGATCTTACTGATCATTTGCCAAATTTTTTAATTTTTGATAAATTTACTTCTCTCCCTACTAATATAAAGCTACATAAAAGAGATTATTCCAATTTTAATCACTTAGATTTAATTAATGATATACAGGCTATTAATTGGGAAGATGTTTTTGTCTCTGAACTTGATCCATCTGTCATGTTTAAATCTTTTTATGATAGAATATTAGATATAAGAAATAAGCATATACCAGTAAAGCAATTAACACGAAGCGAACTTAAGCTAAATTCTAAACCATGGATTACACCAGCACTAAAAAAGTCAATTCAAGTTAAAAATAAATGGCACAGGAAATTTCTAAAGACTAAATCAATTTATTATTACAACACATTTAAATATTATAGGAACAAGTTGAATCATATTTTGAAGCTGAGTAAAAAAAAATATTATAATAAATATTTCCTTGATAATATACATAATAGCAAAAATTTATGGAAGGAATTAGACAAATTGTTCACTTCAAGCCCCAGTCAACTCAAAAATTTATTAAAATTGTACAAAATAACCAAGAAATATCTGATCCAAAAATGGTTGCAAATGCCTTTAACAAGTATTTTGCCAATATAAGTGATGAGCTTTTAAAATCCATACCAGATGTACAAAACTCCCCATTAGGTTACCTAACTGCATCACAAGAAAATACCTTTGTAGTATTTCCTACCTCAAGAGAGGAAATTGTAAGTATTATATCATGTTTAAAAACAGGAAAAGCTACAGGTCCTTTTAAGTATACCAATTGATATACTCAAAATCTTGAAATCTGTTATATCTAAACCTTTAGAATTAATTTTCAATGCCTCTTTTGTGACCGGCGCAAAATCCTAGAAAGGTTGATGTATAACAGATTACTAAAATTCCTTGAACGTAACGATGCTATTTTTGACAAACAATTTGGTTTTCGATCAGGCCATTCTACTGAACATGCTGTGCTCTGCATAATTGACACAATTCAGAAAGCATTAGATAATCGTACAATTTCCTGTGGAATATTCTTAGATTTTAGCAAAGCTTTTGATACGGTTAATCATGAAATTCTTATTAAGAAATTGGACCATTATGGTATTCGTGGCATACCTAAAGAATGGTTTATTTCTTATTTTAGTGATCGTAAACAAGTTGTTACTGTAAACACTGTTACATCAGATCAATATAACATTTTATGTGGTGTTCCACAGGGATCTGTTCTCGGTCCTTTATTGTTTCTATTATATATTAATGATTTTTATCTCTGCTCCAATTTCTTTGAGTTTCACTTATTTGCAGATGATGCAAATTTGTTTGGTGAACATAAGAATATTTCAACATTAACTGCCAATATAAATGCAGAACTCAACAAAATTTATGTTTGGCTATGTGCCAATAAGTTATCGCTTAATATAGATAAATCTAAATATGTTATATTTCATCCACGACAAAAAAAAGTAGAAACCCTTAATACCTCGTTAACTATCAATAATAAAATTTTGAAACATGATACTTCCATCAAGTATTTGGGTATTTATATTGACTCACATTTGAGTTGGAAAAGTCACATTGAGTTCATTGGCAAGAAGGTTAAAATAAGTATTGGCCTTTTATGTAAATTACGTCACTATGTTTCAGAAGATATGTTAAAAAAAATTTATTATGCTTTAATATATCCATTTTTAATTTATGGGATAATTGTCTGGGGAAATACTTATGAAACTTCACTTAATCCATTATATATGTTGCAAAAAAAGTCGGTACGAATTATGACATTTTCAAGATTTGATCAACACTCAAGTCCATTGTTCGGATATTTAAATATTATAAAGTTTTTTGACCTTGTTACTCTTCATATTTCAATTTTTATGTACAAATTTCATAATCATTTACTGCCATCAGTCTTTCATAATTTCTTCACTAGTGTGAATAAGATTCATAAACATAATACTAGGCTTGCTGCTAAACAATCTTATTATCTTCCACAAGTAAGAACAAATTATGGAATTTTTAATATTAGATTTCAAGGTCCAACAGTGTGGAATTCTATTGATGAGGACATCAAGTCCTACTCAATGGTATTATTTAAATTCAAATGTAAGCAAAGCTTCTTAGAGCACTATTGAATTTCCATATTTGTAATACTTTCATGAAGGTGATAAACTTGTTTTTCAAGATATTATTGTAGTTATTATTTAAATCAACGTGGTTCTTTGTGTTTCTATATGTATGTATTGCTTTGTGACCTTTAATAATTATTTATTTACTCTTTAATATTATTACACCTCTGACTGGCCTCTAGGCATTTTTAACCTTTCGGTTATTTCTGGTGGCCAGTATTCCTACAAATTTAAATTTATCTGTAAATAGCTTTTCTGTTCAAAAAGGGATCAATAAAATTGTATTGTATTGTATTGTATTGTATTTTTTGATCGGAAGACAACAAAGAGTAAAATTGAATAACAACACCTTCTCCGACTGGCGTGATGTACCTGCTGGTGTGCCTCAGGGTAGAAAACTGGGACCCTGGTTGTATCTCTTAATGGTAAATGACCTGAGTGTTGACCCAAATTTTAAGCTCTGGAAGTATATCGACGATACACCTCTTTCTGAGTCGATTGTGAGCGGCTTTCCAAGTTCGATTCAAAGTGCTGTGGATGAAATTCAAATATGGGCAGCCACAAACCACTTCCATCTACATCCTACTGAATCAAAGGAACTAAGAGTTGACTTCAGAAAGCAGAAGGATATCCAGGCTCTGGTACAAGTTGATGGGAAAACAGTAGAAAATGTTGATAAAGTGAAACTATTAGGAGTAATAGTTAGGTCTGATTTAAAGTGGAACAATCACATCGCACATGTCATATCAAAGGCATCAAAGCGAATATATTTCCTGATTCAATTGAAACGAGCCAAAGTTAATGAGATAGAATTGGTTTCCTTTTACACTACTTGTATAGGAGAGCTTTAATAATAATTTACTCTAATGTATCTTATGACGAGGCTTTAGCCTTAGCTAAATTGTCAACTCTTAAGTGTAGACGCTTGTCTATTTGTGAGAAACGATTCCATGAAATTTCAACAGACAGGTCACATTAGCTCCATCATCTACTCCCACCTGTGAGGCAATTTAGGTATAACTTGAGGAGTACAAATCATTACGCTGTGCCACTGTTAAATACGGACAGAGCTAAGAACACGTTTATCTACGCTTGCGTAAACCATTTTAGATGATTTTTAATATGTTCCATTTTATTGTCTTTTTAAGATAGCATGTACTATAAATATATGTATATATCTTAGTTAAATTTGAAAGTAAATCGACATTTTCATATATTCTTAATAACTCTTATTAATTAATAATTATTTAATAAATATTTTGGTGTAATTCATCCCCTAAATGAGCTGCAATACCAGTATTTAATTAATAATAAATGATTAAATTTATAGCTGGGGTTTGAAAGACCAGCAGTCATGAAAAATCATGCCGTTTCCAGCAATTTGACAGGATTGATAGTGTCAACTTCAACTAGCTCGCCTTCTTCGTACAGCTTCTCAACGACTTTTTTTGTCAATGGTTGTTTGTGGACAGTTTGTGCAATTTCGCCTTTTTTATAAAGGGTTTTCAGAAAATTGCTCAGACTTTTATTTGCTTCTGAAAACTGGGCATCTCCAACTATCGAAAAATATTTGCTAAATGGTGCATTTCTCAAATGGCGATTCAACGTGGCTCGAATTGCGGTAAGCGACTTATTGTCGTCGACTGTAAATAGCTTCTGTCACGTTTTCTCGTTTAGAGATAAAACTTTTGAAGGCATTTGTTTAATTGTTGAGGAGACATTTCTTCCAAAGGAATTCTAAATTGTTGCTGCTGTTGAAATCATTCTGTAAAACATTATTCGTTCGCAAATAAGTATTTTTACTTTTTAAATTAATTTTACGTAAGCTTTACCCGCTCGATATTTGCAAACAAAACTGTAAGTTCGAGCAAATTTTTGACCCATTATACAGCTGAAAAAAGTATAAAAAAACAACTTTGTTGGTTTTTTGGTATTGTCCGACACAGCACCCTCGTTTATTAAAAAAAATTCTTCTTCCGTAACTGAAACAAAACGGGAAGCTATTTTGTTTTGCTCGGAGGTGAATAATAATAATAATAAAGACGTATTAGGAGCATTATACAATAGTCTCAATGCTCTTACAACAATATATATAGTGCAGTGAATATAGAATAGTGCAGGATATTCCGAGATACAGGAGCCAATCAAATTGCGTGAAAAACACTATTCACCTCCCAGGTATATGCTAAATATATATATGGACTTCCACGGTATATGAGTTATTCTGCAATTTGATTGGTTCTTCTACTAGAAAGCAATCAGCTCATATATCACTGGTAATGAAAAAAAAATGGCGGTTCAACGTTTTCCAGAAGTAAATGAACAAGAAATTAAGGATATGCTTGAGAAAACAACACCAAAAAACACTAAAAGAATAACACAATATGGCATGAAGATATTTGATGGTAGGTACCATTCAACAAAGAAAAAATACATCTTAAAAATCAGTTGATTAAAAATGCGTAAACACGGAGAGGTATGTCAATTTTTTTCAGAAATGAAAACAAAAACAGTGTTTCAAAATACTTTTTAATTTTAGATTGGTTTACTTGTTCAAATATATCTGAGTATTTATACATTACTGAGATGTCAAAAAGTGAGCTGAATTCTGGCTTGAAACGTTTTTACACGTCTACCAGACAAAAAGATGATTCTTACTACAAAAAAAAACAAATTGAAAACGATTCGCGCGGCCATTGACATGTTTTTACGAAGTCCACCAAATAACAAAGGGTTTTCAATGATTGGTGACCCTACCTTTTCTGAAGCAAATGCCGTTCTCGATGCCTTCGTTAAAATATGAGGAAGACGGGCAAATTGCAGGGTTGGTACATAAAAAAACAATTACGAAAACACAGATAATCTTGCTGTTTCGTAATGGCGAATTAGGTCCAGCCGATACTAAGAACCCAGCACAACTCCTTCGCACAGTGTGGTTCTATCTGTGTTTTTATTTGGGTCGACGAGGAAGAGAAGACCAGAGGCAACTGAAACCAACCATGCTTGTTTCAAGGTCCACGCTGGAAGGAAAGCTATTTGTTTAGCTAAACCGGGAAGGTGCAGGTTCAATCCCATCAACAAAGAACTACCAAGACGGACTCTGTGACGCTGAAGATGAATCCGACGGAAAGATTTGCCAAGCCAAATTCAGATTTCTGTCCAGTTGAAACGATACAGAATTACCTGAAGCACTTAAATCCCAGTTGTGATGCTCTTGTTCAAGGGCCAATATGTTCAAACGACGGAAGCAAAGTAGTTTTGTACTGCAATTCGCCAGTTGGTGACTCAACCTTGGGAAACATGCTCCGACAGATGACTTCAAGAGCAGGAATAAACCCACCTCCTACCAACCACTGTATAAGAGCCACATATGTGACAGCACTTTCTGATGCCCAAGTCGAAACGTGTCCCATCAAGTCTGTTACTGGCCATAAATCCGACCGGTCGATTGAAACATACAGCAGCCGTCCATCAATCCAGCAACAAGAGAGAATTTCATCACTATTAAGCGATTACCTGCAACCTGAGACGACCGTCGCTCAACCCTCTTGTCCATCGCTGGAAACTATGGAGAAACAAAGCGATTTTCCCGATCAAGAAACCCGTGGTTCGCTTGTTGAGATTGAATCCAATGGCAATGGTGATAGTCGGTCCATCACAGTGAACAAACAAAGCACTCTTTTGGCGAATGGTCCAACATTTAATTTCAACAGCTGCAACGTTCAGATTACAATTAAAGGGGAAGTCAGAGTTCAGAACAACTTTGGCTCAAATGAAAGATTATATAATTCTGACCTTCCATACCAAGTCTTAAATCTCCGCGTTAAATACAAGTCCAGAAATAGAGCGATAAAAGTGCGATACATGCGAGCGAACCTGCGATCACGCAGCGGTATTACCTCGTGACGTCACTGCGCGGCAAGCGAAGAACTATTTCACAACATACAGTGAAAATTACTTACAAAGCAAAGAGAAATGGAGTATTCAAACGAATCTTCGAGCGATAGTTCGTCAAGTTCTGGCTTAGAAGACAGCGGAGAAGATATTAACGTCGAAGGAGACGTAAACATGATTCAATCTTACGCGTTTGAGCCGGTTGAAGAAACAGATTCTGATGACGATGTAGACGAGGAAATGCCTATCGAAGACGAATCAAATTCAGAATCCTAAAATGCTACAAGCAGATTTGAGGACACAAACTGCTAATTATACAGTCTACTTCTATTATTTATTTTGCACAATCATAGCAATCTTTGTGGCGGTTTTTATTTATAGTGTTTTATAATATTTTATTGTAGTCTAGTATGCCGGATTTGCTTGTCAGTTGTCACGACTAACTTCTATCGTTAATGCACCAATTCTGCTGTGAAAATCGTAAATTTAAACGATATGATAAAGCCTAAATTCATGACTATAGGCTCTATATATATATATATATATGAGAAAAAACACAAAATGCCCGATTAATTTTTAAGTACATAAGAAAGTTTTTGCGAAGGGTATACAGGTTTGCGTAACTTAATAGGCCGTATGTTATGTACTTTGACTTGGTAATTCCACATCTGTTTTCAGAATTGAAATCGGTTAAATATTGGCCGAGATAACGTTCAAAATAATACACGACGAAGCGACCTCCTCCTTGCCGATTAATTTCTAAGTACATAACAGTTTTTTACGAAGGATATGTATGTTCTCATAATAATATAATAGACACGTATGTTATGTATTTGGACTCTGTAATTCCAAATCTGTTTTCAGAATTGAAATCGGTTAAACATTGTCTGAGATAACTAAAAAATACGGAACGGCCTTTTGCAAATTGTGATCAACAAATTAATACACGGCGTGAGAGGACTGGGGACCATGGATGGGGAAAATCCTGCACGGGTGTTAAGATGAAACTCTTGGGGGCAGAAAAGGCGATCAAGGGGATTATTGCGGATTTGTATTTCTAGTATATAATATGCATTCGCATATTATATTTGAAGCGCTTGGGACAGTGAGTGACTTAAACATACAAAGATGTTTTAAACGGCGGCGCGAAGATATGAATTTTATCTTGGAGTGGTGAAAACAATATTTTACTAATGAGTAAATTCAAGTTCAAAACGCAAGCATGTTTTTAAATTGTATTGATAATAGTAAAAACTTTAAAACGATTAATACACAACTTTATATAAAAGATTTAACATTTCGGATGTCTTCAGTCGAATAATTTCTGAATACTGAATAAAAGTTTTTAATAAAAGTTTTAATAGCAGTCAAAACTGGCTTTCCTTTTAGTGGCTTCCCTCGCTGTCACTGCCGATTATGACACGTCGCCTTTTGGTTGTGCGGAACTCGCCGACAGTTTGACCTTTCGTGAAAACATCGACAGTTCCTATTTGACAAATGTTAAAAACAGGCAAATTGTTAGCATACGATACTGGCTGAATTGATTTTGCTGTTGTTCTACAAACTTCATCAATTGCCATAATCTGAGAAGTACTTTCTTTTGAGGTGCTAGCACCTGATAATATACACCCTAGCTGATATCTGTTGTTGGTTCTTGTGGGAAACTGTTGGTAGCTGTTAATCGAACTGATATTTTTATGGCAGTAATCTGAGCAATTTCAGTTGCGGGAAGGTTATTATCCACCAGCTTCTGAACAAGATGTTTTCTCGTGCTATGGTTCACAAGTTTTCGCTTCGTTGCTTCTAGTTGAGAGCTTGCACTGACCATATTTTTCATCATCGATCTCAGCAAGTTTACTCCGAGAGGAGAATTTTTATACCAGCTTTTTCCGGCTCTATAGGTATCTCCGTGTTTATTGCAAGGTAAAACGGCGAGTCATAGTTCAACATTTGAGCTGGTCTTTGGTCTTTATAGCACAAGGAATCAGTGACTAGACAGCGTTCAATATTATCAGGACTTTCAAACAACTTTCGTTTCGTTTCTCTGATATTTCTCGGGTTTTCATCAGTGCGTGTTTTCGTTTGCAGTTCAGTAGAAAACTCAACGTAACGAACTCCTTCTACATCGACTTTTAGTTCACAATCAAGCCAGCAAAGGTCTCTTTGTTCCTTTCCATTCCTCATTCCAAAAAATATACAGTTATTAAGCCAGAGTGTTTAAAAGAGCTCTTGTTGTTGTATTTCCCAATACTCCGTCGCAGTACAACTGTTCGATCTCTTCGTCTGTCAATGGGTCTGCACTGTTTGGCTTGTTGCTTTTAACAATAGACTTCAGTTGTTTTTGATTCTTCTTCTTAAGAATATCCTGAACCTCGTTAAACTCTTTGTCATTTAATAGTGATAGTGCATGGTAATAATTTTTGCGAAGGTAGCGGTCAATATTTTGTAAAAAGGCTCAGATTGAACACGGTTCGTACTCCTCGCCGCTTCTTCTACTGACGCTTAAGACAACTTTTATAACCAATTACTCCTTCAACTCATTCGGGGGAATTTCCTCAATTTTCCTAGTCTCGTTATCGCTGACGAGAAACTCAAGGAATACCTTCATATCATAAAACGTTTTTCTTTTGGTATTTACATTTTCTTGCTCCTCGCTAATAAATGACCTATAACGTCTTCGTTCGTCACTTTTACAAACCTCGCCATTTTGGACTACGAAATGACAACTTATAAACACATTGAAATTGGCGGGAAATGATCACGTGATCGATATCTTCACTAGTGAAGATATCTTCACTAGTGAAGATATGGAAAATATCTTACTGTGTATTTTTCAGTATCTCACTCTCTACTATATATAATAAATTCTTCTGTAGGATTTTTTGCGAATAATAAATCCTAAGCAAATCCATGTGAGAAATCTATGTTATTATAGTTACGTCACATATATGGACGTTGTTGCGACGTCGTATTTCAACGTCGATATTTCAATGTCGGTTCGATTTGCGTTTTCGACCGCTTTTTCGACGCGCCGTTTCGACGTTGAATCAACGTCTTTTTTCCCACTGGGATCATAGTATATAAAGGTGGAGAAAACGGATAAACAGTTTTTATTATATAGCACTAATAATATAGCACTAATAAAGCTTTTTATAATAATGTAGTAGTTGAGATCGCATGCCTTTATAGTTAACCTTTTTGCTGTTTTGTTTTTCTATTTATAGAGATTTTCAAAGAAACAAAATATCTGTCATTCCTGAGAACATGTTCAAGAATAAACCAAAACTTACTTGGCTGTAAGTAACTGATAAATTGTTGAATATCTTGTTCAAATATACAATTAAGTGTATATTCGTTATAATTTTCCTCTTATTTCCCTGATGAAAGGTCATGTGCAACATTGATATAGGGAAGGAAAAGCTAAATAAAAGCAGAATCATCAACACTTTTCAACAACACATTCTTTAGTTTTTAAAGTCAAATGGGAATCCTAATCAAATAGCCATAAATGCACGTATATTGTGTAGTACAACAGGAATTCGTCCACTAAAAATATAGTTCAAATTACATTCGTTGAATGCTCATTCGGTCGATGATTTCAAGTTTCTCTTCAATATGAAAATGCAACGTTTAAATGGCCGCTGATCAACGACATGTTGACAGGGCAGGATGCTTTCGAGTTAGACAACGAAGAGCAAAATAGGTACGCAGCGTGTACATGTATCTGATGACATGATACATAAGGTGATCAGACAATTAACTGAACATGCAAAAATATGAAAAAAATAGAAGCACGATTATTCTAAATGAATATATTATCGAGATAACAGCGTATAATATATAGTCTCGATGCTACTAGCTACATTGCAATTACTTTACTGTATATCTATGTTGATCCAAACATGCGGGATTTTGAGAGATTTGAGAAAAGCGTAAAAACTGTCCATATTTTGGTTGTATGTCCAAATTTTGCTTGATTAGATTTTGGTTGAATATCCAGATTTTATTTGAATATCCAGATTTTGGTTGAGTATCCAGTTTTTGTTCGAATATCCAGATTTTGGTTGAATATCCAGTCTTCACTTTCTCAAAATCTCAGAATTTGCTAACTGAATAGTTACCCGGTACACTGTAAAAAACGACCGGCTGAAACAACCGTTTAAATTGGTTGCAACCAATTCAAAACGGTTGAAATAACCAAACGAATTGGTTACAACCATATATAAATTGGTTATTTAAACCAATTGTTAATTGGTCACAACCAATTGTTAATTGGTCACAGTGCATGTGAACAAAATAACCATATTGTTTTATGTTACGACCGATTTAAATTGGTCGAATTTGTTAAATGGCTTCGTGGATAATATATTTAACTTGCACTCGCGCCTTCGCCACCTTGACGAATACTCGCTTTCGAACTGTCGAAAATCTATTCCGTTGAAGTTTGTTGACATATGGAGTCCCGCACGTTTGAAATATCACACATGCGCAGAACGGAGAGGACGGATTTAATTAATGTAAAATAACACAGTGTAAGTTAGCCCAGTGTAAGTTAGTCCTAACACTAAGAACCGAAGTGTTTTTACAAAACTGCTAGCATGGCACATTACATTTGATTTGCAGTGATTTGATTTTTGTTAACTAGCATTTTTGTGTTTTCATAAAATTTGGGTTTAATAATTAATACAATTTAACCAAATAAAAACTTTAATGCGAACATATAAAGCGAACAAAGCGGCAAGCAACCGGGAGCGGAGATAAGACCCTGGGTACGAGGTCCGCCCGCCCCCCACGATGCTCCGACGAATAGGATATATTTTATTTCATGATTATGACAAGAGTTTTTATTTGGATTATGGTTAGGGTTTTTGTTCTTGTAATGCTTCTGAATCTCGAGAAAATAACCTTGATGTGTCTATGACGTTGTCTGTGTCCACTGTGTACACAAAGATGCCAATTAAAATTGATTTGCAGTCACTTGGTTTTTGTTAAACTAGCATTTTTCCTAAAATTTGTATTTAATAATTAATACAATATAACAAAATAAAAACTTGAAATCTAACATAAAACGAACAACGCGAAAAGCGTGGCTGAATAGTGAATCCCCAACCTCGTACCCAGGGTCTTAGCTCCGCTCCCCACGATGCTTGTGAGACCTCAAAGAATCATGGGATACAATACACCACGCGGCCATTTCGAAATGTTCGAACGAGTTTCTTGGTCTTTGATCGTTATATTTCGATATTTAATTTGAATTTCTTTGCTGTATTTTGTGATGGTTTTCAAAAGGACTCGTTGCTTTCCGAATCATGGGCTGTAGACGAAGATTGTCGTCAGAATTTTGAAGGTACGTCCGTATAAAGTCACATTCAGTTTAATCATTTTATATTTCATTATTTGTATATCATTTGAGTGCGAGTCAGCAACTAGCTATTAGATAAGCTGTTTAATAATGCGCATTTATTTATTATCTGTTCTTATTCAATTATTTGTTTTCATACGTATTGTAATCAAAGGATTGGATGGTTATTTCAGAGGTTAATAATTGAGTTGTGTTTGCCTTTATGTTCGGCTGACAATTTGGTTTGAATCACACTTAAAGTTTGAGATAAATACTCATATTTTGACGTAGATAGTTGTTATATTTTTCCAGATTCGATTTTAGCGAAGGCTTTACTATCAGCTTAACATACTTTGAAATTATTTATGTCAAAGTTCGCAATATTGGCATTGCCAATTCAATTGGTAAGTTTGTTTTTCTCATGCAAGCCATACTGCTTCTAGTTTCTACTGGTACATACAAGTCTGTTGGTATACATCAAGAAAATATTATTGGCATACTGCACAGTTTGTAGTTACTTCATACATCATGTGTGTTCATATACAATAATACCTTTACTGTATCATCAGCATCTCACTCTAGCATGAGTGTTGAGCAAAGTTGTAAAGGTTTTGCTGTGCGAGCTGTGTTAAGTTGTCAATACTCAGAAAAACTCTGAGCACCAGACAGGATTCGAACCAGTAACCTTCTGAACGCTAGACAGACGCTCTAACCATTGAGCCACTGGAACTCAGATGGCAGAGCATTAGGTTAATTACGGTATTTAAATCCTGGGACGAGTCTTGCCGTTATCACAAATAACACAGCTTGCACAGCAAAACCTTTACAATTTTACAAACATCACGCTGCAACTATACCTAACTTTACTAACAACATTTAACTGGAAATTGACTGTCACAACAACGACTTGTAGTCCAACAAGTATTTGTGATAACGGCAAGACTCGTCCCAGGGTTTACATACCGTAATTAACCTTGCTCTGCCGTCTGAGTTCCAATGGCTCAATGGTTAGAGCATCTGTCTAGCGTTCAGAAGGTTACAGGTTTGAGTCCTGTCTGGTGCTCAGAGTATTGACAACTTAACACAGCTTGCACAGCAAATTTAAAACTTGACAAACATCAAGCTGCAACTACCTAACTTTACTAACAAAATATGAGCAGTTAAATGTATGTGATATGCCAGGTGTAAGTATAATCACAATTTGAGTTATATAAATTGCATATTACAATGGGGCAAGAACCGAACGCCACTCAGTTCCTGTATATAGTGAATTATGGATTCTACTGTATGTCTGATTGTTTTAGTTCCTGCCTAATCTCCATAAACAACTTTTTATTGTTTATCTTTTCTGGCAAATGTGAACATTTATTAACCTCGACAAATTATATTCCTCGAAGCTTAAAGGTGGGTTACAGTCCCTTCTGCGCATGTGCGGGGTTTGTTTACGTTTTGCTTGTTTTGTTTATGTTAGGAGACTCCTCACCGGAAATGGCTGCTACGGGGTATATTATTAAGCACGTTGTTTTATCGCAAGCTGGATTCAAGTCCTTTGATATCGAATCCTAATCTACTTTGCTATTGGATCCAGCTAAGTTAAGATACAATACTAGACTGGTAGAGATGACTTTAAAGACTAAACCTGCAGCCCTGGACTAAACTTTATTTATTTCACACGTACAAGACATGGCGAAAATCCCGATCAATTTCTACGGCTACTATGCTTCGAAAACCTCTGGGGAATCGCTGCCGAATCAAAGAATCAGTTCATTTTGATAAGCATTTCATAAAATACAACAAACCTTTGACCATTTAAAGGCCTTCCATGTTCTTTAAGATACAGTAAACTCGCACAGCTTTCGAGTTTTTTTTACTGACATGACAATACATTAAATCCGACGACCGACTTCGATTATAACTTTAAACATACTATAAATACACCACACTATAATAAGGTACATATATAAAGTAATATATATATATATATATACTGAAGTTCTTTTTCTTGCTTGAGACTTTTACCACTGAAAGAGAGCGCTTGTTTGCATTTTATTAAATATGCTTGACATTGCCTCCGTGTGTTGTTAGAGTAATCCGTTTACACACGGCTAAAAAATCGACATCAGAGCATGCATGTATTAAAGAACATGGAAGGCTTTTAGGGTCAAAGATTTGTTGTATTTTATAAAATGCTTACCAGAATAAATTGATTCTTTGGTCCCCCGAGAATTTCACTCGTATTTCACGGCATCGTAGTCTTGGTGTCTCGCCACTTCATTGTTCATATTTAATAAATTATTTTCTTTGAATTTCTTCCATGTCGTGCGTGTGAAATAAATACAGTTTAGAAACATCTCTACCAGCGTAGCAAAATAGATTGGAATTCGAAATCAAATGATATAAATCACCATATTGTTCTACACGCTTGCGATAAAAACAACGCACTTATATAGCAGCCATTTCCGGTGTGGAGTCTCCAACATAAACAAAACAAGCAAAACGTAAACAAACCCCGCACATGCGCAGAAGGGACTGTAACCCACCTTTAATAGGGCAGCAGCTTATACATAATTTTTATTTTTAATATTTTTAGGACTTTAATATTATATTTTTATAATAGTTATCTATCAATTGTAAATTTAAGAGTGTAATTTTAAGATTTATCTACTTAGGTTCCTACCATATTGTAAAGTGCTTATGGCTTATAGGGAATTAGCAATATAGAAATTCTCATTATTATTATTATTATTATTATTATTGTAGTTGTCTCAAGGGCACTTTAAGAACAATGCTCACATAAATTTCATACAATGGTACCCAGCATGCACAATGCTTGAGTTACCGTCCATGATTAAACTTACTCAACATAATACAATTCTTAACATTTTTAAAATTGACATTTAAAGCATTTATTTACTAACATATAATATTGATTTCAGGATTTTCTTGACTTAATTCAACAGTCCCCATATGAGATAGCCAAACAAGTATGTGCCTTATTTGGGAACTTCCTGTGATTATCATACATGACAGAAAAAAGAAAATAAAGACATTCTGCTTTATACCGTGTGAAAGTCCTCTTTATAATTGGTTAGTATCCATTGTATTGTGAAATTTGAATTTCTGTATTACATTTTTGCATATTGTGTACATGACAGTCGTGTCCTAATTAGCTCTGGAATATGCCATTTAGTAGAAGGGTTAAAGTGCCTATTCAGCCTGTGCGGGTTTTACATATTCGTAATCTTTGGGTTCTACCAAAAAGAAATGTAGTATATCTTGTTGTTCAAAAATTGCATCTTCATGCATTTCCCCCTGCTAAAGTTCACAGGAAGTGACGTCACACAGGGACACATAATATTTTGCGGTGTTATTCAACAGTGAATGTTATTGAGTGAATTTTGTCTAAACAGGCTGTTTAAAGTTCAAAGCCAAACTTTCGCTGTATTTCATTGCTGAATCACTTCGCAAAATATTGCGTGTCCCTGTGTTGACGTCACTTCCTGTGAACTTTAGTAGGGGAAAAGGGCATGAAGATGAAATATGCAAATGACAAGATATATTATAATTTTTATCATGAGAATCCAAAAATCCTAAATATGTAAAATCCCCACAGGCTGGATAGGCACTTTAACAGCTCTGTGTCATCTCATACCGTACATCCACAATAGATCCTAAATTATCTTTTGTGGCAGTGGCTGTCTAGTCAAATGACTATACCCTACCTAAAGGATAAAATGCCTTTACTAATAAGTAGCTAGCTGCCTTAAGACACCGAAAATTTGCCCTCACCACCACTAGGCCTGTAGGGTCATCATAGACTTCAAAAAGTTTATTTTTCTCATGCAAGCCTTACTGTTTCTACTGACCTGTACAAGTCTGTTGTGTATGTTTTACAATATGAATGAGTTGACATTAATCAAGAACTTTTCAATATATTATTAGTTACCGGTAATACAAGGGTTGACAACTCTGTGACAACTCATAACTCCATAAAAATAGAAGTTGGTATGGGCTAACTAAGTAGCCACAATAGATCTGAATTATCTTTAATTAGCATTGTTATTAAAATTGCAATAATTTGAACCTGTGGCAAATGACTACGAAGTTATAGCTGATATTAAACATGTGAAAAGGAAATTTGAAATGGCCCTGAAATTGTCTGATCTATTCTGGTCATTGTAATATGTTAATTTATTTATTTAGTGTCACTTGTAGACACTAAGACAGTATGTCTCTACAGGAAGGATATTGGGTAAAATCCTGCTCTCCCTTGAAATATTTGATTTTTATATTACATTAACCAGTAAAGCAATCATGCATCAAAATGCTGCCATGCAGTTGGTGTTAAGAACTTTTTACATATTTAACATCAGCAAATGACCCCTGGGGGTTAGGCTAACTAGGTTTGCCACAGGTTCAAATGCAATTTTAGTGACCATGCTAATTAAAGTGCCTATAACATCTGTGGGGATTTAACATATTTGTAATCTGTGGATTCTCCTGAGATAAATTGTAATAATAATAATAATTATAGATGGTTTATTGAATATAAAATCGCACTAATACAGTGAATTGCTTTATATTTACAACTGTTTAAAAAGGTCTTAAAAAAGGTCATATTGAAAAAGTTTACAAACAAATAATAGAATACCGGGGGACTGGAACCGGTTTACAATTAGAAACAAAATTTACTAAAGTTTAACATAGAACTTAGTCAAGCTGTAATTAAGTCATTTATGCATCTCGGAAAAAAGCTGCGGTTATAACGGTCAGTATTGCATTGGTAAAGAGAATGTCGATCAACACTACCACGTAATTTTCGGCCATGTGCTTCATATCTCGTCGGTGGAATCAAAGTAGCCAAAGGAGAAGATGGTGTCGATTGTATTTTTTTTAAAGTTTTGAGGCAGAGCTTTTGTCTGTTATCAGAAAGACGTGGTAATATATCTTGTCAGCTGAAAATTTCATCTTCATAGACCGTTTTGCTGTTAAAGTTGACGGAAATGACGTCATATCGGGAATCTGTCTACATGAAAACATCTTTACATATGCCCGATTTGACGTCATTTCCGTCAACTTTGACAGCAAAAAAGTCTATGAAGCTGACAAGATATATTACAATTTATCTCACGAGAATCCATAGATTACAAATATGTTAAATCCCCACAGTCGTTATAGGCACTTTAAAGATAATTTAGGATCTATTAAAATGTTTAATGCTATTAATTTTACATCCCAATTGTGCAGTAAATGGTTACAATTTGGCACAAAACTAGCTACTGTGACAAATCATAAAACCAGAAATATATCAGTTGGTATGCGCATACCAACTGATATATTTCTGGTTTTATAATTTGTCACAGTAATGTAATATGCAAGTTACAGTAGCTAGTTCTGTGCCAAATTGTAACCATTTACTACACAATTGGGATGTAAAATTAATAGCATTAAACATTTGGTAACCTGTAGACAGTGTTTTCTACAGGAAGGATATTGGCTAAAATCCTGCTCTCCCTGGAAGATTTGATTTTCTATATCTATGCAATGATAATTTAAAAACCAAAGCAATCATTATAAGCATTGATGTGTACTTATGTAGGATATTTAATGAATCTTTGTATGGTAATTTTTATGTAAAGGATACATTCTATTGGCTTTTCTGTCAGAAAAATATATATTGATTATTCCTATTGTAACACTGCAAAGTTATTTCTTAGTATAAATGTAAGTTTTCTACTTGTAAATAACTCTGCTTCAGTTGAGGAAACAGATAATATTCCTACTGGATGGTGATAAGCTGTGTCCTGCTAATTGCATTTTAGTAATAGCAATTAGCAATTATATATATATTTTTACATTATATTTTACTTGCAGAGTTTCCACCTCTTCAAACTCTCTGAAAATGCTATTACTGTAAAAGTACAATATAAGGTGCTTACAGCTAAACTTAATCTTAATTGGCTTTTTTACTCTTGTGTTGCAGAATGATACCGACATTGACATTTTGAGTAAAGTGAAGGATTGTTCATCTCCAAAACTCCTCTCAACTGGAGATATAGAAGACACTATATCCACGTCACCGGTCACTCATTGCAGAAGGATGGTGGTCATCAAATTTAAGAATCAAAACATTTTAAATAGTAGAGCGCTGTGTATGCAGAATTTTGGATATATAGCAAAGTGAAAAGGTAGTAAACTGTAAACAAAATACTAACATTTCGAGTGTAGCCTTTCATCAGTCTCATACTTATAGTAATATCCGAGTAATGATATCATATATAAGAGTCTTGCTCTGACGAAGGACTCCGCTCGAAACGTCAGTATTTCGTTACTAAAACCCTTGGCAGTTTACCACCTTTTCACTTTGCAAAACATTTTAAATGCTGTTTTATGTTTATTGTCGGTATTTTACGCCTTTGATGCAGAATACCCCAAAGGAACTACCTGCAGTCATAGCAAAATCATATGGGTATAGAAAACGTTTTATCCAATTTGTGAACTATATTAGCTATTATATTTTATGACTTTACTATTATAAGACGATTACATTATTTTAAGATTGCTAAATAAATTATTTGTTCTTATTTGTGTGGTGCAAAATAAAGTTAGTATAAGCAACTTTAGTCGAGATTAAAATTGGTTAAATTGATAGATTCAACCAATTTACGAATTGGTTGAATCTACCAATTTATTTCCAACCGATTTAAATCAGTTAAAAATCCGATATTTAACCGATTTTAATCGGTTATCTCAGATTCATGCATGTGACCAATAATTATTGGTTACAACAACCAGTATTTATTAGGTTGAAACAACCAATATTTATTAGGTTGTAACAACCGATATTATTAGGTTAAAACAACCTAAACTATTTCGGTTGAAACAACATAATTTTAACTGGTTCTCTCAGATTCACCCAGGTAACTGTTTTTTTTTGGTTGTTTCAACCGGTCATTTTTTACAGTGTAACAATGGGTGTGGAATGTCATACAAATCTCTTGAGTGAGAATACATTTTTTTAAACTAGCCTTCACTAGTTTTAAAAGTTGCAACAGTGCTGCAGTCAATTGTCAAAGAACAATGTTGATAATTTAATTTTGAATCCAAAAACATATTATCGAAGAGCATTTTGCAAAGAAAAAAGGTTCATCGCTACTGTCATAAAAAATCACCAGCAAACGAGTCACTATATTGTAAATGATAGAGTTTACCATGCAATGTTATGAAGTCATTTCTGGAGCATCGGTCAATAACAAAAAAAAATTTTTTAAATTAAATGGCTTATATACAGTAAGTCTAAAGGCTACTTCCAGCAGACACATTGTATTTAGGAATGGTGTGTCCCACGAAGTAAAATATTTTTTGATGATGTATTATTACAGTCAAAGCCATTTAGTCAAAATGTTCTCATATCGCCTAGGCTAAAATCAGCACATATATAGTTTTTAGATGGATCAATAACATCATAATCCCCTAGCCCGGCGCGAAGCGCCAGCCGAAGGCCGAAGGCCTGAGGGCGGGGTGCTAATATCGACCGGCGTTTAGTCCCTTATCACGCGAGATGCAAGCGCTTTCTAGATCTAGGATCGAGTTTATAGGTATATATATATATATACTGCAAGCAGTGAGCGTGCGCACAATGCGTAAGCGACAATGGTTCATCCTGTAGAGCGCTCAATATGACCTAAAGGTCATAGAGTATATATATATATATATATATATATATATATATATATATATATATATATATATATATATATATATATATATATATATATATATATATATATATATATATATATATATATATCATCAACCGTCCTCATGCGCGGCATCCGAAAATGTGGCCCTGGTAACTAGATATTGATAGAAGCTGATTGATAGACCTCTGCATTTGAATTAATATTTAAATTGCAACCGTCTCATGATTGCGAATGCAAAAATTGAAACGGTATTGAAACGGTTTTTTTGTGCCTTAAATTTGGCGTAATTTAAATTTAAATTGACGCCAGCGCGACAAACTGCTTTCCGGAAGAAGTCGCCATTCGCCGACGGCGAAATTTATATTGACATAAAAACCAGCCATTTCCTGATTTCAAGCCGAAACTGTAGTGTTGAAGGACAAGATAATCAAAGACAGAAACAAGTAAAAGGTAAAAGGACTATTATAATCATGTACATTGTGATTGTCACGGCGACTCGCCGGTCTGTGTTGAGCAATTAATTTGCCTTTTCTGCATAGTTTTTTTTTGGTTGGGGTTAGCAATTTGGTTAGGATTATGGTTAGGTTTAGGGTTTTGGTGATATTTACCCGCATTTCGTTGAATTCTAAGAGACTATAGCGTCGTACGGCTACCGTACGAATAGCCATTACCTTCGGTTCAGTTCAGTTCAGTGCTTTTTGACTTGACTCGCTAATTTTAATGTAATTTAAATAATTGCACACTGTATTGTGTATTTTCTCCAAGCTCCGAAATCTAACAGACACATTTTGAAATACTTAACAGAGAGATTTGGGAAAATTTGAAGGTGTGTAATGTTTTGAATTTTCAAAACATATATGTACTGTAATATTTTGACAGTTGGAATTAAATCCATGCAGTGTAAAATCAGCCATTGTGCCATCTTGTGCTAGAACAATGGCACTTTGTGGCAGCACAATGGCTGGCCATTATTCTGGCACAATATAGCACAATGGCCAGTCCTAGCCTGTTTAAAATATATAACATTTTTGTACAAATCTTGGAATTGAATGTACAGTATGTTTATTATTTGATTAAAATTATAAATACTATATGCTTGATAATTAGCCTATATATACAGTAGTTTAGGGTGAAAAAACATGCATACTATTGCTGTGTTTATATGACCTGGGCCTGGCCTACAATTTTGTAGCAATAAACAAGCATTACTATGGATACTTGTCAGTGTTAATACTTAATATATATATTGCTGTAGTGAATAAGGGAGAGCTTGCGGGAAACAGACGATACAGTACATGGATGATTGTCAAGCAAGATCATATCTTCAGACAAATTATTCTGTTTCCCGGACAGGGATAACTTTCTGATTTCTAGTGAGATGCTCTGACCATTGAGCTACCAAGACTAAGATGGTGAGTGAACGTAACATTCATGTACTGATTCTATTGATACAACAGCAGTGTATATATTAACACATCCAATCATTAGTCATCAGTGAAATATATAGTAACTGCTGTGCATAGGCAGTACATATATCATTAGAACCAGGGCATCGTTGTAACCTCTCTCCATCTGAATCTCGATGGCCCAATAGTTAGAGGCCGTCACTGGCAATAAAAAGGTTATAATTTTTTCAACCAGGAATATTATGTTTCTGACGATATGATCTTGACGTCCATGTTTTGTATACTGGCATGTATTCCATATTTAATCTGTGTTTACAGTACTCCATCCATTTTAATATGGAACATGTTAGACCTACAAATATACTTAGCTGGCATAGTGGGTCACAACTTATTCTGTCTATGTAAAATACAGCTTATTATTATTATGTTCACATTGGGTATGTTGACACTGTCACTACTATGTGTGTTAGCTAGATCATTGTCGACAAGCAGACTAGGCATGGCATTCTGAATATAGGTTATAATATATATGTGCACGGTGATATAATTTAGATACTATAGTACACAATGCCATATATATGCTTTGTTACATGGCAAATATGGTATCTGCAATCTGCATTAGGCATTATTATTATTAGTATTATTGTTAATGCATTATTATTATTAGTATTAATAATAATAATAATAATAATACAATAATATTTATACAGGATAGCCCCTTCAATGCTAACACTGGTATCAATATATGGGGTATTGTTTTCTAACAAATTACAGTTGTTACAAATTTCAACACATATTCACAAATGTACAGTACAATGTTACAAAAACTAATTTTAACTTTAAATTAAAAGTTGTATATCCTTCACATATTGTCAATTAAGGTAATAGATAATGGTGCTATAACATGTATGAACAGATTAATTGAAACATGGAAAATAGCTCTTTACTGGTAGATATGATGTTAAAATGCCATGGAATTTCCTAACTAGCATTACACAATTTAACTTCCTTCTAATACAAGAGGTACAACACTTGGGATTTCTATTAACCAATCAGTTTCAAGTCCCGACTTAGGAAAGATCAGTTTCCCTGACATGCATAGAGACCTCTGATTATGTATTCCTGCCAGCTCCACATCACAGTAGTCCAAAATGGGTAGAATTATCAACTTACTGTATATAATCTATCCACACCAACAATTGGAGTAGAATCCTTAATACGTCTTAGTAAATCTAATTTGAATGGACCCCTACATTTGCACTATATGCATGCCATCCGTAGACATTTGAACGAATTTGATTTTTTAAAGGACACTCATTGTACACGGTGGTCAGATTGCGCATATTTTCTCCCACTTGCGCGGGCGCGTATTGTCAGCGCTGTGTGCCATTGGAGTAAGCAAAAAATCAAAGATGGCGGACAATCCGAACCGCAAACAACAGTGAGGAAAGTTCTAAATTAAATATAAGGTGCTTTTGGGCTTCATTGGAGCGTGGCGAAAGGTTTTGGAATACTTTACTGACAGAGATGAAATTTTCTGTGAAGCGGGAGTGAATTACTGCTGTTAGAGGAGCAGAAAATAAGCCAGATTATGGCATGAAAGAGATGGATGTCATGGATCCCTTACTCGAAGAAATTGAGGGGAATAAACTCGAAATGGTTGGTCCCTGGCCTTGGTGGATTCATGTTTGAAGTAGGTTGCAATGCTAAAATCATTTCGCAAAAGCTGTGTCGTTCAAAGGCTACTGGTTTATTATTCCCTGGCAAGTGCCACTGAGTGGATACCTCAATTTCATACTTTTTTTGTCTTGACTGCAAAATCAAGCAAAATATTTCGCCTGATTTGAGCGGTATTTGAACTCGCACCTTCAAGATACCAGTTAGCTCTCCACCTGTTGAGCTATCAAACCGCATAGTGATTGGAGGCGTGTTTTATTGTGACAACTTAACACTCATATCTCAACAGGTTGAGTGGTGAGCTGGTTTCCCTTTTGAGTTCAATTATTTTTATTGATTTAGCAGTGTAAGAAATCATGAAAATGTCCTGATGTTTCTCTGAGGATGATTCTGAAACAAGGAAGACATCTAGTTGTGAAAGGGATAATCTGATTGATTCATGCTTTCACTAAGTGTGGTGGTCTTAGTATTTTACTCTGGCCAACACCAGATGATTTCAGTTGTAAAAAGGAAAACCCTTAGGGGATAAATACATGGAATCGGGCTGGTAGGGTTATTGACACAATTGATTGTAGGATCTTACGGGGCTTTCCATTTACACGGTCAGACTGGTTAGTCCGGCAAAATGTACCTCGTCTTGATTAGGCCCAAATTTTCCTGGCAGACCAGCCGCACTCCTCAAACGTATCGTGTTCCATTTAGCAAAATATTGCCGGACAGACCGGTCTGGTCGTGTAATTGGAAAGCCCTATTAGCTTTATACTGTGAAACATGTATAAACTAAATTTGGGATCAATATTAGATTTACTTAATTATAAACAAAAACCTAAATTTGTTTTAGATTTTTGTGAATTGCATCAGCTCAGTTAACTGGGCCAGCCCGGTCCTGCACTCGTCCCCTTATTTTTGGCTATAAGAGCTGGATTATTTTTTAAGCACAAGAGAGAGACCAACTGAGACTGGCTTATTGATGAATGGGCTAAATACTATTCCTTTGACCTATTTATGCAAATACAGCCTTGATTATGTTATTCTGGCTAAAACTAGATACATTTTATTCAGCAAAAGGGATGTGTTGGCAAGAATATTTGTTTATAGTCAGTTGTGTTTCTTGTCTGACTAATGCACCTATCAATGTTAAACTCAAAAGGAGGGGGGGGGGGGTATTGGGCATATGTGGGGCATTTGATTTTTCATGCCATTTGGTAATCAAATTCCCCACAGTCAGACAATTTGTCAAATATCCCCATATATGGACCTGAAAAATAGCCTTTCCTTACTTTAACAAATCCTCATTAAAGACTAGTATAAAAATCAAATCGCCCTTCCCTCAGGGAAAAAATAACAATCAAATTCCCGAGGATGACCCACATATGCCCAATACCCCTCTGGGGCTTAACATTGATTGGTGTATAATAGCACCCATAATAAATGTTTGATAATAAAGCTATTAATATAAATAAAAGTTTTCATATGAAACCTGTGTTGTGGTTTGTTCCTTTAATGTTTACTATAACAGGGCCTATAACAATCTAATTAAAATCAACACCTACATGTACATCTGTGGAACCCCCTATACAGTAGATGAGCATGGTCTGCTCATAAGGTAAAGTAAACACAATACAAAATATGTTTAAACAATACCAATATTGTATTACATACATACATACATACATTATGAAACTCACTCCCCATGTGGCATATTCATCTTTACAATAACTGTGTTATTACTTTCCTAGTTTCTAATATCCTAACCCACCCGGCTGTCAACATTTCCAGTAGCACAATGAAGAACAATACTTGTTGTGTCTGACCAAGCATTGCTTTGAAATGAACATACTGCTTCTTTAATTGTGCCAAATAGTGTTCTTGCTCTGCTATCTTCCAGTAGTTTACCTATCATAGAAATATAATAAAATTAGGGCTATCAATGAAATATTGATTAACACATACAATAATTTTTTTTACAATTCAATAACTTTAAAAAATATTCCAAGCAAGGTATATCATACACATATTTTAACTTCATAAGAAACTTGGCGTGGGTTTCAAATTCATTAGATATCGATATAAATTATATCCAGTACTATACCATTACTACAACACTTGCAGCCCGTCTTTATTCCTCGTTCCTAAAACAACCTCTATAAACCGCTTAACTTACTTGCATCAATCTCCTGTCGAGTAATTTCTTTCTCTCGATCTTTCTAGATACAGCAAACTTCTCAGATTTCTGCTCATATTCAGCTTTCAGTTCAGTTGCTCAGCAGTTTTGTCGGACTTCCTCTTTAAAGCATGTCTTTTACAAGCGGTACCCTTTACAAGCGAATATTCCCAAAAGGCATGACATTTCCTCGCTTAGTCACACTTTCCACTGTGCTTATTTGCCCTGCTGCACGTCCGATTAAATTCACACAATTTCCGCTTTCTAAGGATGCAACATTTCAAAGAGAATACTGACATTAATCGCTTGGCAAAGAAGGCAATTCAAGATGGCGGACAGATCAAAACATGGGTTTATACGGCGAATACTTACAATTTATGTTCGTTTTCCACTCCACTGGTTGAAGCCATGATCCTAAACTTTATTTTGAATTTAGCAAAATTTTGTTTACCAAAATCATGACGTTTTAAAAAACAAATTTATCCCCAGAAGAGGTACTCTGAGGCATATTTCGTCTTCAAACGCGAAGACAATAAAAATTAAGATACAAGTCCTAAATTTAGAATAAAGTTTCTGCTACAGTGTACTCAAAAATACCAAGAACAAAGAATTAGAGCGTACACAGAGCTTGTTTAAATTCCACTTTGCTTAAAAAATGGGTTTAAACAAAATCTTTGTTAGGCGTAAAATATGGCCCGTGGGGTACTACCCCACTCTTTTTTGTAGAGAGGAAGGTAATATCTACATATTTATGGGTACTAAGTCTGACAGTGTGTGTATAATTTATATAAATCATTGCGCACTCTTGCGTGACGTGACTTGCATGGCGGCCATTACAGAAATCAGCCACTGAAATAAGACACCTCATTAATCCCATCTGGGAGAAAATCAGGCAAATCTGACCACCGTGGTATGATAGACATGCACTTTCTTCCTTCAACAGTCATTGGTGTCTATATACATCAATCACTAAGAAAGAAATTACTTTTATCACAAAATACTGCATTGATCGTTTATCACAAAATACTGCATTGATTATTTCGTGAGTCATCGATATTGTGATAAAAGTAATTTCTTTCTTAGTGATTGATGGTAGAAACAGCAGTAGACCCCCCACTATTCTGTTGCTGCACTCAAAAATTAAAAAGTTTAATTGGGCTGCATGTATTTATTTTGATGTCCTATAAAACAATTAAATTCAGGCAATACAAAGCTCTGAGAGATATTGTCCACTGAAAATGTATTTACTGTAGTTTGGCAAATGAAGTGGTATTATCTAATTCAAGTAATTTAGAACTAAAATAAGTACTGTACTGTGAGATTCAAACAGCAATTGGGCGAGGGGTTGTTGCGTATACGTATTTCTACGCCTGTCAATACTAGATTTCGATATACGACAATTACCTTGGTTAAAATTTAAAGACAAATTTACCTTGGCAGTAGCACTATTAAACCACATGAGCCGATCGAGTGAATGTACGCCTGACCAAAATCATGTTAGACTATTATAAACAACAATGGTGGCCATGCAACAAACGATCTCGGCAAACTTTCGCTGTTTTCCGTAATGCGTTCGGTTGTGACGTAGGTGCCACAATCTTACATACATACATACATATATACACACACGCACACACGCATACACGCATACATACAAGATTCGATAACTAAGTGTATGATCACTACGTCATCAGACACAAAAACAACAGCCAAGAGCAAATTGAACGTTCAAGTGTATTAAAGCCCAAGAGGCAAAGAATACGGTTAAAAACGAAAAATGACATGATAGTGTTTCAACGCTATTTGGAGTCAATTAACAAAGCTGCAAAACAACTTGAACTCTTACAAGTCTTGACCAGTCGACCCATTTCTTTGCAAGTTTTTTTGTAAATGTTCGCGAAGCAAACGGCAACGAATACGAGCGAAACACCCTGTCAAGTATCCAGAAAACTATCTAGCGATATTTAAATGACAGCAACACCAATTTAAATATTCTTAAGAATGAGAAATTTGTGAAGTCACAAAAGGTTTTGGCTGCCAAACGAAAAAATCTTGTCAACCACTGTAAGGGCCGATGCAAACCACAGGCTACGCGAGTATTGTCGGACGACGAAGAGGACACTCTTTTCCAAACAGGCCAGTTTGGTGATAGTTACCCAGAAAGCTTTGCAAAGAACGATGTGGTTGTTCTTGTCAATGCACTTCGGTTTTCGTGCAAGGGACGAAAGTCGAAAACTTTGTTGGGTCGACGTTGATCTCCAGAATGATCCTCAAGACGCTCGTAACATGTGGGTGTGGCTTGCAGAATGGGGAACAAAAACCGGGACAGGCAACAAAGCGCGATGACACCAGAGGGCCTTTAAACCTAAGTTATACGCCACTAATAGGGAGAGATGCCCCGTGAAGTTTTACAAGAAGTTCCAAAGTCACCGTTGAAATGAACGCTACATGACCTTTTTATTTAGGCATTACATGTAATAGCAGGATGAATGACCATGTCTGGTACAAGAAGGTTCCCTTCACAAAAACGAAATTGCAAACGTTTTGTCAAAAGAAGCCAAAAAAGCACGGCTAAAGGAGGTAAAGGAGCAAAGATCAGCAACCACTCTGTTCGTAAAACTACAATTTCCAGGATTCTCGCCCAGGCAGCCTCATCATCACTTTCACACTCACTCATCTTCTGCGTGACATCTCCTCTTCGCCATATGAGCATTCATCGTTTTAGGCCCGTCGGTTGTATTCAAATCAGGATGACCGTCGCTCTCTACTGCACAGTGGTCTTCCTTTGTTACATATCTCCAAGCCGTGTAGTAATTGGCATGAATGTTTGAGAAATGCACTGATATGCCATGTGATTTCGCCAGAGATCTCTTTGCCGACAGCCAACGCTGGCATCTATTTAATTTTACGCACATGTGGCAGTGAACTCCCGCATGTTGGTGTCGCTATTGCGAACAACACCATTGGAAGACTTTGTTATTAGCAGTAGAAAAGGCGGCTAAAACGGCCTCAGCGAACGATTTTCTTGTTGGGAATTGTTACTTTAACGAATACACCCTTCATAATTCTCGTGTTTGCAGCCCCGCATCAACTGTTGACGAGTCCTCCATTTCGTTTTGCGATAGTTGTGAGTATCGCAAATATTGTCGTGAAAATCTCTATGACAACGCTAATTGGTGACGCCGGAAATTCCGTTCGCAATCCGATCTGGCGAGAACAATTGGGCTGATAATATCTTGAGGTACCACATTTATATCGAAAATACCACATTGCAACGTAAAACATTTTGACACAATCTGTAATTAAAATATTCGTCGTTTCCCATCGTTTATTTTTAATTAAAAGAAGATATACCTTAGCAAGTAATTATTTCTGTATTTTTCACAAAACTCGACGTTTTCTTGACTTTCATTTCGAATTATGTCAGCCTTGACTGACGCGAAGCGTGGAAGACCAAGTGACGCGGTTCAAATACAAAAATCAGGTTCCGAGTCGAGGTATTTGGAATGTGGTTGAATAAGAAAGCCTCTGTATGGTTTTCTGAGAAGACTCGGCAAATTTCCGAAGTACAGGTAAGGAAGCACTTCAAAACACTTCGTTATCGTACAGAAAGATAAACACAAACGCGCAATGCACGGCAGTTGGCACTCACTCTTTAAGAAGCAATGCATGAAAATGCGTGAAAAGCATAGAGACGCAAATAAATTGATAGTTTTTATAAATCAATTTATAAATGTGTTGCTAATTTGAATATGGCACATAGTATACATACATTTTTAAACGGGTATTTCCAAAATATAGCATGATTATAAACATTTCCCCAAATTTCATTTGAAGGAACTTTTAAGTTCACATGTAAATAAAACATCTGGGCTGGTTATATACGAAACCTGGATAGTTTATCCGGTGATAAGTCCTACCTAGAAAACCACTCTAGTGGTGATTTCACAGGAGCGGATCTAGGATTTTGGCAGGTTGTTCATGTATGCCTAAAGCTGGTTACTTCATGTAAGCTTGTCCCCAAAACAAGTATAATCCTAACCAACATTTTATATCGGGAAACAAAAATCGGCATACATGAAGTAGTCCCGAGGATTTCCTTACCTACACCAAAAAATTACGAGGGGTGTATTCAGAAAACACCCCGCCAATTTTGGGGGACCAGGCAATCGCAGCTGTAAAGTATAATGAGTTGTACGGAAACAAGAAATTTGGCTGTTTCGGAATATATCAAAACTCATCAGACATGCCTAGAAACACTAAGTAATAGTTATTCCGACATGGACAACCAGCACCAACAGTAGAAACAGGTAAAAAGAAGAAATGTTAGTGGCCAGGATTCTGAAATAGGGCGTCCAATTTGGGAACATATCAGACAAAAGTGATACCCTGAATTTTGGGTAATCTGCATTTCCTGAATTTTGAGAGCACTTTTGAGCAAAATATAATGGTCTTAAATAAAAAAATGTAAACTATCTCATAATTTTAAATGCATATTTTGGTCCAAATATGATTATATTTTCTCATATATAATGAAGCAGTAAATTAGTTATATTTCCATAACACGCAGTGTAGATAATATGCATATATTTCGCCCTTACAATTAAATTTGTAATTCGATAGTTCAACATAATTTACATATTCAAGAGAAGAAATTCATAATCTGTGCAGTGAATTATTAACTAGAAGTTTACTTGATGTCATCATCTGTGTAGCGTATTAAAGATCGCGTCAGACCAATCCAATATTTTTAGCTTTGTTAGTTTGTGCAGGAAATGCTGCCATGCTTTCATGCAACTAGGATATTTTCACTCAACTAGGTACACTGTCAAATTGGTCAAAATGTCACAAGTATGATAATATTTAAAATAAAAGCTATTTATTTTCAAATATATATATATATATATATATAACTACAGACGGTACCGTTTCGGCCTTTTGGGCCTCATCAGTGTAGTGCTGATGAGCAGGATGAAGATAACTGCTATTTGCAGTCACCCTTGATGCACAGAAAATGTGGGACATCAAAAACCATGCCAGAGCGCTCAAACTGCAGGCAGTGAGCGTGCGCACAATGCGTAAGCGACAATGGTTCATCCTGTAGAGCGCTCAATATGACCTAAAGGTCATAGAGTATATATATATATATATGGCTTTGGTCGAAAAGTGGGTTTAGCTTGGTTTCCGAGCTACGTGCAAACAGTGCTCAATGCGTATTAATGCAGAGTGTTATAGAAAGTATGATGGACAAAAACTAAATATAAAATCACTGTTACTTAAGTTTCACGTTACACGATCATCAGACAGTAAAATAATACAGCTAAACATGTGTTATATATGCCTAAACTTATGCAAATTTAAAAAATAACGTATAATATTATAAAATGTTAATCAGGATAAAATTCAATTGAATAAAAGGTTAAGAATATAAAAATTAAGAAGATAATAATTAATAAGAAGATAAAAATTAAAAGCCCCGAGGTAGTCCTTTTCGATTAAGTTACTTCATTCTTATAGTTCTTAATGTAGAATTTGTTTTCATGGTGACACTTGGAAATCAGTTCGTCGCGTTTGTTTAGCAGGTCGTCGTTTCGTGCTTGTATGATGCAGAGCTTCTCCGAAAGGCATAAATTGCATTGTTTGGATTTGTTATTATAGGCGATAGCAGAGGTAATGATCGACCAGTTGATGTGGTGGTTATTGTTTTCGTTTTGGAGATTACAAATGTATTTCGAGAGCTCTGTGCTGTTACTGCTTTTTAGTGCAAAAATTTTTAAACTTTGCAGTATTGCGATGAGTGGCGAAAATTCACACGATATATATATAATATATATATATAGTGATCGAGTGACCGTGTTAACATCCGGGGGGTGTCAACATTATTATTTCGTGGTGTTTTGACTTCAATTTACTTTAAATAATTCTCGAATATATAAGATGAGTCCCCCGGTTTTATGTTAACATGCTACTGCGCACGCGCGAGCTGAAATTTCGATTTATGGAAATGGCCGACCCAAGGTTTTTTTTTTTTTTTTTTTTGTGGACTTACAGTATTAAATATTTTGTAGGACTAGAAGTTACTATGATTAAGGACTGGTTGTCTGTTAGGGGAAGACGAGCCTGGATATAAAATAAAGGTCTGATATTCAGGTTGTGTCATGATTCAGCATTTCAACCGTCAGGACAGGCCGACAGGTAAGCGTAGCGAGTCTCTGTCTTTTTATAATGGAACACAATGGATACAGAATGACCTGCGAGATTATTTTGTTAGAAATTAGACTCCTGAACTTTTGTAAAGCAGTATGTAGTTTCAGTATTTACTTGGTGTTTATATTAGTATGACAGCATTTGATTATTTGAAATTTTTATTGTATATTCTTGGGCTTAATAGAATTTTAGAAATACAATCGTAGATATGTTTTGGGTATTGAGCTGTTCAGCAGTCAGCACTAATACGAGTACCGATTTGACAGCTTGTAATTTATAGAAATTGTCTGTATTACTTTGTTTTGTATTGTCGCGACTATTATATTTTTGGGGCTGTTGTGCATAAACTGTAAGCACAGTGTTATACTGTTAGATTGATTCATTTCTGTTGTTGAAACATAATTTTGTTCCTTGGCCATTTATTGGCTGTATAATTGTAGCCTTGGAGAAATTTGGTGTTGTTCTAATAATATGAATTGACAAAATTAAGAGCATTTGAAACTGCCTGAATAACTATAGTAGCCCATGTTCCTTCACTAGAGATATTACTTTTTGTGATGTAAATATCAGGCTATCAATGTTAATGCAGGGTGGGGGAACACTGATGGGATATTGACTGATTGACTTTTTCTGAGACAGGGAATTTGTTTTTTTTGAAAGATCGAGGGATGGGATTTTTGACACGTAAACAATAATTTTAATATTAACTACTTAATGACCAAGACTGAGGTCTTTATGGTAAAATGTCTAACCGATATCTTGCTGTATTGGCCGAGCAATAGTGGCCAAGATTTGGTATTTTACTGTAAAGTCCAAACAGTCGAGGTTATTGAGCAGTCCATTATATGGCACTTTTTTATTACAAAATCAATCTTGTATTTCTTGTTCTTTGTACTTCGCTTAATTTAACGTCATCAAAACACTGGACTAGCATTATTTTCTGTTGTTTCTTTCTTGTCTGGATACTAAAATGTACTTTTATAATATTTATTGTTGATCGTCATTTAATTTATTTTCATAATTTTGCAGCAATATTTCTTATTAGGATGTTGTGTTTATTCCCAATAATCATAGGGCATTAGCCCGTGAAATTTTATCCATAGACATTGTTGTCATAATTTTCTGTCCAACTTATCACCTTTATCAACCTGCAGCTTTATAAGCAAGCAATCTTTAATCCTGCATAGTATTAAACTTAATTTGTGTCATGCATTATGCTAACTAGTGTTTTATTTAATATATATGATACATAATTATATAAAACTTTGCACTGTCCTTGGGACCTAGTCTTGTTATGGAACGAACTTTTGTGCTGATTATACCGTAATTGTTTAAATGTGCCGATGTAATTCTTTCCAATGGGATTGTCGTCCGTGCTTACGTGTGCGTTGTATACGATACTTGTAGTGAGACAATTGTTTTCGAGGGGGCATTATTATTTTCTTCTGCAATTGCACGAAGAGGTATGTTAATCGGGTCTGTGTTGATGATCTTGTTGTTGTGGTTCTTAATTATACTCGACATGTTTTTGGTGCAGCTGTAGCTGACCTTGATGGTGTTTTTGTTGAACAGTTTATGTAACCTGTGGTTTCTCGAGAAGTGCTTGTCGACCAAGGAAAGAAATTGGTTCCTTGTTATGAATATGGTGAAAAACGTAAAATTTAGAAAAACACACGACCAATTCCAAAACCAATTGAGAGAAGACATAAAAGTAATACGCACCTCTACGATGGCCTTTATCCCAGCTGACAAGACGACAAACCTGTACAAGCTGAACAAAGATCAGCATGACAAGCTACTCAACAACAGTAATACAGCAACATACAAGAAAGCAGACATCAAAGCCTATGACAACATCAACCAATAAGCCAAAGTCCTAGCAAGTAAGCTAAAAATTGAAGATAGAATGGAGTGTGTGGCCAAGCAGCAAGCGTTCATCACACTAAAGGATCATAAAGATAATTTTGCCAACAAGCCAACATGCCGGTTAATAAATCCCGCCAATAGCGAACTAGGTCTTGTCAGCAAGAAAATTGTTGACAGAATAAATATGAGCATAAGAAACCAGACATCGCTAAGCCAATGGCGAAATTCAACTTCGGTAATCGAGTGGTTCAAGAACACCCCTAACAAGAACAGGCACATCTTTGTTACGTTTGACATAGAAAACTTCTACCCCTCGATAGCCGAAGATCTTCTGGAGAAAGCCATTGCCTTTGCCAAACAATTTACCAACATCTCGCAAACGGACACAGATATATAATTATGCACTCAAGAAAATCTCTCCTCTTCGACAATGGTAACTCCTGGTCAAAGAAAGCATGTGAAAGCATGTTTGATGTGATCATGGGTTCATACGATGGCGCCGATATATGCGAGCTGGTTGGCCTATATATATTGAGCAATTTATCATCGAAACAGTAGTCATATATATATATATATATATATACATGTGAGGAAGGGATTGGAACTGAGCTCTAAGCCAATCAGAATCAAGAATGATTTGAATTGACCAATCAGAGCACAGTTCCAATCCCAGTTTCCAGGGGGGTTGAAGCTTTTTAAGGTGTGGTCACCCTGTAAAGAACGACCAGCCATCAAATCAGGGGGATATGCACCTGGTCGTATATAAGAGGTTTTTTGTATAAAATTAGTCAAAAAGTGGTCGCGGTCAAGAGTATATATATCACTTGGGTCGTGTTGTTGTACGACCAGTTTTATAGTCGTCCCTGAGTGGAACGACCAGAGAGTTTGAAGGTCATTCAAGGTAAATAGTGTTACGCAAGTACTGACGTCATTTGCTATACGGGGTTGAAAGCAGTGATGAACCAGGAACAGGATGTTTAAGTCGTAGAATTTAGTGTTCTGAACAACGGATGATCAGTGTGGAAAAGTTCACCGAGAACCCAAACATGTCTAGAGTAAAATAGGGCCAGAGAGAGTTAGTGTAGATATTTATTTACACTAACTCTCTCTGCCCCTATTTTATTCTAGATTGTTTGGGTTCTGGGGAAACGTTCCCCACTGATTATCAATTATTCGGAACACGAAATTCTACGACTAAACTTCCTGTTCCTGGTCCATCATTGCTTTCAACCCCATATAGCATCCGAGACAGCACTTAATCAGATCATCATTCACACTGTGATATATATACTGACACACACCCCTCGTTTTGAAAAAAAGAAATACAAAAAATTATATTATACATAACCATCATACCTCACCCGATGTGATGTATACTTACCGTACCATCCAAAAATCCATATTTTTATTTGAAGACTTGTAATGATGTTTGAAATAAAAATAAACAGTTTTGGACTGTCTTATTTTTATTTTGAAGAGTAGTCATGTTTATTGAAATAAAAATAAGCATTTTGAATTAATCATAGAAATTTCCGCTATGGAGCTCTTACCTCGACGCCATCTTATGGCCGAATGACTGATACTCTCTAGTTACTGTATATTTAAAAATGATATTTCTTCAAAATATTTTAAGAGGATATAGCTCATAAAAATTATTTGGATGTTTTTTCTTCTAAAAAGTTTTGAGAGAGATGGGATAGAGTTTGGAGAAACCTCAAAATTTTTAAAAAGGATATTTCCTTAAATATTTTAAGAGGATATAGCTCATAAAAATTATTTCGGGTGTTGCTTCCCAAAAAAGTTTTGAGAGAGATGAGGTTAGAGTTTTGGAAAAACCTCAAAATAATTTGAGATGAAATATCTAAAATAAAAATAGTAGAGGTTGGGATGTACAAGTGTTTTAATAAAATTTGGGAGAAAACCCTCAAATAAATTTTAAGAGAATTGTTTAGTATATAAGCAGCGGTTGTTTCATATTTTATCAGTTGTGTGTGTTTTGCTCGCTTGTAAGTTGTGCTTCGGTACAAGACTCTGACATCTTCCAATGTTCTGTTTAATTACTGCATTGGCGCGCGATCACCCGTAGTCGAATTTGCGATTCGAATGAGATTGACTCAGGTCCATAGCGACAATCTGGTCATCCCTTATTCAATGAATTGCTTATTTTACGCCAGGGTTGTTCGTTAGCGTATGATGAAAGAGTTAGGTATAGTAAAAACACACACACGAGGTAAAAGTTGGAGGAATTATATTTTTTACATACACACAAGAAACAATAACATTTTTTACGTAAATAAATTTGTGATGTCTTTGAAGGGTTTTCGTGTTAGGTATAATACCACTCGATATACCACCCCTACAAATTAAAAATATAAATGTCATTTTTTCATTTTGACCATCGTTTGGGTGCTCTCAAAAAACATGAATTCCTCACCCCGAGTGTCTACGTATCCCCATACGCGAGGGTCATCGTCTTCGGCTTCGGGGTGTTCATACTCGTCGAATGAGTATTCCGAGTCCGGTTGGACTCGGAACGCCCACTCGCTCTCGCCATCTGAGACTAACAGCACTCCCGGTACTGTTTCCTCTACGGTGTCTTCGGTAGGGGGTGGTGGGATGGTTTCTTTCTAAGAGAAGTATAAAAAACATAATAAATACATGTCGCTTGTATACAGACAGTAAAAACATTTTAGCGCTATCTTACATTGACTTCGGCAGTTTTCTGGACGGTCGGCGCGTCGGGCTTGGTTTGGTTGGACATCTTTTCCGTATTACGAGTTTTTTCTTTTTGCTCTGTGGGTTCCAGCTTGAAATCGTTGTGGTTTGAGAGCGTTCTTACGTGCTTATTTTTATAATAACCGTCTACGATCTATTACAATGGTTTGCGGCTTTAACCAATCAGAGTTTCTATAATCAAACCCTCCCCCGTATCTATCCAATCAGAGCTCGTTCATTAAACCCTTCATGTCAAAACAATTGAATTATTATGGGTAGGAACAATACGTGTTGTTATACGATTAGGGATGCGTATATATAATAAGCGTCTTGTTCTATTCCCTCCCCTTATGTCAAAACAGTTTGATTAATAATAGGGTTGGAACAATGAATCTTAAGGACGCGCATATATAATAAGCGTTTTGTTCTGATTCCTCCCCTTATGTCAAAACAGTTTGATATATAATATTGGGTAGGGATAATGAATTTACTTGTTAGGATTAGCGACCATTTTGTTTGTGTATTTTGGTAGCTATGATTTTTTAATGAGTTCTAACCTTAATTACTTGTAGGGATTAGCGGCCATTTTGAAGGGATTAGTCCTTGTGAAATATATATATTTCCGTAGGGGTATGTGTTTAAATACGTCTATTTTCTAGATATTTAAGCATTTTTACACTTATTTAAACATATTTTTATGCTTTTTGATACTTTATTTTACACTTTTCACACAATTTAGTATATTATTTTTGTATACCCGTTAAACTATTTTGCGCGATAATATAAGTATTTGGGAGAGAGTTCATTAATTCACACATGTCAAATCATATGATAAATGGTTTTTTAATATACATGTTTTAACTTAATAATTCTGTGGGGGTAAAACATATTGTCTGCGAGTTTACAAAGAAGATACGCCTGCGCACGAGAACTTCTTGATTTTCCTGTCGATGAACCACAGCAATAATAATTCCAGCTTCGACGCCCAGTCGGGTATTAAGAACAGAGGTAAGATTAAAATCTTTTAGTATTATACCGCGACGTTCATCTAACCAAATTTTATCCCGGTCATTTAACCAATTGTTAGTTTCGGGCATAAAGTCAACCACGTAAAAATCAGAGTCTGTGCACACGGCATATAAAAACTCAGAGCTGTATAACTTCACGTTATCAAGTTTAATTTCATTTATATCTATACTTGTTGCCATCGTGTCTAATAATAAATGTTTTTGGATAGAGATGTATATATATATACAAGGGATTAATCTTTTACGATAAATATATATCGATGGGTAAGATACACGCTTTTACCCATCTTATCGTGCTGGGGTGAATCGAATTCGATTTTAAAATAATTGTTATCTTCATCTTTAAAGAAAAGGTCATACATCTGTATCGGTTCGCCAACAGGTTTGGGTATGGGTCTTGAACCCATTAACTGTAGATTTCGTTCACGAGATAGATCTCCCATAGATATTATATCTAAAAATTTTGCGTGATTGATGGTTGATGTCGGTTCGCTAGCGGGTAGGGAACCTATTAACTGTATATTTCGTTTACGAGTGCTCCTCATAAATATAAATTTTGCTTGATTCATGGTTGATAGGCTGGAGGTTCCTCGATTGCTACATACACAAACTGCCCGATCAAATGTGTAAAATCGTCCGATGAGTAGGTATATATATATTTCGTATCCCATAAAAATAATATCGTATATAGTACTATTTCGGGAATTTTGTTGTTGGGCAACATATCCATTTTACGACATTCAACCAATTGATATTCAATGTGTGAAAAATACTTTGCTAAATCGGTAATTATTACCAACAGAGGATTTTCTTTAGTACCTGCTATCATTTTGAAAGTGTTCTAAAAAAATATGACTTCTAACGTGTGTTTTTATATCTTTCCCTCAACGTTTTACTCGATAAATATTTTAAGCAATATGTACTGCATTAAGTCAACAAAAAGATTAAAAAGATTTACATGTATTAGTATTCGTCGGTAATCGTCTTATAATATTGATTTTATCATTCAACCAATGAGAATACCCCGATATTTTATTAGGGAATTAAGTTCAACCAATCAGGATACCCCATTTGTTTTAGCGTGTTTTTTATAAGCGTTTGTTCCTAATTTCTTTAGTCACAATATCATTATGGCTCGTGTGAAGCAGACTCATAAAAATGTGGAAAGTGGAAAATCAATTGCTCGGGTTGAAAGTAGGGGAAAAGATATTCCTAAAATGTTAAAACAACGTCGTCTAGAGCGACAAGAATATCGTAATAAGACTCTGGATATTTCAGATGGTGAAACATCATGCCGTCAAGAAATCAGAGGAAAAAAGAAAGTCAAACATTGTACAACTACAGACAACATTGCACAGTCGCAATTAAATTTCGCTGTACCGATAGCTCAAGAACAGCCCAGTTACATTCTACAACCGCAAGCGAAGTATAACGCGTCGCCACGACAAGCAAAGATACTCTCTCTACCCCAGCAAGTAAATTCACCTCTACTACCGCAAGCGAAGTATAACGTGTCGTCGTCGTGGCAAGCAAAGATACCCCCTCTACCCCAGCAAGTAAACCACCTACCACCTCTACTATCGCAAGAACAGTATAATATACCTCTTCAAACACCGCAAGCAAAGTATAATGCATCTCCTATTCCCCCTCAAACGATCTCACCGCCACGGCCCGAAGATGAATTAGATAATTACATATACGATATGCCCATTGATTTCTTTGGACAAATACCTATTCCTTCTCCTGCGAATTTAATACGAATGTGTGATGAAATGGTTCCCGTTCAACAAGGAAAACAATTATTACAAATTGTGGATGAATTAGCGAATGCTCTTTCCCCAACATTATCTCCTATTCCTCTGTCGCCACCACAACTACCACAGCCACCTAATTCACCCCAGCCATTATTTCCAGTGTATGAAGAAGAGGAAGAAGAAGAAGAGGAAGACGACCGAGAAGTATTGAACGATCCACCATTGAAGAAAATATGTTATAAACGTTCGTTAATATATATGAAACGTGAAAAAAAAGGCGATGAACATCATGAAGAAAAACGAATGACAATCTATTCGAATTATGATCAAGATATTATTTGTACACAACACGATAAATATCGTGAGTTAGAGGGTCTCTATATTGAGAAACTATATATAAATAAACAATATTTGCAATGGCGTTCTAGAAAATTTACGAGTGACCTTATGGAAAAACGATATATAATGGATAATAATAAGGATTTGAAAAGAAAACATGATTTAAAAAAAAGAAAACCGAAATGTATAAAATGATATTGTTCTAAATAAAAAATATCAGTAATGTGAAAACATGGAGGTGTGGAATGTCATGGTAAAAGAACTGGAACGTTTTGAAATAAAAATCAATAAAAAAATGGAACAAAGTGTGTGGAAATGTCTTGACGAATATGAGAATTTATTTAAAAATATTATTGCCCTTTTAAAATTTCCACGTGAACTTTTGGATGTCTATAATCGTATGGATCGCCATGAAATTGGACAAATAATAGCATTTTTTGCTTTAATCCTGTGTTTTTTTAGATATAAACACATTGATAATGAGGAATATTATATCAAAATATTTGTACGTCAAACAATTTTAGATTTTAGAAATTCGCATCTTAAATTCATTTTATATCCCCATGATAAAAAACACACGTCGTGGTTTTGGTTGTGGAATATATTCTTTGAATTTTTTAAATTAGTCTAAATACAATTTTTCAATACTCTGTATTATAATGTCAGGATCTTCAAAGTTAATATTATATGATTCTATAATACTCTTAATAATAAAAGTAGATGATGTAGTATTATCAGATGTAATCCTTATCCTTATAGAATAATTATAGAATATATCCAAATGCGGTGGGTAATATTGTAAACTAATGGGTCTATTATTTTGTATAATACTATTATTTTTAACTATATCTGAAAATAAACTAACTTTAAACTTATAGGGTTTACTTGTCTTATAAAATAATTTAAACCAATAAGAGTAATTCTGACAATTTTTATAACAACAGGTACTGGGTGGGGGCTTCGTTATCATAAGCTTAACAATCTTATCGAGATTAAAAGTATAAGCCCTATCGTTACTAGTTTTAAGTTTTGATATAGGGTTATGATTTTCGCAAAAGAAAATAAAACTACCTGCAAGTTGATACACTATTTTCTCAAAAGTATTTAAATTATGTAGATAATAAAAAGTAGCCTGCAAATAAAACAGATCTATAAAATATAAATAAATACAGCAATATGTAAATTCATGACTAAAACAACGATTAAGTCTATGTAATGTATTACAAAGATAAGATCCCCCATACCCTATCGCTTTAGGAATTGTAGTTTGCTCATGATTAATAGTAATAGAAATAAAGTGGTAAACATCATTTCTTGGGTAATAACTGGTTTGAATTTCAATAAAAAAATTATCAGAATGATTATCATTCAAATGAAAAATAGATTTCACTAATGTTTGAGAGGGTATTAATAGTAATTTGTGATAACGTTCACAGAGTTTTTCACCATAAATATAATATTTTCGTTGTGTATGAACAACGGGTATTATATAGTGTTGTTTATCTGTTAAGATTCGCCAATCCACGCATTCATCTTGATGTAATTCAGGTTTCATTTTTTCAATATAGGCGTAGTCTTTATATCCCCGACCAATTTGTCTCGATTCAATTTCCATACATTCGATAATTCCCCCATAGTAATAGTCACATAAGTCACATACGGCAAATAATAATCCAATGTATCGGTTACGAAAATGTTGTATATAATATACAATTTTCAATATCGTCTTAATATTGGGACCGTGGTCATTAGCTTCTGCATAGCTTCTTTTATCACCGATGTTTAACGACATTCTCAAAAACGAATGATGGAACGCGTTTGTTAAAGAAATCGCCTTGTATATATACTATTTTCCCATTCTTATAATATATATTTCTACATGTAGAATTTAACACGATTTTGATCAAAATTTGAAAAAAGTATTATTGTATGTATAAACTAATCCCCCGACTATATAATATATCAACTGATTTGACGTGTATGTGTTTTAGAACAACATTAGGGATTCGTGTCTTTAATCCCACAGCATAGCATTGTGGCAACTAATCTCCAAGTATTTGTTTAGAAGGAATCGCTAATTATGGATTCGCGTCTCTAATTCCTACAACACACATTCATATCACAAATCATCGGGATGACATGAAATCTTTAATCAACGAACTCTGATTGGTTAAACTAATCTACCCACAGTAACGCATAGTTACGCAGGATGCTATTATAAAACCCGATGTCGAAAATAATTAATATCAGTCTGAGTGTAGGAGAGAGAGAGAGATGGCAAAAAGATTAGACACCGTGTACAGCGAAATTAAAGAAGCAGATGACTACATCCCGTTAGAGACAAACCTCCAGGAAGAATCTGAAGGGACGACTATCGAAGAGTTGTATACGGGTAAATATAATTGTGCATTAAACAAATGGAAAGAAGAAATATCCCAAGAACGACAGAAATTATTTTTATCGCGTATCACACATATAATGGATTGTGAATGTTACCAGTTTAAAGGAGAGAGACCCAGTTATCGTGAAGTAACTCTTCTCGAACTTCAAACGAACAAGTATTTTATTTATCATTGTTATGATGGGAAGTTAACACCCTACAAAGAACTAACTCGAAGGGAACGGGCTACTGTCTACTATCAATATCGATGTCATGGTTTAGACTATTTATCTGAAAAAAAATCAAGAGATTATTTTAGTCAAAGTGAACTTATAAATAGATTAAGTTATTTATTTCGTAATGTTTTTCCCCCGAATGCTATTATCGGGTATAAAGGTGGTGATAAAGAATCGTCGTTAGTTAAAACACTTCAAGAAAAAACTATTTTACATTGTGTTAATCTCGAATATTTTGGAATTGAGAAGTACGATTATTTACTTTCGTTTTATAATCTTAAACCAAGAAATTGTTGGTATCATACTAGTGAACCCACATGTTTATTGTATCATTGTAGTTTGTTTGAATGTCTTTTATTTGCTGCATGTTTATTTCGTAAATTAGAAGATGAGGATAGTGAACGATCTGTACTAGCTATGTATGATAAGGAATTTAATTTTTTAAATTTATTCTCTCCTGAACATTTTTTCCTAAATAAAAAAATACACTTTTTGATTTTAAATCAAAAAAATATTGAATGTATTTTCCTTTTATTTTTAGAAACACAAAGATTGTTTAAAAAATTATCAAAAGTACATTTAAGAAATGTTTATATTTTAAAAATAAAACGTACATTAGAACGGTATTATTTTGTTAAAGATGTACATGTTGTCAAAAATACTATTTTTGTTAAAATAGGAGAGAGAAGTTTTAAAAAAAATAAGATGATCATAGAAACTCTTTGTACATTTAAATATATAAAAAATGATATCATTGTACGTATAGTATAAATAAAACGTTCTTAATTTTTTTTCTCTTATTGGAATTAAAATGAGTCAGAAAAAAATCATCCATTATAGTGAACGTTTTTGGCTTTCGAATCCAAGAAAAGTCGCGACAGTTGCTTTAAAATCAGCAGCAAATTTATATGAGTTTCAAGAAGTTCCTTGGCAACGTGGTGTAATACCAACGAGTTTTCTTGACGGTTTTAAAATTAAAACAAATATTCGAAAGACAGGACCTTTTACTGATTTTTCATTGACATTTAGTGACCATAGAAAATTTCAAACAGATACACAGAATTATCGTACGGGAGAATTAGAAGCAAGAAAAAAAGATTGGTATAAACGAAAAATAATTCATAGTATTGATGTAAAACTTAAAAATAATATTCGTGAAACATATAACGATGCATTAGGATGGAGTATTGTTCAAGTTAAAAAAGAGATATTCGAAGAGAGTGATTTAGGATCAAATATTGGACAAGCCAGTAAATATTATTTTGCCCCTAATCAATTGTTTATTGATCCTGAGAAAAATTTCTTTAACGATGATCAACGTTTTGTAGATTTAGCTTATAATTTACCTGCTGACGAAGATTTTATATTGATTCAAAATATTCAATTTATAGATGATCATTTTTTTATAAAATATGGTATTAAAATTGGTGAAGCGGATAAACCCTATAATGAATACGATATTTCTATTGTTTATTCCGATGGATATACGTAGATAGGGGTATATATAAAGATCGTTTTTTCAAGATGGGTAAGTGTCATGGCTATTTTTCAGCGAGTACAAAATCAAGAGGGATATAAGATTTATCATGATTTAACACAATATAGTTATGTGGAATCCGCTTTTTTTTGGTATTTAGTAGGAAGTGCGGAAATTGAAAAATCAAGATATCATCTACTAATATCTATAGCTGATTATGAAACATATGTACGGTATAAATTTATACTAGAAGTAGAATGTTCAAAAAATCCCAAAATGTACGTTATACATCAAGAGGAACACGACATTCCAGAAGAATGTTATGAATTTCTTCGTAAAATATGTGAAGCATGGAATGATGACCTATCCCCAAGTATCAACGACAAAATAATTGGTGAATATTTAAAGATACTAGATTATGATAGAAAACATTGTTTTAGTTATGAATGCTTTAGGAGTATTATAGCATTATATTATGATTTTTTTGTTTATAATAAAACTATAAAATACACTTGTAAAAAATGTAAAGGGGAATGCGAATGTAATGTGGATTACCCTAATTTCATCAGTGTAAATTTTAATGAAATAAGAGCTTATAATGTAGAAAAATATTCAATGGACAATGACCTCTTATGTAACGAAATAATACACTGAATGTATGTTTTTATTTTTAAAAAATTAATACATTAAAAACTTTTCAACATTGTTTCTGGGTTTATGATATACAATTCCTCCTTTTTGAAAACGTCTTTTGATTTTTTTCGTTCCTAGTTTTGCAATAATTTTTACTACATTAGCTTTTTTTTTAAGCTCTTTTTTAAAATCGTTTATAAAAAGTTTGCCGTATTTATTGACTGTTTTATTTCCTCCACGTTGTCTTTTTTTCCCTTTAAAAATACCCCAGCGTTGCCTTTTTTTCCCCTTAAAATCACCGCCCCGTAATTCTCTTATTCTTCCTACCATTGTTATGAAGGTTGTTTTCTCTGCCAATAGTTATCACCATAGTCTGCAAAAATTTCTTCATGGGCTTTTATATCTTTTATACTTTCTAAATACATTTTTTTATTATTGGGATCGTAAACAAAATCGGAATTATTTTTATATATAGAACCGGTTTTCCCATTATTCGCATAACGTGCTGCGGCGTGAGTTGTCAAATAAGCATCGATACAAGTGTTTGCATCGTTACAAATACTATATACAGCATTTGTGTTTTTACCATATTTACGATCCAATTTGACCTGTGTTGTTTTTTGACCCGTGTAATAAGAAATATTACGATCGGGTTTAAAAGCTTTTTTCCAAGCAAATAATCCTTCACCCGCATTGGGGATCGTTGATTTCTTGATACGTAAGTTATTTTGTTTTGCTAAATGAATCCAACATTTTTTTGTTTTTGCTGTTCGTTTACGACATCTTATTTTTTTTAAGGTTTTACTTCTAAATTGAAGAACGTGACGTATACTTTGAGATTTATCATTGCGTCTTTTTTTTCGGGGTAACTTAACTCTTACCATTGTGTTTTTAAAATATAGTTTTTATTCCTAAATAATCATTATTTTTTTCATGTCTCTGAATAAAATTTACCAAACAATCTACTTTATAGATAATATCTTCGGGGCAGTTATATATGTCTTTTTTTAATTCTGTTATTCTTTGTTTTAAAATCTTTGATGATATGGGTATTATCTTTTCTTTATCTTCTGTAAAATTTAGTAAACATTCCCTTAAAAGATACGGCGTAAATAATATTGAAGGATCATTATCTTGAATTTCATACCCGATATAAGGTGAGTTAGACGTTTTTAAATAAATTTCAATATAAACAATTTCACTCATATTTTTTTTTTACTCTCTTTTTTTTGTTGTAGTTTTTTTAAATGGGTTCTTTATTCTCAAAAAAAATCCCTCCTATACTTACGTTGACATGTATTAATATACAGGATTCATACGATGTTACTATTGATCGTGTTGATGGTGAAGACGAAAACATAAATAAAAATAAAAGTACATGTTTTTCTTGTTTTAGAAAAAAAAAGAAGATGAATGATGATCAAAAAAAATTAAAATATAGTCAAAAAGATATAGATAAAATTGTAAGTTTATTTAATAAGAAAAAAGAAAGTAAGAAAAATGAAAAAATAGACGATTATTTTTCTGTTAATCATATAGAAACTATTAGTAGAGAAAAATTTAAAGTCATTGAACAACATTTTTCATTGGATGTTTCACAGGAAAAAACGGTTAATTTTATTAGTTTTATTCAATCGTTATCGTTGGTTTTTTCTTATTTAATTAACATTGCACGGGCAAATGTAAAAAGTGATGATGATTATGTTAGATTTATCTTTAGTAATGCGCTAAAAAGTTTTTTCTCTACAGCCGTTTTACCCGTGAAAGACTTTGACGTTAAATATTTCTTAAATATTATGGAAAAATTTATGCAGAGTAATAAAGAAATAATAGCTAATGGTTGGAATAGTAAAGTAATTGTTCAAACTTTTCCCGCAGGAATAAGTACAAATAAAAAAAAAAATAGTGTACTAAGGAAAAAAAATATTTACAATAGTTTGAATAAGGGAAATGCTACAGATAAAGGCGGTGTGAAAAGTAATGTAAAAAAATATGGTCGTAAATTTCGCACGGGTGTATTTTATATTCTTAGCCATGTATTATTTCGTACAGTGAAAGATTGTTGTTTTGCTTTAGCAATATTAGTGGGTTTATCATTTTTAAAACAAGATTATAAATATGGTATAATGAAAAGAAAACCAAATAAACCCGTTGATGATTTATTTACGTGTGAAGAAATTCGAAATGTATATCGGGAATGTGGGATCCCCGAGGGTAATGTTGATGCTACACAGTTTAATTTTGTATATAATAATTATTTAAAAAAACAGGGTGTTGATTTGTTAGTGTATGCTGACACTCATTCCGATAATATAATTTATGATTCACGAACTGATAGTGAAGGTAATCTTATTAAATTGACTAATGAAATTGTATGTTTATGGTTAAATAATAATCATTACGATGTGGTCTTAAGTATAAAGGAATTTTCTAAACTCAGCACCAGTTCTTTTTGTGTTAAATGTATGAGTTATTTTACACGCCATGAATATGTCGATAATCACCTATGTACTACAAATAACTTAACTTGTTTACGATGTTATAAATATCCGAATAATTGTAAAGATAAAAATAATAAACTTATTTGTAGCAGTTGTGATATAATTTTTTATAATGAAAATTGTTTTACAAATCATTTAACAAATAAAATTTTTAAACCTTCTCATAGTAATTATAACCGTTTCACACCTTGTCAATATTTGTTTTATTGTAAAACCTGTAACAAAATTTGTCCTCGATTCTTTTTCATTTTTTCTAATAAAACAGTTAAACATGATTGTAGGAAACGATTTTGTTTTCATTGTGATAAATACATGAAACAACCTCATTTTTGTTATGTGAAACCCATTTCACTTGAATATAACAAGGGGGAAGAACGTGAACCCACATTATTTTTTTTTGATTTTGAAACAAAAGTAACCGAAACTAAATTGCTCGTACCGTTTTATTGTATCGTCCAAAAGGTATGTAAAAAATGTCAACATATTGAATTTAAAAAAACAAAAATATTTGAAAAAAAGGATCAAGAAATTATCGATAATACTATTGAAAAAGTTAGATGTTGTGGGAATAGACAATTTATTTTTGATAACAATGTTATTGAAACTTTATGTGAATTTATGTTTGAACAAACAAATTCCGTTTGGATAGCTCATAACGGGGGTAGATTTGATACTATTTTTATTTTAAAATATCTTTTAGAAATAAAACAGATAATGCCGAATACTATAATGAACGGTACTAAAATAATGAGTTTAATAATTAAAGAACAAAATATTAGAATCCTCGATAGTTATTTGTTTTTTAGTATGAAATTAGCGGATATTCCAAAAGCAATGGATCTTCAAGGGGAATGTAAGGGATTTCATCCTTATGAATTTTACGATTTAACTTATGAGGGTGAAATTGTAGATCGGAAATTTTTTGATACGAAACATATGAATACAGCAACACTTAATGAATTTGAAAAATGGTATTTAGAAAAAAAGAAAGAGAAATATATATTTCGTAAAGAGATTTATTATTATTGTTGTAGTGATGTAGATATTTTAAGAAAGGGGTGTGTTAAATTTTCTACAATGATCGGAACCATAGGTCATATAACCCCCTTTTATGCAAAGAATTGTATTACGATTGCTAGTTTAGCTTTGAAAGTGTATAGACTTAATTTTTTTAAAAAAAATTGTGTGGGAATTATTCCTGCTTCGGGGTATAGGGGGGGTGTAAAACAGAGTTTAATTGCTATTGATTGGTTAGATGAAATTAATCGAGAATTAGGAGGAAATTTAGAATATATCTGTTCACAAAATGGTGAGAAAAAAATTCTAGGACGTTTTGTCGATGGTTTTTATAATGAAACGATATATCAATTTCATGGTTGTTTTTATAACGGATGTCCCAAATGTTTTGACCCCTATGCATTAAACGTTCTTACAAACGAAAAATTTAGTAATTTATATGCAAATACGCAACGTTTTTCTTGGACAATAAAAAATGCCGGTTACAAATTAATCGAGATGTGGGAATGTGATTATTTAGAAGAAAAAATATATACACAGAAACAATTAATTGAAAAGAAAAGAAAATGTTATCCGTTTACTCCTTTAACACCACGTAACGCATTATATGGTGGACGAACTTCCCCCGTATATTTATTTAAAGAAACAAAACCCAACGAACGAATAAGTTACGTAGATTTTACATCGCTATACCCTCATGTACAAAAAAATTATGATTTTCCCGTGGGTCATCCTACTATTTTACAGGGGAAAGATTGTAATAAAATAAAAATCAAGGACATATTTGGTTTAGTAAAATGTTGTATTTCACCTCCTCGAAATATTTACTTTCCTGTTTTACCTGTTAGAATAGATGGGAAATTATTATTTCCATTATGTTATAAATGTGCTGTGGATAAATGTAATAAATGTGAACATAATGAAAGCGATCGATACTTGACGGGTACTTGGACTAGTGTTGAGATTAATGTTGCTATAGATAGGGGATATAAAATAATTGCTCTTTACGAAATATATCATTTTGAACGCAAAGAAAATTTTTTTTCACAATACGTAAATCAATTTTTAAAAATCAAACAAGAATCTTCAGGAATTCCTACGGATTGTTTGAACGCAGATGGAAGTAAAAATGATGATAAAATTAAACAGTATTGTAATGATTATTTAAAAAATGAAAATGTTTTTTTAGATAAAGACAAAATAGAGAAAAATCCCGGATTAAGAACGATTGCAAAAACATTTTTAAATTCGTTATGGGGAAAATTTGCTCAAAACGAAAATAATACACAAGTGTGCTTTTTAAACGATTATGAAGAATTATTAAATATTGCCAATGATAAAAGTAAAAAATTAACATCGATGGAATTTATAAACGAAACATTATTACGTTGTACATATGAAAAAATTGATGATGCAACAACCCCTCTAAAAACGGGAAATGTAATCATTGCATGTTTTGTTACTGCATATGCACGTTTGAAATTATACGAGTTACTCGTTAAATTAGACGATCGCGTTTTATATTTTAATACAGATTCTGTTATTTATATATCTGATGAAAATAATTATACTGATGTTAAAACGGGAAATTATTTAGGAGATTTAACGAATGAATTAAATGAAAATGAATGGATAACAAATTTTTGTTCAACGGGTCCAAAATGTTACGCGTACATAACTAATTTAAATCAGGAATGTATTCATGTCAAAGGTTTTACTTTAAAATATGAAACAATAAAAGAAAAATTGAATTTTTATCCTTGACACAATGTGTTAAAAATCAAGATCAGATCATCGAAATTAAATATAACAATAAAATATGTAAAGATAAACTTAATCATATTTTCATTGAGGATGAAATAAAAAAATTTTCATTTACATTTAATAAACGTGTTGTTAAAAATAATTTTAATACGATTCCGTTTGGATTTTTAGATAACTGAAATGAACAATGTTTCATTACCATTTCAACACCCTTTTATGTTAACGTTATGTGGTCCTAGTCAAAGTGGGAAAACATATTGGATATTACAATTATTGAAAAATATTAACATTATGATTACACCAGCAATTGTTAAAATTGTTTATTTATATTCAATTTACCAACCTCTGTACGCTGAAATGGAAAAAGTTCTTGCGGAAAAAACAGATATTAGTGTTGAATTTATCGATTGTCAAAAGGGTATTCCCCGCATTACTGATATACAAACGAATACCCGTGAAAATACGTTAATAATATCAGATGATCTCATGTTAGTTGCAACATCATCAAAAGAAAATCTTGAAAGAATAGATAATATTGCAACTCAAGATGTCCATCATCGTAATATTAGTGTTATTTTTACATGTCAAAATTTAACATATGGTAATGGTAAATTGCGAAATTTACGTGTCAATAGTCAATATTATGTTATGTTTAAAAATTTAAGCGATTATAATAATATGTATACGATATGTGATAATAAGAAAATTAATAGAAATAGATTTAATAAAGTATTAAGTGAAATTAATGAGAAACCCTATGGTTATTTGGCATTTGATAATTGTAGAAAAGGGTATGAAAATTGTAGAATTAGAACCAATGTATTTCCACATGAATCAACGATAATCTATGATTTGTAAATAAATGTAAAAAGAAAAATAAATGTTTGCTAAAAAAAATAAAAAGAGCTGTTGAAAATCGTTTTTTTAAAAAGTATATATAGTATGGGGTGTGTATGTGTATGAATTTTTTTTTAAAACATGGCAAGAAGAAGATATAGAAGCAGGAGGGGAATTATCCTTAGAAAAAAGAAACAAAAAGGGGGTAGTGTCCTAGATATGTTTGGACCTTTGGGATCGTTAGTTGGAAATCAATTGGGAATTGGTAGTCGAAAAAGAAAAAGAAAAAGAAAACAAAAAGGAGGGTTTGCACGTTTTGTATTTCCAGAGATGTTTAAAAAATAAATAAAACCCTGTAAATAATTAATTTTTTTGTTTAATTAAAAATTGGCATTATTAAAACTACAACATGACTGATTGTTATTACTCTTACAATTTTTTTTACATTTTTTATTATATATTCCTACGAGTACACGACCTAAAATTGTTTCTATTTTTTTTTTTAATTTAATATCATTTTTTAGTTTAATACGTTCATTTTTAAATATTTTTTGTTTATTATTATTTTCGATTTCATTACGACATTGATTGTATAAATATAATAAACTCCAATTGCCACACACTGCAGTATTTTTGGATTGTAATTGTTTACTTTGAATATATTGAAATGTTAGTCCTTTTTTTACACTATAATCATACCAATATTCACGTTTATAAAACGAGACATCTTTTGCAAAACTATCAAAAAAATTCATATGTTTTTCTTTATCCACCCATATAGCAACCCAATGTTGACCGTTTTGATCTGCTTTATCCGTATTCCAAATCCAACACGAGGGATAATAAATTTTTTTAGGAAAAATATTTGCAGGAAATGTACCCAAATAATATTTATTTAAAAACCTATTTATTTTTGAAATTTTATTAATCTCGTTCGTAAATAAAAATTGGGTTAAAAAACAATGTAAATTCATTGATTTTTGCGTCGCCATTTTCTTTGTGTTGAATAGGTTGTTGAAGGTGGGGTAGGAATGTGGGTTGTGAGTGATGTAGATGGTTCTTCGTTACTCGCAAGACCCGAAGGGGTTTTTCCCAAATTTATATAACGTTGTCGTAATTTTATATTACGTATATAATAGGCGGGCATATGTAATTTTTTCAATTCTTTTAAAGCAGTCGTCTGCTTTTGTTGTGTAAGATTGAACATGTTTTGTTTGCTGACATTATGCGTTAAATCGTATAATAAATCATGATGATTTATTGCAACACCGTTTAATTTTATTATATCTGTACCCCCAATTTTAATTATTTTCCTTTCAAGAAATTCTTTTATTTGTTGACCACTTGTCACAGTCGGTGTTTTCCTTACCCCGGGTGATTCATCATGGGTCACCTCATTTTCAAGTTCATTACTTTTTCTTTTCATATTTTGTTGTCTTTTTAAAAAACTAACCATACTCTCTGCGACACGTTGATCATTATTAACTTTTTTCATTTCTTCTTTCATTTTATTTTTACTTTCAATAAGATCGAAATTATTTTTGTTGTTAATTCCCTGCAATAATTTTTCGTTTTCATGATCAGTTTTGATTAAATCTAAAATTTCATTTAATTTACTCGGATTAATTAATTGCATTTTATTTACTTCGGTCATTTTTTTTTATTTGTTGGTTAAGTAATTTGTATGCTTTTTGATATATGTTGATTATACGAAAATCCTCAGATAATAATATTTTTAAATCTTTTTCTTTTATTTTGTTCTTTGAAAACTTATTCAAAATATATTTATTATCACTGGAAAGTTGGATAGAAATTTTTTTATTTAAAATATTTTTAGCAATGTATTGTAATTTATTAATTAATTGAGAATCTAACAACGTATTTTTTTTATCAATATCTGCTTTAAGATATTTTTTTAACGATGGTAAAAAATCCTTCTTTTTTTTTCAAAAGCTTTTTTCTTTATTTTATTTAATTGAACTAATGTTTCTAAAAATTTTAAATCATCTTCGCAACTTGATGAAGAAGAAGTAACGGAACTTTCACTATCCATTTCATCACTAGCATCATCGCTAACAACATCGCTATCATTTTCACTATCATCCTCATCATCATCATCTCTTGAATTATCATTTTTTTCGTCTTTTTTTACCTCTTCTTTTTTTAATTCATCATTTTTTCTTCATTCATTTTTTTTATGCGTAAACTGAAAACGGTGGAAATACAAGAATATGTTCACGATTTAGGGGTATTTTGTTAATAACTGTTTTTTTTATTTTTGGTTTATTTATTCTATTCTTTGTTGTAATGGGTTTTGTGTTCTTCATTTTTTTTGTACATCCCCTTGTCACAAATGTTGATAATTAAATGCTGTGTAATAATCTTGCAGGGGTATTTAATCCCACTCTAATTTCATTTCGAAATTCACCAACAAATATTAACGCCCCTACAACTGTATTTTGAGAAAAATGAAAATCCACATTAACATTTCCCGATGGTCTTATGGGTAATACTGCAAGATGAGAGTCTCTATTATCTGTTAAATCAAATGCTAATATAGAATACCCGTTTATAAAGTCATTATAAGTCATGGGCATTTCTGAATAGTTGCGATTTAATACCTGACGTAATTTTGAATAAGCTTCAGCATGATTTTCTATTCTCCCGACAACAGCGTTATTTACTGAAACTTCAACATTATCATAATTAGGCCAGTTAAACTCAAAAATATTATGAGTATATGATCCGTTCCAATTTGCTAATGGGGAAAATACAATATATAAACGTGTAGGAACGCTACCATTAAACACATCGATTACTTGATGTGAATTTCGTCCTGCAGCTACTGATTCAGTAATACAACGATAATTGGTTGTATAATATAATGTTTCTTTATTATGGGTCACCATCCTTATATTAAGCGCATTTGATAATTGTTTTTTGGGTTTAAATACAGGAATTTTTATTTTAAAATCGTCTAGGGTAATTATAGTATCAGCAACGCGCATATTCGCATGATTGGCACCCATCATTACAATTGTATTTAATGTACGCGTTAAACGTAATTCAACTTTATACGCTGTAGGAATATATATTTCAGCACCCTCTTCGCTAAATAATGAACAATCAATCTCATCTATCAAATTCTGTGATTGATTTTGAAATGCAAGTACTTTTTGTCTCCCTCCTGCATTTACGACATTAGCATTATCAGTGAAACCCGCGATATCGCTCATATGTTCGGCTGTATCTAAATATACTAAATTAAGCTCTTTAGAATCTTTATATCCCGACGGTGTTTCACGCATTATAAATTGTATCCATGATGCAAAATGTGCAAAATTATCTGATGGTGTAATTAAATTTTCATTTATTTTTAATTCTTTTGTTTTCCACATTGTACGAAGGGGTAATGAAATCATCGAAAACCCCGATGCTGCAGGTGCTATAGCTCCAGCAGCATTTCTAATCGATACTCTAGCCATTATTTTAGCATCGCTTGTTTTCATTAATCCAACGGCGTTCCCATGTCTTGTAAAAGTGTATACTGACGATTGATTATCTACAGGCGTTGCGATAATTTCCGTTTCACGACACTCCGTGAACGTATCATTATAGGGTGATGAAGTAAAAAATTGTAAAGGCTCGCTAAATAATATGTCATTTTTTTCCACATCTTCATTTTTTTTACTCATTTTATTTTTTTTTTAAACGTTAATTTTAAGAATATTTAAAAGTGTTCCCAACACTTGAGGAAGAAACATACCCTGTGCCAATGCTCCACCAAAACCTCCTTTTTGTATTTTTCTTCTACGTTTTCTTATTCCTCTTTTGTTTTTCTTTTTTTGATATATTTTTTACGCGTCATTTATTTTATTTTTAAAAAACAACAATAACCACAACAACAATAAAAATAATAATAATATACACAACATTATGATTTTTTTATATAACTTTTTTTTTATTTATACTTTTTTTACACAGTCTATCTATTTTGTAAAAAACGTATTACATTTGGATCTATTTTTTATTATCACTTGTATAATAAGTATCTAAATTTAAATTTGAGGGTAATCCCACACCATCATTTAATAAAATTTCTTTCTTAGTTGGATTTTGTTTATTTTTTCTTTTCACAACAAAATATGATGAGGAATTATTTTTTCCACGATTTCTACCGTTTAACAATTCAGTATATTCTTCTACGGATAGTTCATTTATTTTTTCAGTCATTATTTTTTTCTTCAAATAAATTTATATATATCTTAATTTCTTCACCTTTTAACGGCACGTTATTCTCATAATTAATAAAGAACTGTAGTGATTGTTTAGCCTCTTTATCACTCATAAATAAAAAATAGGGGAATTTTTTTTTTTCATCATTTAATGATGTATAAGGATTTTTTTCGTCAATATAAAATAATTCTTTTATAGTATATATAAAACGTTGTGTTGCATTGGAAATAATAGTAGATGAAGAAACTGAAATCGTTCCATTATTTATTTTTTTTGATTGTGTTATTGCACTGAAATCCATTTTGTTTGCACACGTAATTCGAAATGAATTTTTGATATTTTTATATTCAATCGAATTTAAATTCCATAAAAAATTTTCCCACTATTTACTAACACGTAAAGAGAAAAAGGATAAAATATTTTATATTCTTTAATTATCATTTCCCCATTTTTTTCTTCAAGAACAATCAAAAGCATTATGTTGAATGTATTAAACAATCAATACTAAGCGTTCCTGAATCAAAAGGAACTAATTTTCCTGTAGTATCTTTAACTTTAATATGAATTTCTCTTATAATGTCTTTTTTTAATTTTCTCAATGATTTTGGGGGACTATAATAAACTAATTGTCCATCCCCCCACCACCTTGTCGATTCCATTGAATGGGTACTGTTGTTAACAATTCGGAACAACTATCACCAACTAACCCCAGTTCTATTTCATCACAATATATAAACATTTTATTTAATCCGTCGGATACATCGGGTAAGTAATCAAAATGTTTAGAAAAAAGGGTTCGAGGTGTAGGGTTATCTTTTTTTATTTCAAACAAGAGAGGTACGATTTCAAGACCTTTTTCATTTTTTAAACCTAGCATAAAAGCTAATTTTTTTGAAAATAATATATTAATCTTTTGATTAAAAGAAGCATATTGAATACCCTTTTTTTCTACCATAGTCTTGTTAGATAATCGAAATTCATTTACCTGTAACCCATCGACTGCTTTATTCGCATTTTCATATACCCAATACTCAATCTCAACATTAACATTAATAATTACTTTCCCATTTGACACGACGGTACAAAAAATTTCAAATCCTTCTAAGATATTATTTAAAAATATAATTAATGAAGATAAATCATAAATTCCGTCGGGTATAATAAATTTATCCGATGTAAAAACGAACTCACTGCTGGCGTATACCGAATTATTATTTTCTTCGGGTATAAAATTCTTATAGGTTATGATAAATGAAAAAAAACATTCATCACCTACAATATTTTTAGTTGTTTGGGGATAACAAACTTGTAAAACTTCTAAAAAACATTCATTGTTCAAAGCATCAATAGGCTGTGCAATTTTCATTTCAAAATCATTAATCAAATTCTTTTGAAGTCCTCTTGATATTGAATTACTAGCAATGTGTAAATTCTTTTTTTTTTTAAACTTGTAATTCAGCACGATAAAAAATTCCTTTAATTTCTTCACGTTGTTCGTCTTCTAATTGATATGTAACGGGATCGGTGATAAATACTTTTTTAATAACAAATATCTCATTAGTCCATCGTCGAAGACTACTTTTTCAAAAATATTATTTTTTACTCTCACAATACGTACACGAGTACCTTCTCGTATCAGATCTTGAGTGGGAATAGGATAATTTAAATGATCACGTACTATTTTGTTTTTTACTTTACGTATTTTTCCTTTTTTTTCTTCGCGATAAATTTCAAAAGGTGTTGCACCAGCTAATGCTTTATGTGGGGAATTATTATAACGATTAACAATAAGGGGTAAATACTGAATATAGTCAAATTCTCCAGTCATTGTTAAAACACGACGAACCATTGTTTTTAAAGTTCCAATTACACGTTCCACATGGGATGCTTTTATTTCTCTATTATACGTATGAAATACTTCAAAATTATATTTTTTACTTAATTTCGTACGTATATCTTGAAATTCTGTTCCTTCATCACTTTGAATTTTAAGAGGGGCTATTCCTTCTTCAATAAGAATACTTTCAAATTTATTTTTAACATTATTAGACGTTTTCTTTTTTATTAATTTTACCCAACAAAATCTTGAAAAAATATCAATACACACCAACCAATAACGATATTGATTATTATATCGGGCTAAATCTTTATTTTCAGCTAAATCAATTTCCCATTGTTCATTATTTTTATTAACAGCATATTTCAAACGTCTATATATTTTTTTACTACTACTATGTAATCTATAATTAGAATAATCCTCATCAGTTAATGTCTCTCCTTTTAATAATCTTGAAGCTTTTTCAATAAAGCCAGCAGAAAATTTAGTTTTTTTCTTTTTACTCATTTCTATAATAAAGAAATAAAATTAATATAATATTATTCAAGTTCATCAACGAGTTCTTTGTCGCGTAATATCCCCATAAAATCAACTTCTATATTTTTACATGCTAACTCTTTATTTATAGTATCACCGTACAAACATAATGTATCTTGTATATTTTTACAACATCTAAAACGATAATAAAAAATTTCTGAAATTACTGATGGACTTAAACGGTGACAAACCTCATCATCATCACTTTCTACTTTTATTTTCTTAATCTTTTCGTCGTCGTCATCGTCGACGTCGTCGTCAAAATTGAGTGTGGGTTTCTTTTTCTTCAATACTCGTTTTTTGACGGGTGTAGGTTGGGATTTATGACCTGTTGCATGATTATACTTTCTTAGGGCAATAATATATTCATCCAAGGAATCTTTCTTTTTTATATGAAAACTACCCCAATCATCAGACCATACGATTTCACTTGGTGTTGCGTTGTTGTTGTTGTTGCTGGTTGTCGGTGTTGGATCATCGTCAAATTCCATTGCATCGGCTAATTCGTTATCTTGATGTTGATAACAAATTTCCAAACCACCCCACGCATCTGTACGAACAACCAAACGGCATGTTTGCTTTTTCCAATTTTCAAATCTTACCACTTCAAAAAATATCTGCACCAATTTCTCTTGAATGCTAATCTTATTAAGAACATTCAACAATGAAGGAATATGATCATTTTTCACTTCAACAGCGCTATTGTATGTGTACTTGTCACATCTTTTATTTGTCGGATATACTTTGGCGAGAATAGCATTACCGTTGATTTTTTTTTGTGCAATTATTTTTGCAGACAAATCTGTATACGATTGCATTTTATAAAAATGATCATATTGTTGTCGTGCAAAAAGTTCCACCATCTTTGAATCTGTTCCCGGGTGAAGGGTAAATGATGAATCACTGTGGGTTCAGTGCTTATTTTATACCCTCCGCACAATTTAAAAAAAATTGTATTCCATCACAATGAAAAAAATTTTATTACATTAATAACCAACGTTTTATATCAAATAAACTATTGTGTTTGCGTTGCATAACTCCTAAAATTTTACATAACTTTCTATGTTGTTTTTTTGTTTTTATTTTACATTCTATTTTATTTTCTAGAAATGCAACAAGTGCTTTCCCTATTCTTCCATTTCCATCGGAAAAAGGATGAATTGTTTCAAAAATATAATAAATCAAAACTGATATATTTTTTCTTTGATAGTTTTTTACGTAAAATTCATCTAAATGTTCCATATATTGTTGAATATCTAAAGGATCAACCCCCTCATGAAATCCAACAAATCTTTTTTTTTTACTGTAATGTCCAGGATTCGTTAAATGGGCCATAGATATTTCATGAATAGTTTTACAACATTCACTTATTTTCCATTTTTCATTTTTTTCCATATAAAATTTTCGAAGGGCAAAACAAAATCTCCCACATCTCATCCAAAATTATTTTTCATTTTCTTCGTCTTCTTCCATTCGTATAACATCATACGCAAACACTTTAAATTTTATACAGTCTTTTAATTCCATTTTGTTTTCTACATACACGTTTGTTCACTAATACTTTTATAAAAACTATCCCAATTCACATTCGATTCAGTCAGTTCGTTTTCATATATAGGGTTTCTTGAAATTAAATTATAATTCAATGTTGTTTGTATATATTTTCTTATCATAGTAAATAAATCTTTTACTTCGTCTTCAACCATTATTACATGTGCAAATGTTTTCTCATTATACTTAAATTCTCCCGTATGTCCCCCATAATTTTTTATTCGTGTAACATCGACAGGATGTATTAGTAGGGTGTGATTTTCATCTAAATCATAATTACATTTGTTTAAAATACTTAATTTCAGGGGATCAAACTCAAAAAAATAACTTTGACGCGTACAATTTTTATACCGACATTTATCAAAGGATACTTTACCCTTTTTTATATAATATATAAAATTCCAAAAATCATTTATAATATTTTTTTCAGAACGACCTTTTTTTTGTCTTTTGAGAAATCTTCCTATAGGGTTATGTTCACGACAATAAAATATAAAACATGAAGTGACCATGATAATATTTTTAGTTGAACTACAATAAACATAAGAATTGAAAATACTAGGTGCTACCATTAACAAATAAATATTTAAAAAAAGATTTACATCACCTTTCTCGCGCTGTATGTGCTTAAATGTGCTTACTAAACTTTATTTTCCAAAACCCAGGGTATAAGATATGTATTTTCTTTCAAAGGTTAGATTTTGTAGAAAATATGTATAATGATATCTATCTTTAGTGTTTAAAAATTGAAATTCATCTGAGATGTTTTCAAGGGGTAATAAAATAAATAATTCGTTAAAACAATCGGGAAATGAAAAAAAACTACAGCATAACGTGTCTGATGATTCAACGAGTATAGTACGTTGTTGAAGCCATGATCTCCTCAAAGAATATTTTCTTTGACTTGCTTGTAAATTCGGGATCATATAAGAGAAACGATCTTCTAAGATAAAATACGATTCCATTCCATGGGTTGCTTGGATTTTTTTCATATTAACAGTATAACTTTCTCCGAAGGGGTGAATGTTTTTACAATTCATCATGGGACATGTGACATATTTTCCACGATAATAATCAAATAATCCACATAACCAAAATAAATATCCAATTTCTCCTTGGTTAAAATATTGAAAATAAAGAACAACTCTTAAAATTGTTTCAATCATATTGCTGTGATTTTGAAAAATGTCTTACTCATTATATAGCTTTTCAAATTCATTAAGCTAAATAAACACATTAATCTAAATAAAATAAAAACCCTTTTATTTTCGGGTTCATTCTTCAGTTGAATCTCATGCAAGCAACATGTCAAAACCCAAACAGTATGATCTTCACTATCTTAAAGAAAATTGTCGAAATCAAAAATTTATTGTACGTAAATGTGAACAAATCCTAAATCCATGCTTTCCTATGAATCGATTATATATAAATTTGGAAGTTATGGAGTATGCAGAAAATAAAAAGCTTAATTATAAACAATATATAACAACACATGTGGCAGGAGATTGTGGTATACATAATTTCATAGATCAAGAAGTGTATATAAATTCTTTTTTTAAATAAAAAACGCTTTTCTCGATTTATTTTGAACTGTTTTATTTCAAATATTTAATTCATTAAAATTATTACATAATTCCCCACAACAATCTAAATATACATGTTGTTGCAACATAGATTTATCAAAATGTATTTTATTTATTAATGTTACAATATAATTTCCATTACTGCTACCATAAATCACATTAAGTACAGATAATATATTTTCATCTTTAATAAGAACTAAATAAAGCTCTTCACCATCAAAATTTTCACGAAAATGATAATTTACTAATCTAAATCTTGAATCCTTATATTTACCATATAAAAACGTTTTTGAATAACATGGGATATTATTTACCTCAAAACAATCAAGGGTCGAAATTAACGTGGGTAATCTCGGTTCTCTATCAATAAATACTACATGTTTTCCTACTAACTGATCATAAAATGACATAGTCCAGCTAAAACCGGTTATTAAAAATCTATAATATCTTTTTCCACCATAGCGTTTCCGAAATATAGATTGTTCATTTTTATCTTCCACATAAATGTTAAAATATTTATAATCATAATCAGCACATCTAAACTGATAGGGATGCTCTCTCCATTCCAAAAAATAAAACGTTGAATCGCGTGTTTTTTCTATCTCAAACAATTCAGCATGTAATAAATATTGAATGTCGGGGTAAAGAATTTCATCAAAATCACGCTCAGCCATTTAAATCTTTTTAAAAAAAACGTCTTTTCTTCTATTCGTCGTAACCTATTTCCACAGAAACAGTCACTGTATATTTCCACCGTATATTTAACTTGTTTAACACCCAACGTTTAAAACTGTTTAGTCTTGAAAGTTTTAATTCATCTGGATGAATCGGACACGGTGTTTTGTTAATACATCTTCCACATGGATGTTTGTTATAATATAATCGGTTGAATCGTTCATCTGCTGTTTCTTTACGTTCCATTGTCTAACAAATATATAAACAATTATTTTTTTTACTCTTATTTATACTGTTTCTTTTTTTTATGGGATTTTCTTCTTTAAATCTTTTAACACCGTATCTTCTTTAACAACCATCTCTTTAATCTACAACAACGTTTTTTTTGTTTTGGATCTTTCCGCGGTATATAATTCGCACACACTTCCCCACACATATTTCCGTTAAGACATTGTCCACAGGGATATTTTGAATAGAATAATCTATTATATCGTGCATCCACGGCTTCCATGATATTTTTGTAAAAACCATTTTATTACATTTTTATTTATATCCTACTAAAATTTCTTTTTATTTTATTTTAGAATATCTGTCTTTTTTAATTTTGATTTTTCTTTTTATATTTTTTTTTTATAAAAAATTATATATAAACGAGTTACCCCATGTTAAACGTTATTTTTGAATGATGTCGAATTCGCATGTACAGTATCGTGATTGTGATGAACATACCGGTAGACGTTATCAAAGAATAATTGCTGATGACTTTAACCCCTACAAAATTGAAGATGAAAGTAACTATTATCCCAGTCGTTTTCTAGCCAAAGAATTACACCACTTTACCTATGTTGTAAAGAAATGTCAACCTACGGTATTATGCGAATGTATTGAAGATATACCCTATGAAGATATACCCTCAACGCCTCAAACATATTACTTAGCTCTGGCAGTTAAAAAGAAACATGAATATGAAAATGATGAATGGAATTGTTCATGGCTGGGTGAAAACATAACAACAATTGTTGACTATGATGCTTCTGATCTTTTACAAAAAGAAATTACACTAATAATAGATTCTAATAATTTCATGAAAGCTGTAGCATATACTCAATAAAAACTTTTTTTTAAAAAAATTCGTGTTTTTTATTTATTATATATATAAGATTACATATTTGATTTAATCATATTGATAACAAGATGAATCAAGAACAAGATCTCGCGACCTGTGTCAATTATAGGGGTGTAGCATATTATGACTATACTCCTCGTTATTATTCATGTCATTTTCTTAAAAAACATTTTCCTAACTATACATATTTGGTAGAGGATTGTAAACCTGCTATACTATGTAAAGAATGTAATCCCCCATTTTGTTCTCCACCTCAAGTCTACGAACTAACTCTGAAAATTATTAAACAGGGATTAGTTGAAGAGAAGGGAATAATCCTAAAAACAATTATTGAGACTAAAAGTGATCATCTCTTGTACAAAACAATTAAACTAATAAATGGTAACTCAATAATTCCACAACAAATTAATTTGTAAACATATTTATTTTTCTTGTAAAATTTTTTACAAAAATAAAAACTCGATATTCTGTTTCTAACTTTCAAGGTTTTTTATTTTAAAAACATTACAACGAAAAAAATATTTGTTTCCCTCTACCCCTATGGTCAATGAAATTGTAAGGTTTAATGTTTAATATAGGTGTTTGAATTTTTGCTAATTTTACATTATTATTATTAATATTTATATATTTTCCCTTCAATGATGATAAGAGGTTCTGTAAATTTTCCTCCGGAGCTCCAAACGCGTCTACTAGCATCAATTTGAAATATCGAGGTCCTTGCCAATCTTTCAGATATAAATAATATCCATATCTTAACAACGAGGGAATCACAGGTTCATAATTTACTAATTGTATGGGTTGAGCACGATAATAAAATGTAAGATAAGCATGAGATTCACATTCTCCAAAATCAATCATTGAACGCAACCACATGTTTGAAAAATAATAGAAAAAATATATTTGATACCCCGTTTATATAGTTTTGCAAAATCTATAAAAGTAGGTTGTCAAACTATAAAATTTTCACAAAACGTTCAAAAAAATATTGTCAAGATGGTCTATTGCAGTTTCTGTTGTTGTGAAGTGAATTCCTTCTATCATTTTTTCATGCATTACAGATGTAAAGAATGCTTTGTAAACCATCATTATTGTTATCCTTGTAAACAGAATTACTCACGACTTATCTATAGTAGAATAGTTGATCTATGTGAATGTGATGATAGAATACAAAGATGGAAAAAAACTTATTTGGATTAATAAAATTTTTTTTTAAATACATTGTCTACCATTTCCAAAATTCATAAAACTTATGATTATAATTCGGATGATCTTTTTTCCATCCTCCTTTTTGAATTTTTTTAGAACGTCGTCGTCGTCGTTTTCGTATTCGTTTTTTTATTTTCGCTTTTTTTATACATCTCCTACTCCTACACTTCATTTTTTTTATGTTAACTGAAGTACGACAAGCAATGGTTTTAAAAAAAAAAAAAAAAAAACCGTCTATTTATACTGTTCTGTTTTTTGATTTTTTTTTAATATCTTTTTCTGAGACACATATTATGTAAAATGTTTAAACTAAAAAACTTTATCATTACTGAAACAATGTCCGTATTACGTTATGTTAGTATATGTAGGAAAAGTATAACTTTTTTTGACTGCTCCAAAGATACTGTTCAGTGCTATTTATCATGTGAATCTCTTCTTAAAGAATATCCTGAATATATATATTTTGTAGAGGATTGCAAACCTGTTACAATAATTGAAACAAAACAATGTTCTGTAATAAAAAAAAATGGTGTGAAACAACATCCGTATGAAGTAACCCTGAAAATTATCAATCATGGAGAATCTGGAAAAACACTAAAAATATTATCAGAGGAAGATATTCCTCATCTTTTACATAAAAATGTTAAGTTTATAAAAACTGACAAAGACATAATAATTCCTTCTCTTGTATAAATTTATTTAATAAAACATGTTATTTTTTATACATGAATTTCTTTCTTTACTCTAAAAGTTTTTTTCTTTTTTGTTTTTGTCGATGCTTGTTCTTATAATCAGCTAATTTATAGATTCTTTCACTATTCCATAATTTCCCCATTTTACCCTGACGTTTTCCATATCGATATAACGTGGACGGATCATATAGTCTACCCTTAAAATGGTAGAAATCATCAGCATAAGAACGAAGGATTGCTCCCGCATATGGAAGCCAATCAAACATATCAGCTCTTGCTTCTTTGAGATAAACAACCCCTTGAAGAAATCCCAAATCTTTATCTTTTACAATTTCACGACTACATTCAAAAAACGATATTTCATTTAATTTAAGACAATTCTGTGGAGTATTAATTAATTTCGCTGCCTCTATCATTTTTTCAGCATTTTCTTGATTACGCATTTGAAATGACCAAATCTTTCGCGAGGGTATATACCCCATCTTCAACAAAATAACTGACCATTTTTTTTTATGATATCGTTTTTTATACCCCAGGTTTTTGTAGAAATGAAAAATAATTTTTCTCAAAAAACTTTCATATAAATAAGCTGAAACTTTTCTTTTTCATTTATACGTAAAACATTGTCCCTCTACAAACTTAGTTTAAGAAAAAATGGCTAAGAAAGAAGAAATAACGAATGAAGCTTCCTATGGAGAACCCATACCCTTGAATGGTTCCCGTCTCATATGGGATTACAACGATAAAGGAGAGGATACGCGTACGGTGTACGTGTACGGGATACGGATACGTCGAAAGTGTTTGATTTCGAGGACTTTAAACCCGTCAAACCTATTCAGGATAATGGTGATTCTGATAGTGATGATAGTTTGAAAGCATTTTTGGGGACTGACGATGTAAAGGAGGAAAAAGTATTTAATAGAAACAACATTAAAAAAAAAGTATATACCCGCTGTGATATTAATTCTCTTCGACAGAATTTTCCAAATCAAAAATTTTTTTTACGACACTGTATATACTTTCCCTCGGGTAAGCTATCCGGGTATAAATTATATTTAGAAGTGGTAGATGAGGGAATTCTTTATCCGTATAAATATCTAACAACAATTATGATAACTGATGATTCCATACTTATAGTTCCATTAATAAAGAAATGTATTTAGATTAAATAAAAACAATAAAAAGATTTGTTTTTTCAAAAAAAAGTTATTTTATTGTGTGTTAAAGTACATTTTATTTTTTTTAAAAATATATCTATTTGAAAAACACCAAATAATTTTTGGAACCCTCTACAAATTTTATCATTTTTTTTAAAAATACCGTAACTAAAGAATATCAGTCATTCGGCCATAAGATGGCGTCGAGGTAAGAGCTCCATGGCGGAAATTTCTATGATTAATTCTATAAACCAAAATTTGATTATTTTTATTTCAACATCGTACAACTCTTCCAATAAAAATAATATGGACGTTTTTATGGAGGGTAAGTATAAATCACATTGGGTGAGGTATGATGGTCGTTTATAAAGTGTTTTTTTGAATTTTAAAATATCTATCTCATGAAATTGACTACGATCACCTTGATTGACCTTCCTCTCTCTCTGGTCGTCAAACTCAAGGATAAACCAAAAACTGGTCGTACAACAACACCAGATTTCATGAGATAAATATATACAAAATTCACAAAAAACCTCTTGTATACGACCAGGTGCATATCCCCCCTGATTTGATGGCTGGTCGTTCTTTACAGGGTGACCACACCTTAAAAAGCTTCAACCCCCCTGGAAACTGGGATTGGAACTGTGCTCTGATTGGTCAATTCAAATCATTCTTGATTCTGATTGGCTTAGAGCTCAGTTCCAATCCCTTCCTCACATGTATATAATATATATATATATATATATATATATATATGACTACTGAAACACAGTAATGGAAGCATTGGTTTATATCGCGATGACGGCCTGGCAGCATTCGAGAATATCTCAGGACCACAAGCAGAAAGAATCAAGAAAAGCATCGTAAAATGTTTCAAAGACCAAGGACTAAATATAACAATTACAACAAACTTGAAAATCGTGAATTTTTTGGACATAACATTCAATCTACACGACGGCACATATCGCCCCTACATGAAGCCCAACGACCATCCATTATATATTAACACCCAATCCAACCATCCGCCTTCCATCATCCGCTCCCAAAATCTATAAACCACAGAATATCACAACTGTCGTGCAATGAAGAAGCATTCAACAACGCCATAGTCATAGGCTATCTATAATTCGACAATAGCACAACTATAGGAAGAATAAGACGTGCAGAAAAAGAAAAACAATATGGTACAACCCCCCGTACAATAAAAGTGTCAAAACTAACATAGGGAACCAATTTCTTGGTCGACAAGCACTTCCCGAGAAACCACAGATTACATAAACTGTTCAACAAAAACACCATCAAGGTCAGCTACAGCTGCACCAAAAACATGTCGAGTATAATTAAGAACCACAACAACAAGATCATCAACACAGACCCGATTAACATATCCTCTTCATGCAATTGCAGAAGAAAAGAACAATGCCCCCTCGAAAACAATTGTCTTACTACAAGTGTCGTATACAACGCACACGCAACCACGGACGACAATCCCATTGGAAAGAATTACATCGGCTTAACGGAAGGCACATTTAAACAACGGTATAATCAGCACAAAAGTTCGTTCCATAACAAGAAAAGCAGTAACAGCACAGAGCTCTCGAAATACATTTGTAATCTCCAAAACGAAAACAAGAACCACCACATCAACCGGTCGATCATTACCTCTAGCGCCTATAATAACAAATCCAAACAATGCAATTTATGCCTTTCGGAGAAGCTCTGCATCATACAAGCACGAAACGACGACCTGCTAAACAAACGCGACGAACTGATTTCCAAGTGTCGCCATGAAAACAAATTCTACATTAAGAACTATAAGAATGAAGTAACTTAATCGAAAAGGACTACCTCGGGGCTTTTAATTTTTATCTTCTTATTAATTATTATCTTCTTAATTTTTATATTCTTAACCTTTTATTCAATTGAATTTTATCCTGATTAACATTTTATAATATTATACGTTATTTTTTAAATTTGCATAAGTTTAGGCATATATAACACATTTTTAGCTGTATTATTTTACCGTCTGATGATCGTGTAACGTGAAACTTAAGTAACAGTGATTTTATATTTAGTTTTTGTCCATCATACTTTCTATATATATGTATATATATATATATATATATATTTAGGAAAATCATTGAGAACAATTTCTTTCTCCCCCCAATGTTGGGTGACTACGTGTCCAAAACTCGTTGTGCTTTGCATAGATTTAATTAAATGACGGATGATTATAATAAAAAATGGAATTAAAAAAAAGATCAATGCATGGATACCATAACCCTCAGACTTTCAACGAGAGAATTATCTCCTACCATTGCTAAGGAGACCGAGCTATATAAACAATTTCCAGATGTGTCAGTTCAAAAATATTAAGATATTAAAACAAGACACTAGACTTGTAACTTGATATGAAATAAGAAGTCAGTGAAGACGAATGTAAATACGGTGTTAATAAATCTGTGTTCTATGAGAAATAATATATAAACAATCCATTCAAAAAATTGCACTTGTGTATCTTGGTTTTCCGTTTTTGGTACACAGACACTACCAAAGGAATAAACGAAGCCTTAATATAGTCATAGCGTTTAATTAACACCATAAATAGTTAACTTAAAGCACTGTCAGCGCTTGGATTCGACACACTTCGCTGGTTCTAGTGTATACTCGCGCAGTTTATGATAATTTTGCAATAGGAAAGTAAAATGATCACCAAAGACATATATAATATAAAATATAAAATATGTAATACGCTTACCTTTAATAGAGCGATATATGGCTTGCTTCTCTGCTCCTCCTTCGCATGTTGTAGTATTACAATTTTGGCGCTTTATAAAGCAGAAACGCACGATCTAACGCGATCACTTATCGCATATCTAGCGATATTGACGACATCTCACGATAGCTGGTCGCGCATGACGTAATGAGGTTCAAGAAAAACGCACAATGAAGATCTCGCCGACATAGTGGCTGCCGCTGACCTGTCAGCGGTAGTCACAAAAATGGCTTTAACGTAAATCTCGGAGTGATATCTAAAGAACTGTAGTGTATTGGTATTAAAAATGATATTTTCTCAGGTCCGCTTGAACATTCCGCAGCTTTCTTTGTGCCGTCTAGTCCAACATGTTTAGTCTTAACAATTCGATGTCATGCAAGCTACTCCCCGGGGCTAAGTCGTTCGATCGTAACTAGTATCGACAGGCAGGGCTTCGCGGATGGGACGACCCAAAGATAATCGTATATCTGTTAACATAATTTTTGGCGGAGTACATTATCTTCGAGAGCGAGGTCACTTAGACTTGTTTGTTTTGGGTTTAAAGATAAAGTCTAGCATGGTGGGACGAAACCACCCATACGCCATACGATTGTAGTTTCCGATCACACGGACAATTCTGGCAATACGTTAATTTAATCCTCAAAACTTTCGACTTCAATGTCAAAGGGCCGACCGCTACGAAGCGACTATGGGCCACCGTCTATAGTTTTTGCGGGTGTTCCTGCCAATATTATATGCTGGTGTTCTAAATTGGAGAAGAAGAACGAGGGGACACGAGAATTGCCGCGCAAATTAGCGGTACAGTGGTTGTTGTATAAATAAACATATGCCGTACGTATCACTCAACAAGACCTATTTCACGCCGGGTCAGCAGACGTGCTGAAGTAACAAATAAGAGACGACTGTTAATTTCTATATGTTAGCAGACTTTCTAAAAAATTCAAAATGGCGGCCAAGAAGTATTTCAAACGCGAGGAAATTATAAGTGACTTACTTATGGCAAATGAGACAGATCATAAACATGAAGATGTCGCAGCTGATCTAAAAGAAACTATTTACTGCAGTGCAAGAGCTGTTGTCTCTACGTAGTAAAATGTCAAATTTTTCCGCCGGTAAAGGGGAGGCGTCGGAATTTTCCGTTTCGTAAACCGTCGTTGCCACCAGTTACGGTCGTTCCAACCATTTAACTGGCACACCACGCGTTTGAAAATTCCACGCAACTGTAGCCAAAATGGCGGAAGCTAATGGTTGACATGCGGCTAAATGCAGGAATTGCTCCGACCTGTCATTGGACGATAAAAATAGTAACAACAGTGTCAATGGTGTATAGTTAATTACTCTATCAAAACGACAAAACGCTGTTTACATATTTATCTATATCTAAATAGACCAACGAATACACGGAAACCTATCGCTTGTAAGTGACTTACTGATGGAAAATGAGACAGATCATAAACACGAAGACGTCGCAGCTTATCCAAAATAAACTATTTCCTCTGCAGTGCAAGAGCTGTGGCCTCTACGTAGTAAAATGTCAAATTTTGTCGCCGGTGAAGAGGAGGCGTCAGGTTCTCTCAAGTGGCGCCGAGATATAGCTACCCATGTAGTTTTCTACCCCTGTAGAGATAGAGAGAAGTCTGGGTATGAGTCAGGTTTTATGGATGACTCTGTGCGACATTTTCAGAATATGGCACCCAGTACGTCACTGTCAGCTTAGTGTTGGCTTTTGAAGCCAACAGTGCAACCCTAACACTAACCCTAACCAATCCTAACCCTAACCCTTTTCACGGTCTTCCAAAGGTCGACCAAAGCCGACTAGGTGCCATTTTTGGAAAAGGTGCCACAAAGTCATCCCATCTAACCTTTTCCTTTATAGTAGCATGTTTTCTAATTTTTTTACTTCTCAAACTGTCAAGTGATCATTACTGTTATTCTGGGCACATCAGCACAGATTAATACATAGGAAGATATTTACTGCATTAGTTTTACTTAAGGTTTTCAATCCTGATATTGTACAGTTAGTTATGCATGATCTGGACCACCGAGTGGAATCCAGAGGCTCAAACAAGTGCATTTGGGAGAATTTGAAATTCAAATGTGTTTGGGAAAATTTGAAAGTATTTATATAACCCTGGCGAAAAACGCGGGTTCACATAAATATACAAATTCTCACAAATTCCCTACAGTTCGTGTTTGCATCAGGCAATGGAAATATGGCCGGCTACTTTGTTAAGAGCAGTTACTATAACAGCACTAAATAATAAATAATTTCAAAGGGTGGTTACTCTTAAGGAGTGATTACTTGTGCCAGATACCAGCTAACAGTGGAAACAACTCTTTATTCAAATTTTTAGCTATATTGAGCAATGACATATTATGCCAGAACAGGTAAAATAGGGCATAAATACCAAAACTTAAATAAAGCTTAATAATGTGTAATATTCTGACAATACATTAGCAAATTTATACAGATTTGTTAATTATATATAAAATTATAAACAGGTTTTTGTTTATAAATATAGATAAAACTATTAAAATATTTTTGTTAACTATTTTTGTAAATAGGATTTCTTTGTAAACATAATTTACAGTACCGGCAATAGATTTTGCTTTCTAGGTTAATTCTGACCACCATTAGTTATATTTTCCTATATCCCTTTTAGATTAGAATCAATCTTAAAAACGCTTAAAGGACATTGGCAACAAAAATTAAGTTTGTTTTATTTGAAAGAACTCTTAAAATAATGAAGAATATTAATTTATAGTTCTTTCATATTTTACTTAGTTCTTGAGATATTTAGACTTATGCGATATTCAAATGAGATGATCTATGACGTCATAACCTGGGAAATACATTTTAACATATTAGAAAATCGTGAATATTTTATGATTACTAAATGAAATTACTTGAAACTTTGCATGTAGATACATACCACTAAACTGAAGATCATCGTTCAAGTATTATGGTTCCCATGGTAACGGATTCGTTTACAGACCTCTTGATTTAGAAAACAAAACTATTTGTTTTCTGACATAGTAGACTTTGTACCAACTTCAAATATCAGTTTCGAATTGGCTATGACAGTGAACATTTTCTGAACAGGTATCAACCCAATAAGGTTCGGCACGATTTTCCAATATGTTAAAATGTATTTCCCAGGTTATGACGTCATAGATCATCTCATTTGAATATCGCATAAGTCTAAATATCTCAAGAACTAAGTAAAATATGAAAGAACTATGAATTAATATTCTTCATTATTTTAAGAGTTCTTTCAAGTAAAACAAACTTAATTTTTGTTGCCAATGTCTCTTTAGATGTTTACTAAACTCTAACTTTGGTCGTTAATTTTATTTGTGGATATGTCATTTACTTTTTAATGTTTTTAGGCTGAAATAGTTTTATTTGTTTATTTGTTATATAAGATTCAGCGCTTTAGAATATTTATAGTGTTAGCGCTATATAAATTAAATTAAATTAATTAAATTAAATATTTCCCTCTGTAACACTAGTTTCTCAATTAGCCTCATCACTGGGTCACAACAAAATGTACATTTTGCATCACTGGGGTTTCCCTTTAATAATCCACAATAGCAATAAGATGGATCCTACAATACTCTAGTTGGAATATAAGTTCCATTGTGGCATTTGCTATCTGAAAGCTGAAAACTCTGTTCAGGTAGCCAGACCAACATTATAAAATTATGCTTAAATATTTCTGGCCAACGCCTTTGGTAAGTTGTATTTTCATTTAATTTTTTCAGAAAAATATGCTTTGCTTCACGCCCTTCCATTGTGACTGATCATATACCTTGCTTATATTTTGCAAATACCTGCCAGGCATGGACAGGAACAACATTGCACAGTGTCCAGATAGTTTGGTTCACTGACATCAGCACAGACATTGCATTTACCTCAAGTATTCACGTGCAGTAAGAGAAAGCTGATGAAGTTGTTCTTCTTTCATAGGAAATCTATTAAAAAGTGAAACAATAACTCTAAGCCTCTGGCCCAGATATTCAAAAACAAGAACTGTTAGTCTGTCAGACTTAGAATCATTTTCATGACTAAGCAATCTGACTAAGGCTATAAAAGTGTGACAAAAACGGCGTGAAGCTTTGCCAGTAAATTTGTATTGTAAATCTGGACCAGATCCTTGAGTATCATCAAACCACCTTTTTACCTTTCTGGAAAGGCACTTTGCCTCTACCTCCATTTCCAATGATGCCATGTCCCTACCAAAACTACTTTCATCCAGAACTTCAGAAAACTTATTATAACTGACTGGAAGCTTAGATTTGTGAATGGTGTCTTTCAAAATATTCCTAAAATAATACTGCCTGGCATTATGTTTTTGATGCAAAAGCTCTACATGGGCCTTATAAATGTACATGTACTTGTCCAAAACGAACCTAGCAAAAGGATAGAAATACTTTTGTACTAATAGTAAGTTCACCTGAAAGTATTGCAAGCATCTTCATATAATTAGGAATTTCTTCCATTTTAAAGGTTATTGTGAGCCAATTATTAATTTGAAAAACCTTTTTTTCAAATCCACAACCTGATACATTATTTACCTAATATATTTATTTCACAACAGGGGACCTTTCATCACAGTTTTCTACAAAAATACAACAATTATCGTAATTTAATGCCACCTTTCTTCCGACATTAAGGAAACTTACTAAAAACGAGTAGGCATTTTCATGTTTTCCGAATGGCAACCATCCCCACCTAGTGCTACGAAAAAGTACCCTCTGCTTTCCCATACCATTTCAAGACATTTTTCCTCTGTGTACTTAAATATAATTTTGCCAGTCATGGGAGGTACTCCTTGAGATATATACCATTAACAGGTGCGTCTATTGTTAATTCACTTTGATATTAATCATTGATTTCAAAAACTTTTCCAATATCAATTTTGTTGAATTATTTAAAAAGGTTATTATAGGTGAGAATAACAACCGACATCAAGCATGACATTCGTCAGCGTCAATATTATTTAAAGAAGGGAGTAAGGTCAAACAACAGTGAAGACTGGGCATATTACCGATGTTTAAGAAACTATAACACTGATGATTGACATGAAAAATGTGTAGGTGAAAATGAAGTCTGGGGCGGTGGTGTGTTTGGCTTTTTGTAAATGGATAAATTATAATGTTTGAAATGAAACCTCGTGTAGATTGTGTGGTTGTTGGTATATTCGGCAACCCTCGATTAGATTTTCGTCAGGAGGGATTTTTAGTAAAGGGATGGATAGTCGTGATGTTATGTTGCGTTGGTGGAGAAAGTGTGAATTGTGTTATGAGGTGATGTTCGAAATTTGTGACACGAACTCATAAGTAAAATTGAAATGTCTTACCAAGTTGAACAACCTTACAATCATTTGATCATCCACACCTTTCATTTACAGCAGCCATCAAAACTATGCTGCGAAATTTTGTTGTTAAAGAACATGTAACCTCCCTTTGAGGAGGCAAGGAATTGGTACGTGTGTTCCATCTATTGCCCCAACACAATAAGGAAACTGCCTCCTTGCTTCAAATTCATTTTTAAGGAACCCCGTGACACGAAGCATGTCTATATATATATATATATATATATATATATATATATATCACTTAACCGGTAGCTTGCTGCAATGGTTCTAAAAGCATCACCAGTGATTAGGTATCTCAAAGCCTTTCATCCGCACGAATGGGTTTTTGTCGGGTCTTCCAGCGTGTAATTCTTGGGGCCTGCCAGATCAGTAATTATTCAAACTTTATTAGCGGAATTTTAAACATTTGAAAGAAAAGTTCGTTATCAAATATCATAGCTTATCGTACATACAAGAGTATGTTATTCTCCTTTCGTCTTCATCCCCTCGCCCGGCGCGAAGCGCCGGCCGAAGGCCGAAGGCCTGAGGGCGAGGGTGCTAATATCGACCGGCGTTTAAGTCCCTTTTCACGGGAAATGCAAGGGAATCCAGAATTGCATCCAGTTTATATAATTATATATATTCAAGATCAACGGCCCATGCGCGGTATCAGGAAATTTGGCCCTGGTAACTAGATATGATACGGTGAATGAAGATTTGAGTTCAAAAAGATCGTGAAAAGGCAGTGAAAATGCAATATATCGTCGTCGGAAGATGTCAAGTTCGTAAATCAAGTTCGTAAATCAAGTTTTATACGTGGCGTCAAAACTAAAGGTAAACCCGTTTTCGGTTTTTTAAATCTGTTAGTAAGTTACAAAGATAGTTTGGCAAACATGTCCGAGTATGTTATTCAGGCTTTTATTTGATGTATTGTATGATTTTCTAGAGTTAGTAGTTCAAAAGATATCGTCGTCTGAATATCTAAAATATTTACTCGGAATTGTCAATCCAATCCAAGCGTCGTCGCTTTTTCATGCTGTTAGCTATCAGTTACAAAAATATTTTTGTAGGTATGTCAGAGGCTGTTAATCAAGCTTTCATTAGATATGTAGAATGAGTTCTTAGAGTTAGTACTTCAAAAGATATTATGGTCGGAACATTTCACTTTTGGCATGGCGTCATGGCAACCGAAATTTAAAATTATAACATCAACCCAAGTCAGTTTTAGGATTAGGATTTGCGTTTGGATTAGGATTAGGCTTAGGGTTAGGATTAGGGTTAGCGATTATTTGAATTTCGGTTTGTTCATATATCGAGAAAGCGCCAAACAGACATCACGAAATCACTCTTTGAAGGGCTTTCGCTCGAAATTGAATTGTCCTTACACACAATATACCGATAAATTATGTGCTTTAGTATAAATGTTAATACAAATTTTGAATGGCAGATTTTATACTTTTATTTAAATTATCCATCACCATTGTTTCACTCGGTTACTTTGCAAATTCATCCACAATGGAATAATTGCAATACTTGATAATTAGCCTATATAGTGAGTACCACCAGTACTGGTGGTAAGGATGTAAAAAAGTACAGATTATAGCTGTGTTTATACTGCAAGTCTATAACCAGGACCAACCTGCCTGGACGCCACCTTGGGCCTAGACTATTAAAGTCAGTAAAATGTAAGCCAAACATCGCTCATCTGATGGCATGCTGGTCTGGCCAATGGCTTAGTGTATTTGTGTAAACACCTTTGTCCTCTATTAGGCCTAGACAATGCCAGTCCTAGGCTTGCAATGTATATATTTACACAGCTTTTGTAGGATATATACTGTATATAGATACTGTATAATTGGGTCGGTTAACACTCACTGTGTCAGGGGAACACATTAGGGATTAAACAGCTGGTATCATCTCACTGACAACAAGCAGCTGAAGGGAATTTCAACTTGAATTAATGATATATTGGTGAAATAATTAGATTAAGCAATGTTCTTTGTTGCATATTATGGACTTTTGTCATTTCATCTTTTTGAAATGTGTTACCACGGCTTGAATACCATTGAAATACCGGTACATGTATGCATAATTATATAATATAATAAGATTATATATTAATAAAAGCAACAGAAGTCTTCTAACAGAATAAAAGGTTTATCGAGCTTATCAATATATAGTCAGACAACACTCATTGCATGCAAAACTCAAAAATTAGCTGATATAGAGTATACTGTTGTCTCGTAGTAAGGATATAAAAAATTACAGACTTTAGCTGTGTTTACATATATTGCAAGTCTATAGGCCAACCTGGCCAGCCACGACCTGGGCCTGGCTTTCATTTTATTGACTTTAATAGTGTAAACTGTAAACATACACCATACTGGCTATAACAATCAGCATTTACGCTCATCTGATATTATGGCATAAATGCCCTTCTGGCCAATGGCTTAGTGTGTCTGTTTAAATTCACCTTTGTCCTGGATAGTATGCCTGGACAGTGCCAGTCCTAGGCTTTCAATATATATTTTTACACAGCTTTTGAAGGATAAATACTGTATACTGTATAATTGGGTAGGTTAACACTCACTGTGTCAGGGGAACATGTTAGGGATTAAACAAGTGCTATCACCTCACTGACAAGAAGCAGCTGAAAAGAATTTCATCCTGAATCACTATATATATTGGTGAAATAATTAGATTAAGCAATATCGTTCTTTGTTGTATATTATGGGCTTTTGTCATTTCATTTTTTGAAATTGTGTTACCGGTACTTGAACACCATTGAAATACTGGTACATGTATGTGCATAATTATATAATATTAATAAAAGTTAAGAAACAGAAGTCTTTAAAAGAATAAAAGGTTTATCAGGCTTATCAATTTGGTCTAGGATAAATTTAGGTATTGAATCTTTTGGTATCTGCTTATACTGACAATTATAGGCAATAAGGAACATGCAGATTACATTATTACAGTAGGGTACATGTATGTACATCTACAAGGTTATGCAGTCTTGTGAATACAATTGTACTTTGAGTAAAATTATGAGTATGCCACTGTTACTGTAAACATGCATGTTTACATGTAAACATGCATTTATTATTAAAACTATAACTGACATAATTAACTTTAATTTAACATAATTAACTTTTTTAATTATATATGTAATATATAATTAATAAAATTATTATTTAAATTAATAATTATTAAAATTAATTATTAATTTCAATAATCAATAGTTACACAATTGGTTTCTAACCCTGCCTGCGAGACAATTTAGTGTTGGTAGACTTTCCCACTTGGGTTCTGTTCAGTACACTACCCACAAATTGCACCCAAAAAATAAGCAGTTTGAAAATCTGTTCAGTTTGGCAATATTAAAGCCTCAAACAGTAAGCGGGCGAGGGGTTGTTGCGTACACGTATTTCTAGTATCTTGATAGATTTGTATGATCCAGAATCATTTCCTGTATTTCGCTCTTCTTAATCTTCTTCTTAAGATAATCAATATAAGAATTATCCGTTGATTTATAGCCGCCGTGTTTAATTTGCGGTATTTGAAATGAGCGCCAGTTTGCGCCAATTTATGGAGATTACTTTTTGTAATTTGCTTTAAGCCCGTTTTCCACTTCAACCTTAACGTAACGTAACGTAACGTAACGTAGCGTTTTCTTTTGCGTCAAAGTCATTAGTTTTGCTCTAGTGCTCACGAAACAAAGAAATACGCTACGCTTCGGTACGATACGGTTAAAGTGGAAAACGGGCTTAAAGCTGGATGAACGTGCCCGTGGCCGATAAGAAAAATATAGAACTTGGAATGAAACTGTATAAATACATTGATAGGAAGGTAATTTATCACCCTAATTATGTGAAGACGCTTAGATTATTGCACATATGTGGAGACGTGCAGTTAAATCCGTGACCAAAATGCCAAGGGGCAGAAAAGGAGAAGATACGTTGGAAATTTCCATGTGGGGAGTGCTTGAAACCAGTTACAAACAATCATGAAGATTGGATACTATGCGTAGACTGCACATATTGATATCATGCCAAGTGCGCTGGAATCTCGAAGAGCATATTTACATCATACTATTTGCAACATACCGATGTTGAATGGTGCTGTGTTAAATGTACGCCTGCCAATTTATCTTGTTCACGTTTTAAAGAAGAAATCGAAAGCGAGAGCGATGCCTCAGTATATATGCCATGCATATTATATATCAGTTAACAATACATAAACATCTTTTCAAACACTTGGTGATCCGTCTGAACCTATATTTGACGAAGAAAATACAAACCACCTCGACAAATCTGCGCCAGAAAAGGATTTCTATCTTTACCAATTTGCATGTAGAAGGCTTCTTTACCAATTTGCAGAAGGGACTCGAACAAGCTAAATGTAGCGCAGATAAATATTCTGAGTATAAGAGGGAAAATTGACGAAGTTCGCCTTCTTCTTAACATATGGAAATTCGATGTCTTAACCATAACGGGAACTCACTCTGTTATTAGGAGACAAAGAACTACAAATACTAGAATAGATTTGCAGTGGACAATACAACTGATAGCTTTATGTTGTTTGAATTTAATTCTTTCATAGGACATCAAACTAAATAGTGCAAACTTTTTTTGGGTGCAGTACCTGCACTGAACAGAATAGTGGGGAAGTTTACTGCTGTTTCTACCATCCATCACTAAGAAAGAAATTACAGTACTTGTCTCACACTATTTATAAAAAGACGAAAAGGCTGTCAAAGAATGAAGGAAGTGCATCCTCCTTATCATTCAAATGTCTATAGGGATGCATATATTGCAAATGTATAGGCGTAAATTTGGTTTTAATAAGATATATTAGGGATTCTACCCCGATTGTTGGTGAGGATAGATTATACACAGGAAGTTTATATGCGGAGCTGGCAGCGATGTGGATAACTTAATGTTGATGCTTGTGAGAGGTTTCAGCGCAGGGCAGAGAAACTTATCCTTCCTAAGTCTGGAGTTGAAACTGATCTGTTAATAGATACCATAGGATTGGTACCATGCTGGTTAATAAATGTATTGAACTCTTGAAGGCATTTTACCACCATTTCTAAAGATATATTTTAATCTCAATGAATCTTTCATTGCATTAATGTAGGAGCATTATCTATTGCCTCAATTGACAATACTGTATGTGTAGGATTTAATGAACTTTCAAGTTATAATTAGTTTTTGTAACATTCTACATATATGTGAATATGTGTAATAAATTTAAATTTGTAATAAATAATAATTGTATTTTGTTAGGAAACAGGACCCCAATCAATACCAGTGTTAGCATTGAACGGGCTATCCTGTATTAATTTTATTGTATTATTCTTCTTATTATTTTTTATTATTATTAATAATGCCTACCAGAGTGTTGTGAGACTATATGTATACTGGTTCCAATAAATTCGACGAACCTCTTGAATAAATATACTGTAAACACTGCTGCAGTAGTGAATGGGAGCTGCATAGAAAAAAAATATATATAAGTATATATATATATATATATATATATATATATATATATATATATATATATATATATATATATATATATATATATATATATATATATATATATATATATATATATATATATATATATATATATATATATATATATATATATATATATATATATATATATATACTAAGACAGTTAAAACAGTTAAAAAGAGTGATCCATCATGTTAAAAATAACTAAAATATTGAAAATCGGTAACTCCGGGTTTCACGCTCACCAGGCGATCATCAGACTAAAAGTAAAACTAAAACTAAAAGGCGTCTACGTCGGTTTATAATTGCATGCATAAAATTTGTTTTCATGTCTGCACTTAGAAATTAATTCAGATCTTTTGTTTAAGAGATTATCTTTGTTTGCGTTTATAATACAGAGCTTCTCCGTTAAACACAAGCCACATTGTTTAGCACCAGCGGTGTATGCCTTCGCGCGTTTCAAAATGGACCACTTGATGGAATAATCAACATTCGATCTCTTCAATTTCCAGACGTGTTTTGACAATTCGGTGGAATTTGCATGCTTTTCGTGTTTGAATGATAACTTGTGCATGTTGTATCTCGTTTTAAATTCGTGTTCAGTCATGCCTATATAATGTTTTGTTTCTTGGCCAGTTGCTGATATTTCTGCCTTGTAAACGATGCTCTTGGTCAAGCATGAGCCGCTTAACGGACATTCGGGCTTTCTTCTACATATATATATATATATATATATATAAAAGGTGTTCAAATGGTGAAACACAAGTAAAATTTATAAGAAAGTATTTTTAGTTTGCAACGAAAGAAGAAGTAAATAATCACTCATTTCAGTTTGCTTATCGCACTAACGTTCTCACTTTATTAGCTCTTCAGGTGCATCGCAACTCTTTTCCGCAAATGTTCTGCTTGGCCGATGTAAAAACTGTGACATTTAACGCAAATTATAACGTAAATAATATTTCTTGCTTTGCAGTTCATCGCGGACTTGATTTCCCACCTTTTCCCAGCCGTTTTTAAAAATTATGCTGTTACCAATAATTAGGACATCACACGTGCCACAGCTTGCTTCTTCACATTTGGTTACAGTTTTCAAATTTGATAATTCTGTTAGGAATTCTGGTTGCGTGAGATATATTTTTAAGTTTTTTGGTTGACGTCTGCTTACTATAACATTTGCTGTGCCCAGTATTGACTTCATTTTTGTGGAATTATTGAGAAACTATTAAACAGCCTACATAATAACATCCAATTTACAATGTTAAAATACCATTTTTGGACGTATTAATTTTCAAAGAAGGAAGAAAACTTCACACACATATTTTCTATAAGAATACAGATACGCACCAATACCTAAACTTCAATTCCTGCCATCCGAGACACATTAAACAAAACATTCCCTATTCCCTCGCAAGGAGAATTTGTTGCATCGTCTCGAAACCAGAAGTTAAATATCAAAGACTACATGAACTCGAAGGATTTTAAAAAACACAGAATTACCCACAAAACAATTTTTTAAACGGCATTGAGAAAGCGAAATCACTACCACAACCATATATACATGGGTACTAGGTACTGAATATAATAGAATAAATTATCGATGTTGTAAAGCGCATTTGATCATATACACATGCTAATTTGTGCTATATAAATAGTAACCATTATTATTATTGATTATTATTATAATTAGTTCCATTCCGACAATTGTTGATAAGCTGGAACGAGACAGCTTAAGACAAGGTTGTCGAAAAGCTGTTTAGCAGTTTTACTCTTTGAGTTATAAAGTCTAAATTATACAGCTCTGTCATTTTCGTTTTTTTGTAGCTATTTTGTCGCCTTTTTAAACTGATTTACAACGGAATGTTTCACACATTGTGTGGTTAAGTTCTTTATAAGAGGCCACAGTTTTTAAGGTTGTATTTATTTTCAGTAAATTGAGCATTAAAATATTTCTCTTAAGCAATTCTAATTAATTTTTCCGTCATTAAGATCCCCGATGAACCAGTTTGGCCGGGCCCTTTTTTAACTCTCTTCTGTTTAATCGCTATTTTACTGCTACGTACATCGTCGAATAGTTGAAACCAGCCCTCCACAACGTCATTCGTATCCTGTTTGTGTCCTTACTAAATTCATTTATCAATTTCATTCTAGTCATGTGATTCAAATCCCTGTAGGTAAGGGTATTTTTGTTTCTCACTTTTCCCACGGTGACTGATCTTTATAACGTAGAACTACCATTGCTGGAAGATGATCCGATATTCCAATATCCATTATGACAACATTTGTTATCCTTTCCCTATGACTTGACGATATATGATTTAGACACGATTTTGACATAGGGTCGCGTGATTTCTTTCGCACAATACTTGAACTGATATTTAAACCGAGTAATTATCAGAGTATATAAGCAGTGAATGATGTCATTATTTATAAATTTTAATTGATTTAGCAAATCCCAATTTTTTACAATTAGTTTTTGGAATTACAGACATTTGCAGTTGAACTTGAAGCTTGCATTAATTAGGGCATTGTTTCATTGTTTTAAACTTGACGTTAATGACGTTACTTAGTGTTACCAAGGGCAAAACGTGATGTTGCTATGGAGATTTGACAGAGTTTCAAAGAAGTAATTCTCACGAGAAACCTGTTATGGGGTCCAGATACCTGTTCAAATTAGAGTACAATCATGAAAAATGTTCAACATTTTTCATCAACCTCTTTGAGAGAAATGGTTACAATTTTGTAGATTTAAATAATCACATAAAAGGAAACGTAAGATCACTACAGTACGTAACACCAACAACGATTATAATCCAATTTAGAGATGACAATGATGGAGACTACGTGAACTTAACTTATGGTGACCAAGAAATATTTAACGAAATGTTCGAGATCCAGTTAAAGAGAGATCAGCGAGATCCAGTTAAAGAGCGAGATTATAAAAAAACATACATTTAAAAGTTTCGCAGCTAGACTCTCCTGTACAAATTCTAAATACGAAGGATGCTGCCGACGAAACGACCGAAGTTATTAACCGGCAGAACACACGAAGAATTGCAGAACCGATTGCCAAGGATGGTGGCATTAAACCAAGTCGTCCTGAGATGGCGGCTGCTCAAAAAAATAAACATCTTGTTTTTCAATGTTGCTGATACTAGTGATAGTGATGACGAAGACGAGCAACCATCGGCATCGCCACATCTGCACCATGCACTGTCACTTGCAAAAACGAAAACTTCAGCTTCACCTCTAGAACGCTATGTGAACAAATTAAACGAAAAGTGAGCAGGAGGGTAAAGTATCGATGTTTAGCGATCAATTAAGAATTGCCGATTATAAACTGTTGCAAGCAAAGTCAAGTCAATTTGCTCAAGCAAATGTATGTGGTAACTGTCACTCGAGGCTTGGACATACAGCGCGAAACTGCTCCATGGACAAATGTAATGAGGTTTTCGATTGTGGAATTGAAAAGTTTCACCAACGCCAAATTAACAGAAACAAGATGCAACAGGAGATACAAAAAGAAGAAAGCAAACTGCAAAAACTAAAGCAAGATGTTAACAATCGTCAATCTTCCATTGACAGTTTAAAAAGTTTTTAGTTTCTCAGGTTGAACAGAGATTATTGTCTGAAAATTATTCAGATTATTTTGTTGGGGGCTACAAAATTGGACACTGTTGAGAAGGCACGTGCATCTTATTGAAGCTACTGATTCTATTGAAAGCTATTGTTCGGAGCTTCACAGCTAGATTTAGCGTTCAAAGCAAGTGCTTGTGATGATAATTATGTAAAGTCAACGAAAGCCGGAAATGTTATCTTGAAAGTGCTGAAAGTATTTACGTTGACTTATAATTCAATTTACCTGAAGCTGCGAATAATACAAATACAGTCGCTTTATCTATAACCGAGAAAGATTCAAGTGAAAACAATGCCTCTATCACCTTAATGTTATTGTCTAACACTAAGAAATAAACTGAAATATTACCATATATTCCAAGCGTAATGGAATTATGGTTTGTTGTCTTCTGCTTTTTTTTTGCTGATATTGCTGCTGTTGATATATAAACACTGTATATATAATATATAGATAACAAAGACTTTTTGAATATATTAAAATATTTGTAGCTCAGTATTTGTTTTGTTAATACCTGATTGCTGTGAATTTAATATTGTAAATGAAAGAACCAATCAGCAATAATAAAAATGGGCACGCAAAAAGTGTTGGTTAATACTGAAGATCTAGGGTAATTATAGGTATATAAAAAATATGTACATGCTTAACATCCGTTGAGTTTACTAGTTTTTAAATGTATAAAGGCTGGTTTCCATATTGTCGTAACAGACAGCGAATGTTTTTTTCTATATGGAAACATGTTGTCGGGAGCGTCGCAGGAGTCGGCGCTGACCATTAGTCGGGAAATTTGAACTGAGTTTCAGTTTGCAACTTTCACAACAGTCGCCGACTGAGTCTGAGTCACCGCTGTTCACTGACACAGTTGCTGACTATATGGAAACCAGCTTTAAATATTTCAACTCTAAACCTATGACAGAATGATTTACAAAATAATTGACAAGAACAGAAACTATAATAAGTTTTTAAATGCATAAATGTTTCAACTGTAAACCTATAATGACTCAATGCTTTACAAAATAATTAAACAAGAACAGGAAGTATAACAAGTGTTGGTCAAAACTGAAGATCTGGGGTAGTTATAGGTACATTAACATGGTTAACATGCTAAACAGCATTTATCAGTTTTTAAATGCATAAAATGTTTAAACTCAGTCTCTAAACCTATTTTGACTGAATGTCAGTTACTTTATTTTCCCCAATGTCATATGTGATGTTGTAAGTGTTTTCACATTCTAAAATCAATGTGATTATTTCTTCTTCTGAAATACTCTGCAAATTAATTTTTGTTTTGGTAGAGTTTCAACCAATTTTTGGATGCAAGGGTGATACATCGCTAATCGCAACTTGTTTGGCGTGTCTGCAGTGGTCTCATGGAGAACACTCATAATCCACCGAGTACCACATTCTGACAGTTGTTGCGTTAGCTTGCAGTTTTTGCAGTTACCAATTTTTTCGGATTTTGGATTTACCCTCTTTGAACAACTGACACGCGAGTAATTTTTGCAATTATTTTGGACAGCGACAAAGGTCGCAGAAACGGTTGTTGTTTTCAGGCTGGAAATATCTTGCTCAACAGCTACAAGTTTCTGTTTGAAGGCTGGTATTAATTCAAATGTGAATGGCTCGGATTCTGTGGTGTTGAGGTATTTTTCATTTCTGGATTGTTTGAGCCTTAGAAGCACTTAAACACTTTGTCATATGATTCTTGAACATCACTTTCTGCAAATTTCTTAGTTACGGTATTTTTAAAAATGATATTTCCTCAAAATATTTTTAGATGATGTCTCAAAAAATTATTTGGTGTTTTTTGCGAAGTCTTCCAAAAAGTTTTAGAGATGATATCCTCGAAAAAAATGTTCTCAAAAATTTTTAGATGAAATATTGCAAACAAAAATTAGATGTAATGTTCCTTGTTAAAAAAAAAAGTTTTGGGGTTTATACCGTAAAGTGTAAAAAAAAATTAGAAGAAATATATCCTCAAAAATTGTTAAGAGAATTGTGAATTAGGGTTGAGTATATAAGCAGGCGGAATTCATAATATTTTTGAGTTGGGTCTACTGTTGTGTGTATTGCTTGCTTGTAATTTGTATTTGGTATACAAAACTCTGAACTCTTCCAATGTGCCGTAGTATTAATTAGTAAACTGCATTGGCGCGTGTTCACCCGTAGTTGAATTTGCGATTGGAATGAGATTGACTCTGGTCCAATGCGACATTCTGTCATCCCTTATTCTATCAATTGCTTATTTTACGCCAGGGCTGTTCGTTAGCGTATGATGAAAGAGTTAGCAATAGTAAAACACACACACGATGTAGAAGTTTGATGATTTTTTTTTAAACATAAATATTTACAAACATACAAAAATAATAAAATTAAATGCGTTCCACAACTAAAGTTTGAGAATTTTCATAAAAAAGAAATGACCTCCCCCCACAATCTATATAACCCCATACTTTTGTCTCGTCGTCTTCCTCGCTTTCTAATGAATGTATGTTACACGATTATAGACGCGAATTTATAATAAGCGACTTCCTCTAATCACTCCCCCTATGTCAAAGCAGTTGATTTATAATAGTTCATGAACAATGAGTTGTGTTGTAGGATTAAAGACGCGGGTTTATAATTTTGTTCTAAACACACACGGGATTAGACGGCCATATGGTTTGTGTGTTTTTGGAGACACGATTTTATAATTAGTTCTAACCTGTCAATTCAGTTGATTTATTAATTACACGTAGGGATTAGCGGCCATTTTTGATGGTTAGTCGACTCCCGTGAAATATATTCCTATGTTTAAATACGTCTACATTCAAGATATTTAAGCATTTTTACACTTATTTAAACATATTTATAGCTATTTTTATGCTTTTTGATACTCTATTGTACACTTTTCACACAAATTAGTGAAAAATTTAGTATATATTTTAATATTCCCGTTAAACAATTTTGGATAGATAAGTATTGGAGAGTTTAAGAAAGTGTTAATTAATTCATACATGTCAAAACAGATGACAAATGTTTTTAATAACAAATAACACATACATGTCTTTTAATATATAACATATACTTGTTGCCATGATGAGTCTTGTCTATAAAATGTTTTGGGTAGAGATGTCTATATATACAAGGGATTAACTCATATATTTACAATGAATATATAATGATTGTTAAGATATACGCATTTACCAATCTTATCGATTTGACTTGAGGCAAATTCTGTTTTAAAATAATTATTATGTTCGTCTTTAAAAAAAAGATCATAAATCTGTATCGAATCGGCAGCGGGTTTTGGTCTTGATCCAATTAAATGTAGAACTCGTTGACGAGATAGATTCTTCATGGTTATTATATCAATAAATACTGCGTGATTCATTGGTTGATATGCAGATTTCGGTCTTGTAATCTCTACATTGACAAGCGTCCCGATAAAATTTGTAAAATCGGTCGATGAGTAGGTATATATATATATATACTTATGTTCCTCGTTCCATAACAATAATAACTTATATATTATTCTTTTTTCTCGTTTTTGCTCGGATTTTCCTTACTACCTACACTCATTTTGAAAGTGTTCTAAAAAAATATAACTCCTAACATATGCTTTTATTACTTTCCCAAATACGTTTACCGATAAAATTTTAAAACGCGTACCCTAGCATTAAGCAAACAAAACGTTTAAAAGATTTACATGTATTATTTAGGAATCGTCAGGGCTATCCTATAATATTTATTCTATATTATCATTCAACCAATGAGATTACCCCGTTTTTTAAATTAGGGAATCAAGGGTATCATTCAACCAATGAGGTTAACTTATATTTTTTAGCGTTTATTCATATAAACTTTGGATTTATAAATTTTTAGTCATAAGATAGTTATGGCCCGTGTGAAGCAGACCAAACAAAATGTTGAATGTGGAAAAACAATTGCGCGGGTAGAAAAAAGTAAAGGAAAAGATATACCGAAAATGTTAAAACAACGACGTCTACAGCAACAAGAATATTGTAAAACGATAGATAAAATGGGGATGGATTTTTTAGATGACGAGCAATATTCATCATGCAGCCAAGAAATCAGAAGAAAGAAAGTCAAACATCGTCCAACTAAATATATCACACAGTCGCTATTGAATACCGCTGTACCGATATATCAAGCACAGTCGTCCAGTCCCATATTTTCTCTACTCCCGCAAGCGAAGTATAACTCGTCGCCACGGCAAGCAAAGTATAATTTACCGTCTCTACTTCCGCAGGTAAATTATAATTCACCACCTCTACTCTCGCAAGACAGGTATAATATACCTCTTCAAACACCGCAAGCAAAGTATATTTCATCTCCTCTTCCACCGCAAGTGAATTCGCCTCCACAGCCCTACGAATTACCCGCACAAGAAGAAGAATTTGATAATTACATACACGAAATGCCCATTGATTTCTTTGGACAAATACCGATTCCTTCTCCTTCGAATTTCATTCGAATGTGTGATGAAACGCTACCACCGCCCGTTCAAGGAACAAATTTATTACAAATTGTTGATGAAATAGCAAACGCTCGTGTTCCAACATTATCCCCTATCCCTCTTTCACCCCCACCATTACCACCTATCTCTACATCACCCCAACCATTATTTCCACAAGAAATACGACCATTTATTTGTGAAGAAGAAGAAGAAGAGGAAGACGATCGAGAAATATTTAACGATCCTCCATTGAAGAAAAGGTGTTTTAAACGTTCTTTAATTTATATGAAACGTGAAAAAAAGGTGATGAACATCATGAAGAAAAACGAATGACAATCTATTCGAATTATGATCAAGATATTATTTGTACACAACGCGATAAATATCGTGAATTGGAGGGACTATATATTGAGAAACTATATATAAATAAACAATATTTGGTGTGGCGGTCTAAAAAATTTACGAGTGATCTTATGGAAAAACCATATATAATGGATAATAATAAGGAAATAAAAAAGAAAGCATGAATTTAAAAAAAGAAAACCAAAATGTATAAAATGATATTGTTGTAAATAAAAAATCAGTTAAGTGTGAAATCCTGGAAGTGTGGAATATTATTGTAAAAGAACTGGCACGTTTTGAAATAAAAATCACTAAAAATATGGAAAAAAGTGTGTGGAAATGTCTTGACGATCATGAGAATTTTTTTAATGATATTATTGGACATTTAAAAATTCCACGTGAACTTTTCGATCTATATAATCGGATGGATAGACATGAAATTGGACAAATAATAACATTTTTTAGATATAAAAACATTGATAATGAAGAATATTGTATAACATTGTTTGTACGTCAAACAATTTTAGATTTTAGAAATTCTCATCTTAAATTCATTTTGTTCCACAATGAAAAAAAACACAATTGGTTTTGGTTGTTGAATATATTCTTTGAATTTTTGAAATTAGTCTAAATACAATTTTTCAATACTCTGTATTATAATGTCAGAATCTTCATAGTTAATATTATATGCTTCTATAATACTCTTAATAATAAAGGTGTTTGACCTAGTATAATCAGATGTAATCCTTACCCTTATAGTATAATTATATACTATATCCAAATGCGGAGGGTAAAATTGTAAACTAATGGGTCTATTATTTTTATAATACTATTATTTTTAACAAGTTCAGAAAATAAACTTACTTTAAACTTATAATTTACACTTGTCTTATAAAACAATTTAAACCAATAAGAGTAATTATGACAATTTTTATAACAACAGGTAATAGGTGGGGGTTTCATTAACAGTAGCTTAACAATCTTATCGAGATTAAATTTATAAATCCTATCGTTACTAGCGTTAATTTTTGATATAGGGTTATAATTTTTGCAAAAGAAAATAAAACAACTTGCTAGTTGATAAACTATTTTCTCAAATTTATCTAAATCATGCAGATAATAAAAAGCAGCCTTCAAATAAAACGGATCTAAAATATATAAATAAATACAGCAATATGTAAATTCACTACTAAAACAACGATTAAGTCTATGTAATGTATTACAAAGATAAGACCCTCCATATCCTATGGGTTTAGGAATTGTAGTTTGATCATCAGTAATAGTAATAGAAATAAGTTGGTAAATATCATTTCTAGGGTAATAACTTGTTTCAATTTCAATAAAAACATTATCTGAATGATTATAATTCAAATTAAAAATAGATTTAAATAATGTTTGAGCGGGTATTAATAGTAATTTATGATGACGCGAACATAGTTTTTCACCATAAATAAAATATTTTCGTTGTGTATGAACTACGCGTATTATATATTGTTGTTTATCTGCTACGATTCTCCAATCCTTGCATTCATCTTGGTTCATTTCAGTTTTCATTTTTTCAATATATGCATAATCTCCATAACCCTGGCCAATATGTCTCGATTCAATTTCCATACATTCAATAATTCCACCATAGTAATAGTCACATAAGTCACAGACGGCAAATAATAATCCAATGTAACGGTTACGAAAATGTTTTATATAATAAACAATTTTCAATATCGTCTTAATATTGATTTCTTGTTCATTAGCTTGCTCATAGGTTCTTTGATCACCAATTTTTAACGACATTCTCAAAAACGAATGATGGAACGCGTTTAAAAATCGACTAGTATATATGCTATTTTTCCATTCCTAAAATATATATTTCCACACGCGATCTTACACAGGATTGATGAAGAATTTAACACGAAATTGATTTGATAAAAATTTGAAAAGTACTATTGTAACTACAACGTATAAACTAATCCCACGAATATTTAATATATCAACTGATTTGACGTGTGTGTGTTTTAGAACAAAATTAGGGATTCGTGTCTTTAATCCACAACACATCATACGGTCAACTAATCCCTGAGTATTTGTTTAGAAGGAATCGCTAATTATGGAGTCGCGTCTTTAATTCACACAATCATTGTTCATGACTATCACAACTCATCTGTATGACATGAAAGCTTTAATGAACGAGCTCTGATTGGTTAAACCATTCTACCCACAGTAACGCATAGTAACGCAGGATACGATTATAAAACCTGATGTAGGTTCGAAAATAATTAATATAAGTCTGAGTGCAAGAGAGAGAGATGGCAAAAATATTCGAGAAGAAGAACGTGAACAGCGAAATAGAAATTAAAGAAGCAGATGACTACATCCCATTAGAGACAACTGATAATCAACAGAAAAAATCTGAAAGAGTATCGAGGAGTTGTATATGGGTAAATATAATTGTGCATTTAACAAATGTAAAGCAGAAATATCCCAAGAACGACAAAAATTATTTTTATCCCAATCACTCATATAATGGATTGTGAATGTTACCAGTTTAAGGAAGAGAGACGCAGTTATCGTGAAGTAAGTCTTCTCGAACTTCAAACGAAGAAGTATTTTATTTATCATTGTTATGATGGCAAGTTAAAACCGTACAAAGAACTAACTCGAAGGGAACGTTCTACCGTCTACTATCAATATCAATGTCATGGTTTAGACTATTTATCTGAAAAACAATCAAGAGATTATTTTAGTCAAAGTGAACTTATAAATAGATTAAGTTTTTTATTTCGTAATGTTTTTTCCCCGAATGCTATTATCGGGTATAATGGTGGTGATAAAGAATCTTCTTTAGTTAAAACACTTCAAGAAAAAACTATTTTATATTGTGTTAATCTTGAATATTTTGGAATTGAAAAGTACGATCATTTACTTTCGTTTTATAATCTTAAACCAAGAAATTGTTGGTATCATAGTAGCGAACCAACATGTTTATTGTATCATTGTAGTTTGTTTGAATGTCTTTTATTTGCTGCATGTTTGTTTCGTAAATTAGAATGTATGATAAGGAATTTAGTTTTTAAAAATTATTCTCTCCTGAAATTTTTCTAATAAAAAAATATTGAAAGACAAAATGAAGTATTATTTTTTCTCAAATTTAAAAAAATTAAAAAATACCCTAGTGTCTTTTGATTTTAAAAAACAAAAAAATATTGAATGTTTTTTCCTTTTATTTTTAGAAACACAAAGATTGTTTAAAAAATTAGCAAAAGTACATTTAAGAAATGCTTATTTTTTAAAAATAAAACGTACATTAGAACGTTTTTATTTTGTTAATGATGTACATGTTGTCAAGGTGTAATACCAACGACTTTTCTTGACGGTTATAAAATTAAAACATTCATTGACATTTGGTGACAATAGAACATTTCAAACAGCAAAACAGAGTTATCTTACGGGAGAATTAGAAGCAAGAAAATAAAATTGGTATAAACGAAAAATAATTCATAGTATTGATGTAAAAATTAAAAATAATATTCGTGAAAAATATCAAGATGCATTAGGATGGAGTATTGTTCAAGTTAAAAAAGAGATATTCGAAGAGGGTGATTTTGGGTCATATATTGGACAAGCTAGTAAATATTATTTTAGCCCTAATCAATTGTTTATTGATCCTGAGAAAAATTTCTTTAACGATAATAAACATTTTGTAGATTTAGCTTATAATTTACCTGCTGACGAAGATTTTGCTTTGATTCAAAACATTAAATTTATAGATGATCATTTTTTCTATAAATATGGTATTAAAACGGGTATAGCTGGTAAACCCTATTCTGCTTACGATATTTCTATTGTTTATTCCGATGGATTTACGTAGAAATGTCTATATATAAGATCATTTTTTCAAGATGTGTGTAAGTGTAATGGCTATTTTTCAGAGAACAATAAATCAAGAGGGATATAAGATTTATCACGATATAACACAATATAGTTTTTTGGAATCCGTTTTTTTTTTGGCAATTAGTAGGAAGTGTGGAAGTTGAAAAATCAAGATATCATCTACTAATATCTATATCTGATTATGAAGAAACTTGCGGTATAAATTTATACTGGAAGTAGAATGTTCAAAAAATCCCCAGATGTATATTATACAACAAGAGAATCAACAAATTCCAGAAGAATGTTATGAATTTCTTCGTAAAATATGTGAAACATGGAATGATAACCGACTCCCGCATATCAACAACAAATAAATTGGAGAATATTTACAGTTTATAGATTATGATAGAAAACATTGTTTTACTTATGAGTGCTTTAAGAGTATTATAGCATCATATTATGATTATTTTGTTTATAATAAAACTATAAAATACTCTTGTAAAAAATGTAAAGGGGAATGTAAATGTAATGTGTATTACCCTAATTTCTTCAGTGTAAATTTTAATGAAATAAGTGCTTATAATGTAAAAAAATATTCAATTAACAACATCCTCTTATGTAACGAAATAATACAATGAATGTATTTTTATTTTTTTATTTAAAATTAATACATTAAAATCTTATCAAGATTGTTTCTGGGTCTATGATACACAAGTCCACCTTTTTGAAAATGACCTTTGATTTTTTTCTTTCCTTGTTTTGCTATATATTTTACTAAATTAGCTCCTTTTTTAAGCTCTTTTTTAAAATCTTTTATAAAAAGATTGCTGTATTTACTGATTGTTTTATTTCCTCCACGTTGTCTTTTTCCCTTTAAAAATACCCCACGTTGCCTTTTTTCCCATTAAAATCACCACCCCGATTATTTATTTTTCTTCCTATAACCATTGTTATGAAGGTTGTTTTCTCTTCCAATAGTTATCACCATAGTCAGCAAAAATTTCTTCATGTGCTTTTATATGTTTTATACTTTCTAAATACATTTTTTTATTATTTGGATCGTAAACAAAATCGGAATTATTTATATATATAGAACCGGGTTTCCTAGTATTCGCATAACGTGCTGCTGCGTGAGTTGTCAAATAAGCATCGATACAATTATTTGCATCGTTACAAATACTACATACAGCATTATTGTTTTTTTACCATATTTACGAACCAATTTGACTTGTGTTGTTTTTTGACCTGTGTAATAAGAAATATTACGATCGGGTTTAAAAGGTTTTTTCCAAGCAAACAATCCTTCACAAGCATTGGGGATATTTGATTTCTTGATACGTAAGTTCTTTTGTTTTGCTAAATGAATCCAACATTTTTTTGTTTTAGCTGTTCGTTTACGACATCTTATTTTTTTAAGGTTTTACTTCTACATTGAAGAACGTGTCGTATACTTTGAGATTTATCGTTGTTCCGTTTTTTTTCGAGGTAACTTAATTCTTACCATTTTTTTTAAAAATTGTTTTTATTCCGAAATAATCATTATTTTTTCATGCTCAGGTGCATTAATGCCTGGCTCCCTCCACGTTCTAGTCGGCATACTTCCCGCGAGAAACCCGCGCGCGCGTGGCGACAAACATAATTTGTTATAGGCGTATTCCTGTCTATTACTATTTACTAATGCGTTCTGGTTGTCTTTGTGCTTTGTATAACTTCTTACTGGGCAATACCCGTGTTATTAGCTATATAAGCATATGGCCTTGCCTTCTTCACGAAACATGACTCCTTCCTGTCGCTCGATTTACAGTTTGTTTACAACTTTGGCTTAAATTTGTCACTGCGTCTGTGCGACATACATTGCTGCTAGTCATCTACAGTATCTGCCCAAGCGCAAATATAACAAATTCAAATTCACACGAATAACAGATATAAAGCTCAGCATAGAACAATTTCACTGTAATTTGGGATGGATTTAAATTATGCGTGCGATGTTGTCAAGTACTATTTATATAAAATTTGAGCTGAATGCTTGTTACAAGAATCCAGCTAGCAATGCATCGCTCGATAATGTACACTTAAATGTACAGTTTGTATAATTGATCATTTGAAGAAACCCGAATAATGACTTTATAAACATTAGAACGATTTGAGACTTTGAGTTATCTGGAATCCTTTTGTCGTGCTGCTAAAAATCAACAGACGCATTCGACGGTAAATGCGAAAGACCTATGAAGTTATTAAATAAAACGTCTAGCAGATAATTGACCATTCTACTCCTTGTGAGAAAGTACGCGAAACAATTCAGTTGTATTTCGCATTTTTTACTATGTGAAGCTACTTTAGTCAATTTTTTAATATTCTCTCTTGACAATTTTCGTTTGGTTTGAAAGCGTGGTTCTCTTTGGATTGACTATCCGCTGCCACGATGATTGTCGGCTCATTAAAAATGGCAGAAAATATAAATTGTTTGCGTGAGAAAACTCGTTTGCTTCGCGGACAGACAATTCTTTCTAAATTTCGATAAAAGATTATCTAACTTGGTTTAATAGAACTTAAGCTTATTCAAACTAATTAGATATCGAATCCCTGTTACGCTGAATTAGTATTAGACGTATAAAACCGCGCAAAATTATCACATACTAATGGTATTTTAGAAATATCAAATAAACTTGTGAAAGGAACCTCGGTATCTAATTAGTTCGATATAGTATAAGTATCAATGCATCGGAATACTTAATATCGCGACAATTGAAAATGGTTCTGTGGGTCCGCGAGCCCTCTGTTTACAAAGCGCTTTGTTTTGGCAGCTACGGTGTCACGTGACATGTTTCTATGGCAACAGCATGTCAATAAAATTTGCAAAATTTATACTATTATGTTCTACCATCATTACTCAAACCAAACACATTTTGAATTTTTTATCGAATTTAATGTGTTTTCCCGGTAATTTGACCTGGAGCCAGGCATTAATACACCCGAGTGATTCTGAATAAATTTTACCATACATTCTACTTTATAGATAATATCTTCGGGACATTTATATATTTCCTTTTTTAATACTGTTATTCTTTGTTTTAAAATCATTGATGTAAAAGGTATTATTTTATCTTTATCTTCTGTAAAATTTAGTAAACATTCCTTTAATAGAAACGGTGTAAATAATATTGAAGGATCATTATCTTGAATTTCATATCCAATATAAGGTAAATTATACGTTTTTAAATAAATTTCAATATAAACAATTTCACTCATATTTTTTTTTTACTCTCTTTTTTTGTTTTAGTTTTTTTTTTAAATGGGTTATTTATTATCAAAAAAAATCCCTCCAATAGTTACGTTGATATGTATTAATATACAGGATTCATACGATGTTACTATTGATCGTGTTGATGGTGAAGACGAAAACATAAATAAAAATAAAAGTACATGTTTTTCTTGTTTTAGAAAAAAAAAGAAGATGAATGATGATCAGAAAAAATTGAAATATTGTCAAAAAGATATAGATAAAATTGTAAGTTTATTTAATAAGAAAAAAGAAAGTAAGAAAAATGAAAAAATAGACGATTATTTTTCTATTAATCATATAGAAAATATTAGTAGAGAAAAATTTAAAGTCACTGAACAGCATTTTTCATTGAATGTTTCACGCGAAAAAACGGTTAATTTTATTAGTTTTATTCAATCGTTATCGTTAGTTTTTTCTTATTTAATTAACATTGCACGTGCAAATGTAAAAAGTGATGATGATTATGTTAGATTTATCTTTAGTAATGCTCAAAAAAGTTTTTTCTCTACAGCCGTTTTACCCGTGAAAGACTTTGATGTTAAATATTTCTTAAATATTATGGAAAAATTTATGCAGAGTAATAAAAAAACTAGAAATACGTGTACGCAACAACCCCTCGCCCACCATATTAGGCGATAAAAATCAATAACCCATTGTTTGCCAATCGAATGGACTTTATAGAAAACACTACATGTATCTCTGAGAGCCTTTAAACTATCAAGCTTGTGTTGTTCTGAATTTAATTGTTTCATAATTAGACATCAAACTAAATAACTCAAAGTGTTTACTTTTTTGGGTGCATTATTATATCCAACCTGCAATGATTAAGATTTGTTTGATATGTAAAGGCCGGATCCTCACTGTGATGTCACACTGTATAATAACTTACTGAAAATGCATGTATATATATCTTTGGGATTATTCAATCAAAGCACTCAAAGCGTTCAAAAAGTATCTCACTACTGACAATTAATCATTTTGAGGCTGCTACATAACGTGTCTAGCAGGTTTTGCTATATATAATACAGGGCATCATTTTTCACATTATTATAAATTCTAGTTAATATTTGTTACTATTATTAAGTTACAACGTTATTTGTTACTATTATTATTCAGCAAAAACTTGAGTAAAAAAGTGCCAACAGTTCGCCTGTTATGCATTTTGAAACATTTTTCTATACCATTTATAATCTCTCCCACAGCTCAAACCCCTTTGGAAGTAATTAAGTTGTATAATCCCAGGGCATATAAACAGATTCTATGGCATATATATTCTTCTGTTCAGGTTTATAAACATTATATACTGCACCTTCAAAAAATACTCTTAACACATTTGCTTAGTTTTTAATGTATCGGGACCCTGGCTCCTTTATCAAAATGACACATTAGTTACAAAAGTGAAGCCCTATTTATAACAGATTACAAGATGATGATATTCAAAAAAAGTCTCTCAGGTTCAGTTCCATGGGAATAAAGCTGTTTAATTTATATGTCCAGAATCATATTTTATTGCCCCAATTTAAAAAAATGCACATATAAATGCTCTAATTAGTGTGTTGCCAGATTTGTTGATGAAGGTAATACTTTTAGTTCGAGTGATCACACATATTATATTAATTTTACATTTGATTGTTTGTTTGTAAGAAATGTAATAAAATCTATGTTAATAAAATCTACTTTATATATCCTTCAGAAAGCACTTCAACAAGAGTAGCTTAAATATATATATAAAACCGGCATTGCATATGCAGTTCTATTCCAAGGACAAAAGTGTTTCTTTTGTGTTTCCCCAGAAACACTAAGTGGAGGCCAGGCCAGGCATAACATGTGTAGGTCCATAAACCTGTAGAATGCATGTTTACATTTCTCAAATGTACAAATGCCTTTAGGCCCATACAAAAATTAAAAGCACAACATTGTCATTGGTGCAATGCATTACAGTAAATTATATCACATTATCACCACATTGGTCAAGGGTGCACGCACTTCTCCTGCTTGTTGGTTGAGCCCATGCAATATATCTAGTATACTAAAATATTCGGAAGTAAATTGTCTGATTGAGATAAAAAACCGTGTCATTGCTGCCTCCCCTCAGGGAGGCAGCACACTATTCTTGACATGCCTCTTGCGTTACTCGTGCCCAGTCCTATTACCGAGCTATGTATAGCTGACCAGATCTCGATTTGTTAAATTTTGCGTTTGTTTGTTTGTTTGTTGGTTTGGCGTGTGTCGGCATTACGTAATCCATATGTGCTCGAAAGTGACTCAAATGCGCATGTTCCGCTACCACGCTGCCTGGTTTTTGGCTTGTATTTATAGCTTAATTCTCGAAGTTCTCGACAATTCCTTCACAGGAAATTAACGGTAAGAACAATAATTATGTATTTACTTTCTCGTGGAAGTATTCATCAAGGCCATGAAGGTTTCAGTGGCCAGTCTCGAGGAAATCAGTGCTCTTTCATGAGTTTATCAGCGCTGGCTATTCCAGTTACGAAGTGGAACTCGACAACAATCGACAATGTCTTTATAGTACAAGGTGACAACATGTACTTGAATGCTTTTAACCATGATCTCATTCCTCGTCAGCGATTTCTGTCGTTGAACAACTTACCAACCGTTGTTTATTGCCGTTGGTTTGAAGACAACTTGTCCTGTCTCATCAGTGATCGACACAAATATATCGCCCGTTGAGGCGGTGGAGCCCGTTGAGGCACAAAACAATATTGATCTGCCCAACTGTATATGTAATAAACTGTAGATGGAACTGTCTTCAAGAAATTATTTACCTCAACTTTGTGAAAATTCAGTGGATTTGTCCATTTTGTGAAAATTCAGTGGACGATGGAAATTATTTGTGTGCCATGGATAACCATAATATTTGGTATGCAGTAAATACAATATTACAAGTTCTTTGGGAAAATAAAATACAGTAGTTGCAGTTGACTGTGGTGTATTCCCGAACGACAATTACAGTATAATATGTGGAGTCGTGGACATGTGCAATGAACTAATACATCACAAAGATCTTGAAAGTATCGCATTCTCAACAATAAAATTTAGACGATATAAATAATGGTGCAACAATATTGTAAACATCTGTTACATACCATTTCTGGTATTTATTTAGTCAGTGCCTATTTGTTTAGCGCTTGCTTTGCCATAAACATATCAGACACTTGCGATTCCACTGACAGCTTTGCCACAGTAAGAAGCATGATTTATAGTGGCAGTGATTTATCAGAAATGTGTTTACCAACCACATTTCAACTATACATACTGTAGTCATAATGTATACTGTCTATCCAGTCAAAAGCCTTGCCAATTATATTCAGATAAGTGATAGTCATTTGTAATTTAAGTCTGCTGTATTTAAAATAATTAAAATAATTGATAGAAATGTGTACATAACTACAGTAGGTTCATTTTTGAAATTTTATCAAAAATTAGGCTTCCCATGACTTTCAAGGCAGCACTTCCCCTTGCGATAGTAACTTCTAGTTATAAGTCAATAAAGCATACAGTAGCTAAGCTGACGTGTCCTCGCGTAGATTTTGTCGTTTTTGACGTAGTGTAAATCACAAAAGGAAGTCAAAGAATACCTGGATACAAGACTAATCAAGGTACTAACACAAGAGAATGTTTTAACTGCAACGTTGAATACATTTTCGTCGCTAAAATCGCTAACATGTTTCCTAGCAACGCACATAGCAACGCCGCTTATAACAGTTAAATCTGTATTTTTCATGGGCTTTTAGTGTTAATTTAATGGTGTTATTTTATAAAAGGAATAAAAAACTTTGTCTTGTGTGATTATCGAGTTATAATGGCACTCGAGAAGTTAGTAAAACTTTACTGGTCATGCTATGCTAATTACAATATATTTCAAATAAAGATCTGATTATGTAAATGTTTCAAAATTTGCATGCCGTACGACGAAATGCTAACCTAATATCATCAAAACCCTAAACCTAACCCTAAATCTAGCCAAATTACTAACCCTAACCAAAAAACTATGCAGAAAAGGCAAATTAATTGCTCAACACAGACTCGCAGTGACGGCAGTGTACTATTATTATCCATTATTTGAGAAATTATTAGTTTCTTTACCTTTATTTGTGTCTGTTCTTGCCCGTCAACACTGCAGTCTACAATTACGGCTTGAAATTATCTGATAAAGTCTGTATAATTTGATGCTTTAGTCCTAGAGGTTCTGCAACTTCTTGTACGCCGCCCGCCCGCTCCGAAAACCCAAAGCCGCCCCCCGAAAAAAACGCTTTCGGTTTTCGGGGGGGGGGGGCGGCGGCGTAAAGATACGTTTGTCGCGCTGACGTCAATTTAAATTTAAACGCCAAATGTAACCACCAAAAAGCCGTTTATAGTACGTACGTCCCAATCACAATTCCTAACCCTAATAATTCTAACTTAACCCCTTGGACTGCCAAATATCGCTCTCTAACCCCAATTTTCCTTTGTTACCACGGAAACAATAAAGGATCGTTTACCATACATACAAATATATATATATTCCGACATAAAGGCTACTTTCACTTCGCCTTGCATAAAAAAGCGCGGGAAAAAATTCCGTCTATATTAGCACCCTCGCCCCAGGGCCTTCGGCCCTGGACGGCGCTTCGCGCCGCCGGGCGAGGGGATAATAGTTAATGGGTGGAATAGTAAGGTAATAGTTCAACCTTTTCCTGCAGGAATAAGTACAACAAATAAATAGTGTATTAAGGAAAAAAAGTATTTATAATAGTTTGAATAAGGGAAATGCTACTGATAAGCGTGGTGTGAAAGTAATATGTATGTAAAAAATATGGTCGTAAATTTTGCACGGGTGTATTTTATATTCTCAGCGATGTATTGTTTCGTACAGTGAAATATTGTTGTTTTGCTTTAGCAATATTAGTGGTTTATCGTTTTTAAAACAAGACGATAAATATTTTATAATGAAAAGAAAACCAAATAAACTTGTTGATGATTTATTTACTTGTGAAGAAATTCGAAATGTATATCGGGAATGTGGGATAGCCGAGGGGAATGTTGATGCTACACAGTTTAATTTTGTATATAATAACTAGAAATACGTTATAGGCAACACCCCTCGCCCACTACTGTTTGAAACTTTTATAGTTGCTAATTTACTACTGTAATACAGTACTGTAGTTATGCGCTTTGTCCTAGTGACGTCATCAGCGTTCAATAATTTTTGTTTTGGACACCTCCGTTCAATAATTCACAGTATTCGACGGAATTGGGGAACAGTGACACCAAAGACTGTTAAAGAATGAAGGAAGAAAGTGCATTCTCTTTATCATTCAAATGTCTAGGGGTGCATACAGTATAGTGCAAATGTATGGACATCAATTTGGTTTGAATACAGTATTAGGGATTCTATCCCGATTGTTGGTGAGGATAGATGTTCTTGAGGTCTCAATGCAGGGCAGAGAAACTGACCTTTCCTAAGTCTGGACATGAAACTGATCGGTTAATAGAAACCCTAGGATTGGTACCATATGTTAGTTAAGAAATGTCTTGAAGGCATTTTACCACCATTTCTAAAGAACTATTTTAATCTCAATGAATTTGTTCATTGCATACATGTAAGATCATTATCTAATATCTATTGCCTTAATTGACAGTACTACATTTGTAGGATTTATACAACTTTCAAGTTATAATTAGTTTTTGTAACATACTGTAGACATACAGTACATATGAATACAGTATGTGTAATAAATTTATATTTGTAATAAATAATAATTGTAATTTGTTAGGAAACAGGACCCCGTCAATACCAGTGTTAGCATTCAACAGGCTATCCTGTATTTTTATTAGTATTATTAATAATGCCTAAACTTTTCCCAATCCCAGTATAGTACAACTCTCTCGGTTAAGTATTTCAAAATTTGTCTAAAGATTTCTGAACAATCACAATGCAGACTATACAAGTTACAACTAACAAACAATAACATGACATGGTTGTTTTATTGAAGATAAAATATTGTTCAACGTACTGTAATACATTGTAGGCAGAACTACAGATATTTTATAGGTTGGCAGACATTCAACGTTTCGAGCGAAAGCCCTTCGTCACTCAAGTCAAGATCGAGTCTTTTATAATTCAACGAAATGCTAATCCTAATATAACTACCTAACCAAATTACCAACCCTAACCAAAAAACTATGCTGAAAAGGCATATTAATGTATTAAAAATAATGTTTATCGAACTGGACCGGAAATCGCGGGTTGTCACTATATTATATCAGTAATGCTTGGATGTGTAAATATATATACACTGCTGTAGTGAATGCAAGCTACATAGGCAGTACTGTATACCTATATCAACCGAATGTATTATGTTGAATTTGTAACCAGCTTCACTCTCCATCTGAGTCTCGGTAGCTCAATGGTTAGAAGCAATCAAGTTACAGGTTCGATTCCTGTCCAGGACTCAGAATCATTTTATGAGGATTCTACTCCAATCTCTCCCTTATTCACTATACAGCAGTGTATATTAACACTGACCAGTCATACAGTAATGCTTGTTTATATACTATAAATTGTAGGCCAGGCCCAGGTCGTATAAACACTGAAACACAGCTATAGTCTACTATATAGGCTCATTATTAAGCACAGAATAAACATACTGTATATTTCAAAATATGAACAAACACTTACTGCTACACTGGATATCGTCTTCGAGTCGCTTTGACTTGTTTCTGTCGCAATCCTTCTTGCTGTGTTGGTTTTGTTACATAAGTATTGAGGTTTTGTTTTTAATAACGACTGTCCCCTCTCGTTCTCTTCTGCTCTGCCAATCGTTATTTAAATTACTCATTTCACGTTTTTTCGAGTAAAACAACACAAAATTATGTTCTCGCTCACGACCAGATAAATATCCTTTTAGATCCATAAATATCCTTGTTTACCTACTTTCTTCCCCGTGAGCACGTCATCGTAACCAAGACAACCGATGTCCGGTTGATGGATACCGATATACGCGGCACAAACTTTTTACAGAACTAACTTCCCATATACGACTGGACATTGTACACGACCGGACATTCTACCACCCAGTCAAGATTATCACCCTCGCCCCAGCGCCTTCGGCGCTGGACGGCGCTTCGCGCCGTCAGGGCGAGGGGATTATTTAAAAAAACAGGGTGTTGATTTGTTAGTGTATGCTGACACTCATTCCGATAATATAATTTATGATTCACGAACTGATAGTGAGGGTAATCTTATTAAATTGACTAATGAAATTGTGTGTTTATGGTTAAATAATAATCATTACGATGTAGTTTTAAGCATAAAGGAATTTCTAAACTTAACGCCAATTCTTTTTGTGTTAAATGTATGAGTTATTTTACACGACATGAATATATCCATAACCACTTATGCACTACAAATAACTTAACTTGTTTACGACGTTATAAATAGCCGAATAATTGTAAAGATAAAAATAATAAACTTATTTGTAGTAGTTGTGATATAATTTTTTATGATGAAAATTGTTTTACAAATCATTTAACAAATAACATTTTTAAACCTTCTAAAAGTAATTATAGCCGTTTAACACCTTGTCAATATTATTTTTTTGTAAAACCAGTAAAAAAATTTGTCCTCGATTCTTTTTCATTTTTTCTAATAAAACAGTTAAACATGATTGTAGCAAACGATTTTGTTTTCATTGTGATACATACATGAAACAACCCCATTATTGTTATGTGAAACCCCAATCATTTGATTATAACAAAGGTGAAGAAAGTGAATCCACTTTATTTTTTTTTGATTTTTAAACAAAAGTAAACAAAACTAAATTGCTCGTACCTTTTTATTGTATTGTCCAAAAAGTATGTAAAAAATGTCAACATATTGAATTTAAAAAAACAAAAATTTTTGAAAAAAAGGATGATCAAGAAATTATCGATAATACTATTGAAAAAGTTAGTTGTTGTGGGAATAGACAATTTATTTTTGATAACAATGTTATTGAAACTTTATGTGAATTTATGTTTGAACAAACAAATTTCGTTTGGATAGCTCATAACGGGGGTAGATTTGATACTATTTTAATTTTAAAATATTTTTTAGAAATAAAACAGATAATTCCGAATACTATAATGAATGGTACTAAAATAATGAGTTTAATAATTAAAGAACAAAATATTAGAATCCTAGATAGTTATTTGTTTTTTAGTATGAAATTAGCAGATATTCCAAAAGCAATGCACCTCCAAGGGGAATGTAAAGGATTTCACCCTTATGAATTTTACGATTTAACTTATATATGAGGTTGAAATTGTAGATCGAAAATTTTTTGATACGAAAAATATGAATACAGCAACACTTAATTAATTTGAAAAATGGTATTTAGAAAAAAAGAAAGAGAAATATTGTTAAGTATAAAACCTCAATTAGTCAATTGTAAGTATTAGTATCGCATGTCAATCACGTGCAGTAGTTATACTGATCATATCACGTGATCTGACCACGTTGTAACACTTGACTTTATCTATTGCTAAATGTAGTTTCTCGTTCTTATTCTTGTTCAATAAAGTCTATATAAAAACCATTTATTTTTGTGTGATTATACCACCGTCATGGCGACACCCTCAACAGGTTATGGGCCCAGCAGAAGGCAGATATTCGACGGTGACGAACCAAAGTATGAATTATGGGAGATAAAATTCATAGGATATTTACGATTGAAGAAGCTACACGAGACAATTCTGATGCCGTTAGCCGATGATGCTAGCGAAGCAGCAAGAACAACTGACGCAACTAAGAATGCAGACGCCTTTGCTGAAATGATACAGTGTCTAGACGATCGAAGCCTTTCGCTTATCATACGAGATGCCCAAGATGATGGTCGTAAAGCTCTAGGAATATTGCGTGAACACTACAAGTCCAAAGGAAAACCACGAGTAATAACTCTTTACACGGAACTAACAACACTAAAAATGGGAGACGATGAAAGAGTTACCGATTACATGCTTCGAGCAGAGACAGCCGCCACATCGCTCAAATCTGCGGGCGAAAACATCAGCGATAGCCTGCTGATCGCGATGATACTAAAGGGATTGCCGACGACAGAGTACAGGCCATTCTCGACGGTGATTACGCAGAAGGACAAGCAAGTGACCTTCAGTGAGTTCAAAGTATCCCTTAGAAGCTTTGAAGAGACCCAGAAAAGGTCCATCAACTCCGAAGAAGGGGACAATGTCATGAAAACAGCCGATAGAACACGACAGAAGAAAGATAACAGAAGTGGAAGTATGGTGTGCTACGGATGTGGAAAACCTGGTCATAAAATAGCTGAATGCCAGACGAAAAGATGGTGCGAAACCTGCCGAAGCCACACGCACGACACGAAATACTGCCGTAAGAAGAAGCAGCACTCGACGAAAACTGTAAGAGAGACTAATAATAGTAATAATGTGCATGATGAAGATGACGAACACGATTATTTTTTTTAAAGTAAACGTAGATACAAGTAATACTGTAGTAGATGGTTTATTAGTTGATTGCGGCGCCAATACCCATATCGTACACGATTTAGATAAGTTTACTAAGTTTCATACTGATTTTAATCCAGAAAAACATTACATAGAATTAGCCGACGGTAGAAGGTCAAACAATATTGCTTTAAGAAGAGGTGACGCTTGTGTCACGCTTTGTGATGTTGAAGGAAATAGTCATGATGCGATCTTGAAGGATGCTCTATATGTCCCTTCATTCAAACAAGATATCTTTTCTGTGCAAGCCGCTACTGATAGAGGCTCATCTGTAACTTTTTCTCCGAGCGATGCCAAACTAGTGACCCCAAACGGTACAAAATTTCACATAGGAAAGAGTGGTAATTTGTATTATTTGAATAGTGTCCTCTCTTCAAGCATGACCAAACAAGAGAGCACAAGTAAACCTTTGAAGTATTGGCATGATATTTTAGGCCATTGCAATCTAAATGATGTTATTTCTCTTGAAAAAGTTGTGAATGGGATGAGAATAACAGATAAGAAATATTTTGATTGTGAAGTCTGTGTAATGGGCAAAATGACACAGCCTGTAAGTAGGAAGCCTGATAAGCGTGCTGTAAAAGTTTTTGATCTGGTGCACTGTGACCTGGCTGGTCCTATAGCACCTGTGTCTAAGAACGGTTTTAAGTACGCCCTTTCTTTTATCGATGATTATTCCTGTATCATAATGATCTAGTTCATAAAGCACAAATCCGATGCAGTAAAAGGTCTTGAGAAATTTCAGGCAGATTCTGCCCCTATGGTAAGCTAAAGCGTTTACGTAGTGATAATGGCACATAATTTGTTTCTGATTCCTTTGAAAAGATCTTAATCCAACATAGTATAAGGCATGAAACAAGTGCGCCCCACTCTCCTCATCAGAATGGTACTGTTGAGAGAAGTTGGCGATCTGTTTTTGAGATGGCTAGATGCCTACTCATTGAATCATCTTTGCCAAAACAACTCTGGACATATGCAGTCATGTCTAGTGTATATATACGAAACCATTGTTACAACCACAGGTTGAACAAAACACCCTAGCAAACATGCATATCTTCGGAACAGTGTGTTATGCTTATGTGCAGGATAAAAAGAAACTTGATCCAAGGTCTGAGAAGAGCATATTTGTTGGTTATGATAAAGGAAGTCCTTCCTATTTGGTTTATTTTCCTGAGAAACATGTGATAAGAAAATATCGGTGTGTAAAATTCACTGATAAATTTGAGGTTGGTAAACCAACTGACACCTCCAGCATATGCAATGATGATGAGATGATTGTTACACCTCATCAAGTGGATGAGAATGTGGGAAATCAGTCTGAGGTACCTGATGAACCTGAAAGTCAGGATAAGGCACCCTCAGCAACTAAGTACCCAGAGAGGAAGCGTGAGAGACCTCAATATTATGGTCATTCTGTTGAAAACAATGAACCAATTAATGGTGATGATGATGATCAAATAAACTCTACTCTTGATTATGCTTATAAGATAGTAGGTGTACCCTCTAGTTATCAGGAGGCGATGATGTCACCTGACTCCAATAAGTGGCAAAAGGCCATGGAAGAAGAAATGGATGCTTTGACATCGAACAATACGTTTGAGTTAACCACTACTCCAAGTGATAGAACAGTTGTAGGTGGAAAATGGGTTTATGCTCTAAAGCCTGGTCCAGATGGACAGGACAAATACAAAGCTAGATTTGTAGCGAAGGGATACTCGCAAGTCCCTGGAAAAGATTACCATGAAACTTTTTCCCCCACAGCACGAATGACTTCCATTAGATCTTTGATGCAACTGGCAGTGCAATATAATTTAACTGTACACCAAATGGATGTCAAAACAGCTTACCTCAATGCTCCAATCGACTGTGAGCTATTTGTCGAGCAGCCTGAAGGTTTTGCTGTATCCAACAAAGATGGTGATGAACTAGTATGCAAGCTCGACAAATCACTATATGGGCTTAAACAGAGTGGACGGAATTGGAATGGTGTCCTCCATTCATATCTCATTAGTGATGGGTTCACTCAATCTCAATCGGATACTTGTATATACTAAGATATCTAACGATTCTATGACAATTTTGATTATTTGGGTGGATGATATAATAATTGCATCCAATTGCCAAGAACATTTGGTGAATGTGAAAGCAAATCTTAGTAAAAGATTTCAAATGAAGGATCCTGGTAAATTGTCATACTTTCTTGGGATTGATTTTGTCTGTAAGGATGATTCCATTGAAATGAATCAAACAAAGTACATTGAAAAAATGTTACTTAAGTTTGCTATGCAGGATGCAAAACCTAGATCAACTCCTTGCGAGGTATCGGTCAAAGCTGATACGAAAAGTGAAGAACCAGATGACAATAGATTGTACAGAGAGATGGTAGGTAGTTTAGTCTATGTAATGACAGCTACACGACCTGATCTATCATTTGTTGTCACAAAGCTCTCTCAATGCCTAGCTACTCCAACGACTTCCAACATGATTATGGTTAAGCATGTCCTTAGGTACCTTAAAGGTACTATCCACAAAGGTCTCATATTTAGGAAGAGTGAAAAGACACTCAACTTGATAGGTTTTTGTGATGCAGACTGGGGTGGAAGTAATGATAGAAGAAGCATTACTGGGTATGGTTACATGCTGTCAGAGAAAGGACCCTTAATTTCGTGGAACAGTAGGAAACAGCCTACTGTAGCCCTGTCAACCTGCGAAGCTGAGTATATGTCCCTTTCCTCGGCCGTGCAGGAGGGAAAATATCTTTCGCAGTTCCTGAAAGGTCTTTTAGGCAGTGATAGGTTTAATTCAGTCACACTAAATTGTGACAACCAAGGCGCAATAGCTTTATCGAAAAACCCAGTTCACCACAATAGATCCAAGCACATTGATATTAGGTATCATTTCATTAGATTAGAAATCCAAGTAAGTTTCTATTTTTACAGTACATTAGTACACGAGATAATTAAGCTGATGTGTTCACAAAAGCTGTAACAGGACCAAAATTAAAAATATTTGTACCATTACTTTTAGGGATATAACTTTGTAAAATAAACAACTTTAATCATTTTCTGTTTAAGAGGGGGTGTTAAGTATAAAACCTCAATTAGTCAATTGTAAGTATTAGTATCGCATGTCAATCACGTGCAGTAGTTATACTGATCATATCACGTGATCTGACCACGTTGTAACACTTGACTTTATCTATTGCTAAATGTAGTTTCTCGTTCTTATTCTTGTTCAATAAAGTCTATATAAAAACCATTTCTTTTTGTGTGATTATACCACCGTCATGGCGACACCCTCAACAAATATATATTTCGTAAAGAGGTTTATTATTATTGTTGTAGTGATGTAGATATTTTAAGACAGGGTTGTGTTAAATTTTCTACAATGATAGGTGAAATAGGTCATATTACACCCTTTTATGCAAAGAATTGTATTACAATTGCTAGTTTAGCTTTGAAAGTGTATAGACTTAATAAAAAAAAAAAATTGTGTAGGAATTATTCCTGCTTCGGGGTATAGGGGGGGGGCGTAAAACAAAGTTTAATTGTTATTGATTGGCTAGATGAAATTAATCGAGAATTAGTGGGAAATTTAGAATATATCTGTTCACAAAATGGTAAAAAACAAAATTATAGGACGTTTTGTCGATGGTTTTTATAATAATACAATATATCAATTTCATGGTTGTTTTTACCACGGATGTCCCAAATGTTTTGAACCCTACACATTAAACGTTCTTACAAACGAAAAATGTAGTAATTTATATGTAAATACGCAACGTTTTTCTTGGACAATAAAAAATGCCGGTTACAAATTAATCGAGATGTGGCAATGTGATTATTTAGAAGAAAAAATATATACACAGAAACAATTAATTGAAAAGAAAATAAAATTTTATCCGTTTACTCCTTTAACACCACGTGACGCACTATATGGTGGACGAACTTCCCCAGTATGTTTATTTAAAGAAACAAAACCTAACGAACGAATAAGTTATGTAGATTTTACATCGCTATACCCCTATGTACAAAAAATTATAATTTTCCTGTTGGTCATCCTACTATTTTACTGGGTGAAGATTGTAATAAAATAAAAATCAAGGACATATTTGGTTTAGTAAAATGTTGTATTTCACCTCCTCGAAATATTTACTTTCCTGTTTTACCTGTTAGAATAGATGGGAAATTATTATTTCCTTTATGTTATAAATGTGCTGTGAATAAATGTAATAAATGTGAACATGATGAAAGCGATCGATACTTAACGGGTACTTGGACTAGTGTTGAGATTAATGTTGCTATAGATAAGGGATATAAAATAATAGCTCTTTACGAAATGTATCATTTTGAACGCAAATAAAAACATTTTTCACAATACGTAAATCAATTTTTAAAAATCAAACAAGAATCTTCAGGAATTACTACGAATTGTTTGAACGCAGATGGAAGTAAAAATGATGATAAAATTAACAGTATTGTGATGATTATTTAAAAAATGAAAATGTTTTTTTAGATAAAGAAAAAATAGAGAAAAATCCCAGATTAAGAACTGTTGCAAAAACATTTTTAAATTCGTTATGGGGAAAATTTACCCAAAACGAAAATAATACACAAGTGTGTTTTTTAAACGATTATGAAGAATTATTAAATAAGTAAAAAATTAACATCGATGGAATGTATAAACGAAACATTATTACGTTGTACATATGAACAAATTGATGATGCAACAACACCTCTAAAAACGGGAAATGTAATCATTGCATGTTTTGTTACTGCATATGCACGTTTAAAATTATATGAGTTACTCGATAAATTAGACGATCGCGTTTTATATTTTGATACAGATTCTGTTATTTATATATCTAATGAAAATAATTATACTGATCTTAAAACGGGAAATTATTTAGGAGATTTAACGAATGAATTAAATGAAAATGAATGGATAACAAATTTTTGTTCAACAGGTCCAAAATGTTATACGTATATAAGTAATTTAAATCAGGAATGTATTCATGTCAAAGGTTTTACTTTAAAAAATGAAACAATAAAAGAAAAATTGAATTTTTTATCCTTGACACAATGTGCTAAAAACCAAGATCAGATCATTGAAATTAAATATCACAATAAAATATGTAAAGATAAACTTTATCATATTTTTATTGAGGATGAAATAAAAAAATTTTCATTTACATTTAATAAACGTGTTGTTAAAAATAATTTTAATACGATTCCGTTTGAATTTTTAGATAACTGAAATGAACAATGTTTCATTACTATTTCAACACCCTTTTATGTTAACGTTATGTGGTCCCAGTCAAAGTGGGAAAACATATTGGATATTACAATTATTGAAAAATATTAACACTATGATTACACCTACAATTGTTAAAATTGTTTATTTATATTCAATTTATCAACCTCTGTACGCTGAAATGGAAAACGTTCTTGCGGAAAAAACAGATATTATTCATGTCAAAAGGGTATTCCTCGCATTATCGATACACAAACGAATACCCGTGAAAATACTTTAATAATATTAGATGATCTCATGTTAGTTGCAACATCATCAAAAGAAAATCTTGAAATAATAGATAATATTGCAACTCAAGCTGTCCATCATCGTAATATTAGTGATATTTTTACATGTCAAAATTTAACATATGGTAATGGTAAAATTGCGAAATTTACGTGTCAATCGTCAATATTATGTTATGTTTAAAAATTTAAGTGATTATAATAATATGTATACGATAATTGATAATAAAAATATTAATAGAAATAGATTTAATAAAGTATTAAGTGAAATTAATGATAAACCCTATGGTTATTTGGTATTTGATAGTTGTAGAAAAGGGTATTAAAATTGTAGAATTAGAACCAATGTATTGCCCCATGAATCAACGATAATCTATGATTTGTAAATAAATGTAAAAAGAAAAATAAATGTTTTTTCAAAAACAAATAATGAGTTGTTGAAAATCGTTTTTTTTAAAGTATATATATAGTATGGGGTGTGTATATTGTGTATGAATTTTAAAAAAAAAAATGGCAAGAAGATATAGAAGCAGGAGGGGAATTATCCTTAGAAAACAAAACAAAAACGGGGTGGTTTTCTAGATTTTTTGGGACCTTTGGGACAAATTGTTGGAAGTCAATTGGGTTTGGGTATTCGAAAAAGAAAAACCAAAATAAAACAAAAAGGGGGTAGTATGTGGGCTCACGCATTCGATTTTTAACTATATATTTTAAAAAAACATGATCAGAAAAAGATATGGAAGGAGTGTTACCCTTCAAAAAATATAAACAGTGTAAATAAGTTAATTTTTTTGTTTAATTAAAAATTGGCATTATTAAAACTACAACATGACTGATTGTTATTACTCTTACAATTTTTTTTCATTTTTTATTATATATTCTAAGGAGTACACTACCCAAAATTGTTTCTATTTTTTTTTTAAATTTAATATCATTTTCTATTTTAATACGTTCATTTTTAAATATTTTTTGTTTATTATTATTTTCGACTTCATTACGACATTTATTGTATAAATATAATAAACTCCAATTTCCACACACGGTAGTATTTTTGGATTGTAATTCTTTACTTTGAATATATTGAAATTTTAGTCCTTTTTTTACACTATAATCATACCAATATTCACGTTTATAAAACGATACATCTTTAGCAAAACTATCAAAAAAATACATATTTTTTTCTTTACCCACCCATATAGCAACCCAATGTTGACCGTTTTGATCTGCTTCATCCGTATTCCAAATCCAACACGAGGGATAAAAAAATTTTTTAGGAAAAATATTTGCAGGAAATGTACCAAAATAATATTTATTTAAAAAAATATTTATTTTTGAAATTTTATTAATCTCGTTCGTAAATAAAAATTGGGTTAAAAAACAATGTAAATTCATTGATATTTCGTCGCCATTTTATTTGTGTTGAATAGGCTGTTGAAGGTGGGGTAAGGAATGTGGGTGGTGAGGGATGTAGATGGTTCGGCGTCGTTACTCGCAGCAGAAAGACCCGAAGTTGTTTTTCCCAAATTTATATAACGTTGTCGTAATTTTATATTACGTATATAATATGCGGGCATATGTAATTTTTTCAATTCTTTTAAAGCAACCGTCTGCTTATGTTGTGTAAGATTGAACATGTTTTGTTTGCTGACATTATGCGTTAAATCGTATAACAAATCATGATGGTTTATTCCAACACCATTTAATTTTATTATATCTGTATCTTTAATTTTAATTTTTTTCCTTTCAAGAAATTATTTTATTTGTTGCCCACTTGTCACAGTCGGTGTTTTCTTTATCTCGGGTGATTCATCATTGTGCACCTCATTTTATAGTTCATTATTTTTCTTTTCATCTTTTGTTGTCTTTTTAAAAAACTAACCATACTCTCTGCCACACGTTGATCATTATTAACTTTTTGCATTTCTTCTTTCATTTTATTTTTACTTTCAATAAGTTCGGAATTATTTTTTGTTGTTAATTCCCTGCAATAATTGTTCGTTTTCATGATCATTTTTGATTAAATCTAAAATTTCATTTAATTTACTCGGATTAATCAATTGCATTTTATTTACTTCGGTCATTGTTTTTTATTTGTTGGTTAAGTAATTTGTATGCTTTTTTATATATGTTGATTATACGAAAATCTTCAGATAATAATATTTTTAAATCTTTTTCTTTTATTTTGTTCTTTGAAAACGTATTCAAAATATATTTATTATCACTGGAAAGTTGGATAGAAAATTTTTTATTTAAAATATTTTTAGCAATGTATTGTAATTTATTAATTAATTGAGAATCTAACAAAGTATTTTTTTTATCAATATCTGCTTTAAGATATTTTTTTAACGATGGTATAAAATCTTTTTTTTTTTCAAAGGCTTTTTTCTTTATTTTATTTAATTTAACTAATGTTTCTAAAAATTTTAAATCATCTTCGCAACTTGATGAAGAAGAAGTTATTGAACTTTCACTATCCATTTCATCACTAACATCATCGCTAACAACATCACTATCATTTTCACTATCATCTTCATCATCATCATCTCTTGAAGTATCATTTTTTTCGTCTTTTTTTTCCTTTACTTTTTTTAATTCATCATTTTTTTCTTCATTCATTTTTTTATGCGTAAACTGAAAACGGTGGAAATACAAGAATATGTTCACGATTTAGGGGTATTTTCTTAATTACTGGGTTTTTTATTTTTGGTTTTTTTATTCTATTCTTTGTTGTAATGGGTTTTGTTTTCTTCATATTTTTTTGTACATCCCCTTGTTGAAAATGTTGATAATTAAATGCTGTGTAATAATCTTGCAGGGGTATTTAATCCTACTTTAATTTCATTTCGAAATTCACCAATAAATATTAACGCACCTGCAATTGTATTTTGAGAAAAATGAAAATCAACATTAACATTTCCCGACGGTCTTTTGGGTAATACTGAAAGATGAGAGTCTCTATTATCTGTTAAATCAAATGCTAATATACAATATCCGTTTATAAATTCATTATAAGTCATGGGCATTTCTGAATAGTGACGATTTAATACCGAGCGTAATTTTGAGTAAGCTTCAGCATGATTTTCTTTTCTCCCAGCAACAGCGTTATTTACCGAAACTTCAACATTATCATAATTAGGCCAGTTAAATTCAAAAACATTTTGAGTATATGCTCCGTTCCAATTTGCGAATAGAGAAAATACAATATATAAACGTGTAGGAACGCTACCATTAAACACATCGATTACTTGATGTGAATTTCGTCCTGCAGCTAATGATTCAGTAATACAACGATAATTGGTTGTATAATATAATGTTTATTTATTATGGGTCATCATTTCTGTATTAATTGCATTTGATAATTTATTTTTTTTGTTTAAATACTGGAATTTTTATTTTAAAATCGTCTAGGGTAATTATAGTATCAGCAACAGGCATATTAGCATGATTGGCACCCATCATTACAATTGTATTTAATTCACGCGTTAAACGTAATTCAACTTTATAAGCTGTAGGAATATATATTTCAGCACCACCTTCGCTAAATAATGAACAATCAATATCATCTATCAAATGCTGTGATTGATTTTGAAATACCTGTGCTTTTTGTCTCCCTCCTAGATTTACGACATTAGCATTATTAGTGAAAGCAGCGATATCGCTCATATGTCCCGATGTATCTAAATATGCTAAATTAAGCTCTTTAGAATCATTATTTCCCGACGGTGTTTGGCGCATTATAAATTGTATCCATGATGCTAAATGTGCAAAATTATCTGATGGCGTAATTACATTTTCATTTATTTTTAATTATTTTGTTTCCACATTGTACGAAGGGGTAATGTAATCATCGCAAACCCTGATGCTGCAGGTGCTATAACTCCAGCAGCATTTCTAATTTATACTGTAGCCATTATTTTAGAATCACTTGTTTTCGTTAATCCAATGGCATTCGCATGCCTTGTAAACGTGTATACTGACGATTGATTATCGACGGGAGTCTCAATAATTTCAGTTTCACGACATTCAGTAAACGTATCATTATATGGTGATGAAGTAAAAAATTGTAAAGGTTCACTAAATATTATGTAATTTTTTTCAACATCTTCAATTTTCTTACTCATTGTTTTTTTTTGTTTTTTTTTTAAACGTTAATTTTAAGAATTTTTGCAACCGTTCCCAACACTTGAGGGAGAAACATACCCAGTGCCAACGCTCCTCCAAAACCTCCTTTTTGTATTTTTTTTCTACGCTTCTTATTCCTCTTTTGTTTTTTCTTTTTTTTATATATTTTTTACGCGTCAATTTTTTTATTTTTAAAAAACAACAATATCCACAACAATAAAAATAATAATAATATCCACAACATTAAAAAATGATTTTTTTATATAACATTTTTTTTATTTATACTTTTTTTACAGTTTATCTATTTTGTAAAAAACGTATTACATTTGGATCTATTTTTTTTCTCTTTTTTTTATTATCACTTGTATAATAAGTATCTAAATTTAAATTTTGGGGTAATCCCACACCCTCATTTAATAAAATTTCTTTCTTAGTTGGATTTTCTTTATTTTTTCTTTTCACAACAAAATATGATGATGAATAATTTTTTCCACGATTTCTACCATTTAACAATTCAGTATAATCTTCTACGGATAGTTCATTTTTTTTTCAGTCATTATTTTCTTCAAATAAATTTATATATATCTTAATTTCTTCACCTTTTAACGGTACGTTATTCTCATAGTTAATACATAATTGTGGTGATTGTTTAGCCTGTTGATCACTCATAAATAAAAAATAGGGGCATTTTTTTTTCAACATTTAATGATGTATAAGGATTTTTTATGTTAATATAAAATAATTATTTTATAGTATATATAAAACGTTGTGTTGCATTAAGAATAATAGTCGATGAAGAAACTGAAATCGCTCCATTATTTATTTTTTTTGATTGTTTTATAGAACTGAAATCCATTTTTTTTGCACAAGTAATTCGTAATGAATTTTTTATATATTTATATTCAATCGAATTTAAATTCCATAAAAAAATTTCCCACTATTTACTAAAATGTAAAGAGAAAAAGGATAACATAATTTATATTTTTTAATTATCATTTCACCATTTTTTTCTTCAAGAACAATCAAAAGCATTATTTTAAATGTATTAAACAATCAATACTAAGCGTTCCTGAATCAAAATAAAATAATTTTCCTGTAGTATCTTTAACTTTAATATGAATTTCTCTTATAATTTATTTTTTTATTTTCTTCATGATTTTGGGGGCTATAACAAACTGATTGTCCATTCCCCCCACCATCTTTTAGATTCCATTGAATGGGCACTGTTGTTAACAATTCAGCACAACTATCACCAACTAACCCCAGTTCTATTTCATCACAATATATAAACATTTTATTTAATCCATCGGATACATCGGGTAAGTAATCAAAATGTTTAGAAAAAAGGGTTTGAGGTGTAGTGTTATCTTTTTTTATTTCAAACAAGAGGGGTACGATTTTCAGATCTTTTTCATTTTTAAACCTAGCATAAAAGCTAATTTTTTTGAAAATAACATATTAATCTTTTGATTAAAAGAAGCATATTGAATACCCTTTTTTCTAACGTCGTCTTGTTAGATAATCGAAATTCATTTACCTGCAACCCATCAGCTGCTTTACTCGCATTTTCATATACCGAATACTCAATCTCAACATTAACATTAATAATTACTTTCCCATTTGATCCGATTGTAAAAAAAATTTCAAATCCTTCTAAGATATTATTTAAAAATATAATTAATGAAGATCAATCATAAATTCCGTCGGGTATAATAAAGTTATCGGATGTAAAAACGAACTCACTGTTTGCGTATACCGTATCATTAATTTCTTCAGGTATAAAATCCTTATAGGTTATGATAAATGAAAAAAAACATTCATCACCCACAATATTTTTAGTTGTTTGTGGATAACAAACTTGTAAAACTTCTAAAAAACATTCATCGCGGTTGGCAATTATTCCCGCAAATTGGGCCAAAGTAAATATCACTAGTTCCCAGCTCACTTTTTGGCGGGAGTTACTCGGTTATGCGTCATGCTTGAGCGGCAGCTTTCTTTACAATTGTCTAGCGGAATGTTTGGAAAACTGAGTCACAGTCGAACGGCCTTCCGCTGATATATTGATTGGCTAGTTTTATCCTTATCTGTATTTGTTGTTCGCGCATTTCTAAACCTTATTTTGACGATATAGACATCAATGACGCCATAATATGTTGGCGTAAAGTAGAGGTAAATAATATATATTTTACTTCATTTACCGATGAAAGCGAAACCATAGAATCACAATAGATGTGTAGAACATTCGACTGAGCGCTCGGGAAGAACGTTTCGAAATTTCTCACTGGGTGAAAATTTGTAACAAAATTTGTGAAATTTGCGGCGCGGGTGAAACGTGATGCCTTCGTTTTATTTACATTGGGTTTCTCAAACAGATTCACTCGCATGGCTCGAAATTACTTTAAACAGGTTCGTGTATTCGGTAAATGCTATCAGAGAGATTCTCTTGACAATCCTCTCTGATTCACTGAGACATGAAACCGTATAAACGTAATCTCGAGTTATGCGAGTGAATTTGTTGAATCTGTGTGAGCAACGCAATGTAGACATCACGGGAAGGCATCACGTTTCACCGCGCCGAAAATTTGACAACTTTTGTTAAATATTTTCACCGAGTGAGAAATTTCGAAACGTTGTTCCCGAGCGCTCAGTCGAATGTCCTACATATCTATTGTAATTCCGTGGTTTCGCTTTCATAGGTAAACGAAAGAAAAATTTATATTTACCTCTACTTTACGCCAACATATTATGGCGTCATTGATGTCTATATCGTTAAATAGGGATTAGAAATTCGTAGACAACAAATACATTTAAGGACAAAACTAGCCAATCAATATATCAAACGAAAGCTCAGAGACGGGGGGATATATTTATCAGCACAAGGAGGTTCGACTGTGTCCCAGTCTTCCAAACATTCCGCTAGACAATTGTAAACAAAGCTGCCGCTCATACAAGACGCACAACCGAGCAAATCCAGCCAAAAAGTGAGCTGGGAACTAGTGTATTTCTTGGCCCTATTTTCGGTTGTAATTGCCAACCGTGCATTGTTCAAAGCAGCAATAGGTTGTGCAATTTTCATTTCAAAATCATTAATCAAATTATTTTGAAGTCCGCTTGATATTGAATTACTAGCAATGTGTAAATTCTTTTTTTTTTAAACTTGTAATTCAGCACGATAAAAAATTCCTTTAATTTCTTCACGTTGTTCGTCTTCTAATTGATATGTAACAGGGTCAGTGATAAATACTTTTTTAATAAAAAATATCTCATTAGTCCATCGTCGAAGACTACTTTTTTCAAAAATATAATTTTTTACTCTTACAATACGAACACGAGTTCCTTCTTGTATCAGATCTTGAGTGGGAATAGGATAATTTAAATGATCACGTACCATTTTATTATTTACTTTACGTATTTTTCATTTTTTTTCTTCTCGATAAATTTCAAAAGGTGTTTAACCAGCTAATGCTTTATGTGGGGAATTATTATAACGATTAACAATAAGGGGTAAATACTGAATATATTCAAATTCTCCACTCATTGTTAAAACACGACGAACCATTGTTTTTAAAGTTCCAATTACACGTTCCACACTGGATGCTTTTATTTCTCTATTATACGTATGAAATACTTCAAAATTATACTTTTTACTTAATTTCGTACGTATATCTTGAAATTCTGTTCCTTCATCACTTTGAATTTTAAGAGGAGCTATTCCTTCTTCAATAAGAATACTTTTAAATTTATTTTTAACATTATTAGACGTTTTCTTTTTATTAATTTTACCCAACAAAATCTTGAAAAAATATCAATACACACCAACCAATAACGATTTAAACAGGTCCTTGTAGGATACCAGCAATTTGATTGATCAATCGCTGAACAAGTTTAACCTGTATAATTATAGAACATAATAATAATAATAATAATAATAATATTGATTATTATATTGGGCTAAATCTTTATTTTCAGCTGAATCAATTTCCCATTGTTCATTATTTTTATTAATAGAATATTTCAAACGTCTATTTTTTTTTTTACTACTACTATGTAATCTATAATTAGAATAATCCTCATCAATTAATGTCTCTCCTTTTAATAATCTTGAAGCTTTTTCAATAAAGTCAGCAGAAAATTTAGTTTTTTTCTTTTTATTCATTTCTAAAATAAATAAATAAAATACGTATAATATTCTTCAAGTTCATCAACGAGTTCTTTATCGCGTAATATCCTCATAAAATGTACTTCTATATTTTTACATGCTAACTCTTTATTTATAGTATCACCGTATAAACATAATGTATCTTGTATATTTTTACAACATTTAAAACGATAATAACAAATTTCTGAAATTACAGTTGGACTTAAAATGTGACAAACCTCATCATCATCACTTTCTACTTTTATTTTCTTAATCTTTTCGACATCGTTGTCGTCGTCATCGCCGTCGTCGTCAAAATTGAGTGTGGTAAGGGGTTTCTTTTTCTTCAATACTCGTTTTTTGACTGTGGTAGGTGGGGATTTATGGCCTGTCGCATGATTATACTTTCTTAGGGCAATAATATATTCATCCAAGGAATCTTTCTTTTTAATATGAAAACTACCCCAGTCATCAGACCATACGGTTTCACTTGACGTTGCGTTGTTGTTGCTGGTTGTTGGTGTTCGATCATCGTCAAATTCCATTGCATCGGATAATTCGTTATCTTGATGTTTATAACAAATTTCCAAACCACCCCACGCATCTGTACGCAGAACCAAACGGTTGTTTGCTTTTTCCAATTTTCAAATCTTACCACTTCAAAAAATATTTGTACCAATTTCTCTTGAATGCTAATCTTATTAAGAACATTCAACAATGAAGGAATATGATCATTTTTCACTTCAACAGCGCTATTGTATGTGTACTTGTCACATCTTTTATTTGTAGGATATACTTTTGCGAGAATAGCATTGCCGTTGATTTTTTTTTGTGCAATTATTTTTGCAGACAAATCTGTATACGATTGCATTTTGTAAAAATGGTCATGTTGTTGTCTCGCATAAAGTTCCACCATCTCTGAATCTGTTCACGAGCGAAGGGTAAATGATGAATCACTGTTGGGACAGTGCTTATTTAATACCCTCCTCACAATAAAAAAAAAATTGTATTCTATCAAAACGAAAACAATTTTATTACACTAATAACGTGTATAATTGATTACAACATTTTATATCAAATAAACTATTTTGTTTTCTTTGCATAACTCCTAAAATGTTACATAACTTTCTATGTTGTTTTTTGTTTTTATGTTACATTCTATTTTATTTTCTTGAAATGCAACAAGTGCTTTCCCTATTCTCCCATTTCCATCGGAAAAAGGATGAATGGCTTCAAAAATAAAATAAATCAAAACTGATATATTTTTTATTTTATAGTTTTTTACGTAAAATTCATCTAAATGTTCTATATATTGTTGAATATCTAAAGGATCAACCCCCTCATGAAATCCAACAAATCTTTTTTTTTACAGTAATTTCCAGCATTCGTTAAATGGACCATAGATATTTCATGAATAGTTTTACAACATTCACTTATTTTCCATTTTTAATTTTTTTCAATATAAAATTTTCGAAGGGCAAAACAAAATCTCCCACATCTCATCCAAAATTATTTTTCATTTTCTTCGTCTTCTTCCATTCGTGTAACATGATACGCAAACACTTTAAATTTTATACAGTCTTTTAATTCCTTTTTTTTTACATACACGTTTGTTCACTAATACTTTTATAAAAAATATCCCAATTAACATTCGGTTCAGTCAGTTCGTTTTCATATATGGGATTTTTTGAAATTAAATTATAATTCAATGTTGTTTGTATATAATTTCTTATCATAGTAAATAAATATTTTACTTCTTCTTCAACCATTATTATATGTGCAAATATTTTCTCTTTATGTTTAAATTCTCCCGTATGTCCCCCATAATTTTTTATTCGCGTAACATCGACAGGATGTAATAGTAGGGTGTGATTTTCATTTAAATCATAATTACTTTTGTTTAAAATACTTAATTTCAAAGGATCAAACTCAAAAAAATAACTTTTACTCTTACAATTTTTATACCGACATTTATCAAAGGATACTTTACCCTTTTTATATAATATATAAAATCCCAAAAATCATATCTAATATTTTTTTCAGAAAGATCTTTTTTTTTCTATTGAGAAAACTTCCTATAGGGTTATGTTTACGACAATAAAATATAAAACATGAAGTGACCATGATAATATTTTTAGTTGAACTACAATAAACATAAGAATTGAAAATACTAGGTGCTACCATTAACAAATAAATATATAAAAAAATATTTAAATCGCCTTTCTGGTGCTTTATGTGCTTAAATTTGCTTACTAAACTTTCTTTTCCAAAACCCAGGGTATAAGATAAGTATTTTCTTTCAAAGGTTAGATTTTGTACAAGATATGTATAATGATACTTATCTTTGGTGTTTAAAAATTGAAATAAATCTGAGTGGTTTTCGAGGGGTAATAAAATAAATAATTATTTAAAACAATCGGGGAATGAAAAAAAACTACAGCATAACGCATCAGATTCAACTAGTATAGTACGTTGAAAGAGTGTTCTCTTCAAGGAATATTATAAGAGAATCATATAAGAGAAACGATCTTCTAGAATAAAATAGGATTCCATTCCATGGGTTCCCTTGATTTTTTTCATATTAACTATATATCTTTCTTCCTCGTGGGGGCGAATGTTGTTTTTACAATTCATCATGGGACATGTGACATATTTTCCACGATAATAATCAAATAATCCACATAACCAAAATAAATATCCAATTTCTCCTTGGTTAAAATATTGAAAATAAAGAACAACTCTTAAAATTGTTTCAATCATAATGTTGTGATTTGAAATGTCATATTTTTACTCTTTATATAGCTTTCAAATTCATTATGCTAAATAAACATTAATCTAAATAAAATAAAAAATATTTTTGTTTTCTGGTTCATTCTTCAGTTGAACCTCACGCGAGCAATATGTCAAAACCAAAACAGTATGATGTTCACTATCTTAAAGAAAATTGTCGAAATCAAAAATTTATTTTACGTAAATGTGAACAAATACTGAATCCATGCTTTCCTATGAATCAATTATATATAAACTTGGAAGTTATGGAGTATGCAGAAAATAAAAAGCTTAATTATAAACAATATATAACTACACATGTTGCAGGAGCTTGTGGTATACATAATTTTATAGATCAAGAAGTGTATATAAAATCTTATTTTTAAATAAAAAAAATAAAAAACGCTTTCTCGATATTTTTAACTGTTTATTTCAAATATTTAAATCATTAAAATTATTACATAATACCCCACAAGAATTAAAATATACATGTATTTGCAACATAGATTTATCAACATGTATTTTATTTATAAATGTTACAATATAATTTCCATTACTGGTACCATAAATCACATTAAGTGCAGATAATATATTTTCATCTTTAATAAGAACTAAATAAAGCTCTTGACCCTCAAAATGTTCACGTAAATGATATTTTACTAATCTAAATCATGAATCCTTACATTTACCACACAAAAAACGCTTTTGAATAACATGGAATATTATTTATCTCTAAACAATTAAGGGTCGAAATTAACGTGGGTAATCTCGGTTCTCTATCAATAAATACTACATGTTTCCCCACTAACTGATCATAAAATGACATAGTCCAGCTAAAACCGGTTATTAAAAATCTATAATATCTTTTCCCACCATATCGTTTCCGAAATATAGATTGTTCATTTTTATCATCCACATAAATGTTAAAATATTTATAATCATAATCAGCACATCTAAACTGATAGGGGTGCTCTATCCATTCCAAAAAAAAAGACGTTGAATCTCGTGTTTTTTCTATCTCAAACAATTCAGAATGTGATAAATATTGAATGTCGGGATAAAGAATTTCATCAAAATCACGCTCTCGTATAGCCATTTAAATATTTAAAAAAAACAAACTTCGAAGTCTTTTCTTCTATTCGTGATCTATTTCCGCTGAAACATTCACTGTTTATTTCCACCGTATATTTAACTTCTTTAACAACCAACGTTTAAAACTGTTTAGTCTAGAAAGTTTTAATTCATCTGGATGAATCGTACACGGTAGTTTGTTAATACATCTTCCACATATGTGTTTGTTATAATATAATCTTTCAAATCGTTCATCTGCTGTTTCTATACGTTCCATTTTAACAAATATAAAAACAATTATTTTTTTTACTCTTATTTATACTGGATTTTCTTCTTTAAATCATTTAACAACATGTCTTCTTTAACAACCATCTCTTTAATCTACAACATTTTTTTGGGATCTTTCCACGGTGTATAATTTGCACACACTTCCCCACACATATTTCCGTTAAGACATTGTCCACAGGGATATTTTGAATAGAATAATCTATTATATCGTGCATTTACTGGTTCCACGGTTTCCATGATATTTTGTAAAACCATTTTTTTGCATTTTTATTTATATCCTAATAAAATTTCATTTGATTTTTTTTATATATTTTTTATTTTAGATATCTTTTTTTTTAATTTTGATTTTTCCTTTTATATTTTTTTTTATAAAATTTTTTTTATAAACAAGTTACCGAAATGTTAAGCGTTATTGTGAATCATGTCAAATTCACATGTACCCTATCGTGATTGTGATGAACATAACGGTAGAAGATATAAAAGAATAACTGCTGATGACTTTAACCCCTACTTTGAAGATGAAAATAACTATTATGCAAGTCGTTTTCTACCAAAAGAATTACATCACTTTACCTATGTTGTAAAGAAATGTCAACATACGGCATTTTGCGAATGAATTGGTGATATACCCTCAACACCTCCTCCTCAAGCATAGTACTTAGCTCTGGAAGTTAAAAACAAACATGAGCATGAAAATGATGAATGGAATTGTTCATGTCTGGGTGAAAACATAACAACAATTGTTGACTATGATGCTTCTGATCTTTTACAAAAAGAAATTAAACTAATAATAGATTCTAATAATTTCATGAAAGCTGTAGCATATACTCAATAAAAACTTTTTTTAAAAAAAAATTCGTGTTTTTCCTTTTTTATTTATTATATATATATAAGATTAAACATTTGATTTAATCATATTGATTTCTAGTACAAGATGAATCAAGAACAAGATCTCGTTACCTGTGTCAATTATAGGGGTGTAGCATATTATGACTATACTCCTCGTTATTATTCATGTCATTTTCTTCAAAAACATTTTCCTAACTATACGTATTTGGTAGAGGATTGTAAACCTGCTACACTATGTAAATAATGTAATCCCCCATTTTGTTCTCCATCTCAAGTCTACGAACTAACTCTGAAAGTTATTAAACAGGGATTAGTTGAAGAGAAGGGAATAACCCTAAAAACAATTATTGATACTAAGAGTGATCATCTCTTGTATAAAAAAATTAAAATAATAAATAATGTTTACTCAATAATTCCACAACAAATTAATTTTTAAAAATATTTATTTTTCTTGTAATAAAAACTTTTACAAAAATAAAAAACTCGATATTTGTTTGTGTTTCTACCTTTCTATCAAAAGTTTATTATTTTAAAAACATTACAAAGATAAATAAATTTGTTTCCCTCTACCTCTACTGTTAATGAAACTGTAAGGTTTAATGTTTAATAAAGGTGTTGAGTTTGCTAATTCTACACTATTATTTTTAATATTTATATATTTTCCTTTCAATGATGGTAAGAGATTATGTAAATCATCCCCAATTATAAACAATTTGAAATATAGAGGTCGCTGACGGTCTTTCAGATATAAATAATATCCATACCATAAATGCGCGGCATCCACAGGTTCATAGTTTACTAATTGTATGGGTTCAGCATGCTAATACAGTGTAAGATAATCATAAGATTCACCCTCTCCAAAATCAATCATTGATCGCAACCACATGTTGAAAATAATCGAAAATATATTTGATACCCTGCTTTTATAGTCTAAAAATCTATAAAAGCGGGTTGCAAACTAAAACATTTTCACATCAAACCAAGACTTTAAAAAAAAGTTTTCAAGATGGTATGTTGTAATTTCTGTTATTGTGAAGTGAATTCCTTCTATCATTTTTTCATGCATTACAGATGTAACGAATGTTTTGTAAACCATCATTATTGTTTTTTTTGTAAAAATAATTACGGACGACTTATCTATAGTAAAATAGTTGATCTATGTGAATGTGATGATAGAATACAAAGATGGAAAAAAACTTATTTGGATTAATAAAAATATTTTAATACATCGTCTACCATTTCCAAAATTCATAAAACTCATGATCTTTTTTGGTGATATCCCCTCCTCTTTGAATTTTTGAACGTCGTCGTTTTCGTATTCTTTTTATTTTTAGTTTTCGTTTCGATTTTTTTATACAACTCTTTACGACAAGCAATGCTTTATAAAAAACGAAAACCCGTCTATTTATACTGTTATATCTGTTTTTGATTTTTTTTTAAATATATATTTTCTGAGACAAATATATAATATTATATATATATATATAGATGTTTAAAATAAAAACTTTATCATTACTGAAAAAAACAATGTCCGTATTACATTATTGTAGTATATGTGTTCACAGTATAACCTTTTTTGACAGATCCAATAATACATTTCAGCGCTATTTATCATGTGAATATCTTCATAAAGAATATCCTGAATATATATATTTTGTGGAGGATTTAAAACTGTTACAATATTTGAAACAGAACATTGTAGCGTAATAAAAACAAATGGTATGAAACAACACCCGTATGAAGTAACCCTGAAAGTTATGAATCATGGAGAATCTGGAAAAACAATAAAAATATTATCAGAGGAAGATGTTCCTCATCTTTTGCATACAAATGTTAAGTTTATAAAAACTGACAAAGACATAATAATTCCTTCTCTTGTAAACAAAAAGTTTTTAATGTGTGTTAAAACGTTTATTTACAACAATCACACTTTTGTATTTTTACATTTTTCTTGTTATCTTCATCATATATATATATATATATATATTTGCCCCCATCTTGCTAATCTATCGTCACAATAACATTTATATATCAATTTACTAAAACTTGTTCTAGTGTATTTTCTTTTACAAATTCTACAGTAATGTTCATCAACGTGACATGTTCTACATGTAAAATGCATTTCAAATTCAAAATAAGAAATCAACTTCTATATCGCAGTGTGAACAAAACTTTTCGATCATCTTGTTTTTGTTTTTTCAAACGTTCGTGGAGATATTTCGTAATGTAACAGTTGAATCAAAATATACTTGTCCTTGCAAATTGATTGCGGTTTTTCGAGGAATTATCACAAGAAAATAATTTGAAGATATTCGCAGTTCCGTATCGAGATATTACTCTGGATTGAGATCTTTTACTACTAAAGCTCGATGATCTTTACCAAAATGAATAAAACCCTCTTTCATATAAACCACAGCATAAAACTTAGAATCCTTGCAATCACGAAATAAATAAGATGTAATTTTACATTTTAAACATTTTAAGATGTAAAGGATTTATCACTTCAACATCTGATTCTGCCATGATTTTGATCATGATTTTTATGATATCAGTTTTTTATACACTAGGTTTTTTTACAAATGAAAAAAATTTTCTCAAAAAACTTTCATATAAATAAGCTGAAACTTCTTTTTTTTTTCATTTAAACAACACGCACTTATATAGCGTAGTAACAACCCTATATATCTACAAACTTAAGAAGTTTAAGAAAAAAATAAAAAAATGGCTACGAAAGAAGAAATAACGAACAAAGCTTCCTATGGAGAACCCCATAGTTACCCCATAACCCCATATGGTTCTCCAACCCCTCTCATATGGGACTAAAACGATAAAGGAGAAGGATACGCGTACGGGATACGTGTACGGGATACGGATACGTATACGTCCAAAGAGTTTAATTTCGATGACTTCAAACCCTTCAAACCCATTCAGGATAATGGTGATTCTGATAGTGAAGATAGTTTGAAGGCAATTTTTGGTAGTGATGAAGATGATGAAGAAGTAAAGGAGAAAGTATTTAATAGAAAGATGTTAAACAATATAAAAAAGTATATACCCACTGTGATCTTAAAACTCTTCAATGCAATTTTCCAAATCAAAAATATATTTTACGAAACTGTATATACTTTCCCTTTCGTACGCTATCCAGGTATAAATCATATTTAGAAGTGGTAGATGGGAAAATTCTTTGTCCGCAAAAATATATAACAACAATAATGATAACTGATGATTCCATACTTAGTTCTATTAATAAAGAAATGTATTTAGATTAATAAAAAAATAAAAAGAGAATTTTGTTTTTCAAAAAAAAGTATTTTATTGTGTGTTTTAAGTACATTTTCATCTATTTTTTTTTGCAATATTTCATCTAAAATTTTTGAGAATACTTTTTTCGGGGATATCATCTCTAAAACTTTTTAGAAGATTTTCACAAAAACACCCAATAATTTTTTGAGACATTGCCTCTAAAAAATTTATCATATTTTTAAAATACCGTAACTAGGGAATATCAGTCATTCGGCCATAAGATGGCGTCGAGGTAAGAGCTCCATGTCGGAAATTTCTATGATTAATTCTATAAGCAAACATTTTTGGATTCTTGATTATTTTTATTTCAAAACATTACAACTCTTCAAATAAAAATATGACGTTTATTGGATGGCACGTGCACGTAAGTATAAATCACATCGGGTGAGGTATGATGGTCGTTTATACTCAAAGTTTATTTTTTATTTTTGATAATATCTATCTCATGAAATTAATACGATCACTTTGATTGACCTTCCTCATCTCTCTGATCGTAATCATCAAAAAACTGGTCGTAAAACAACATCAGGTTTCATGAGATAAATATATACAAATTTCACTAAAAACCTCTTGTATACGATCAGTTGCATATCCCCCTAATTTGATTACTGGCCGCTCTTTACAGGGTGACCACACCTTAAAAAATTATTGAAACCCCCTGGAAATATGGGACCGGACTGTGCTCTGATTGGTCAATTCAAATCATAATGGATTCTGATTGGCTTAGAGCTCGGTCCAGTCCCTAACACATTAATAATAATAATAATATATATATTACTACTATCATTACAACAGGTACATATTAACACACCCAAGCATTACTGATATATAGTGACCGCCGCATAGGTAATACAGGTACAGCACATATTATAGCAATCAATCCAGTACATCGTTTTCTTGAATTGAGCTTGACGATCATCCATGTACAGTATCGTCTGTCTAAGTTCCCACATTCTCTACAACATTGTATACATTAACACACATGGAGGCGATACACATACTATCATCAAGCTCTAATCCCCAGAAAAAAGTTTCTGATTACAGATGAGCCACTCTAACGATTGAGCTACTGACACTCAGCTGGAGCTTACAATAATGTATTGGTTCGCTTGATACAGACGTATACGTAGTGCCAATGCACCAATTACAACAGTATACTGATATAATTATAGTGACTGCGACATTACTGATATATAACGCTGTGATTGTTGAAATAAGGCAGTAAATGTCATTGAATAAAAATAAATTTCATTTGATTGTGAGTTTTTATCACAAGTAAAGTAGTGTACTATCTCTACAGCATTACAAGACACTTTTGGTCAGTCTCAGTCTTTTTGTCAATGTATACAATACAATACATTTTACATTTTTCATTTCATCTAAATCACTGAATGTTTGTTAGCGATACGACCTCAACCAATATTTAGAAATGCCCTTTCAAATAGTTCAATTCATTTTCAGGTGACTGAAAAGTGTGAAAGCAACCACATAAATTTACCGAAAGCTGCGAAATTGCTGTGACTTGTTCGACGAACAACACCGTTGAGTACACTTCGTAATTCATTTCCGCTTTTAAAAACGTCTTGTTTCATAACTGACCAATTTTCGCTCGCGGTGTTCTTGGAATTCTCAACTGATACTCCTTGAAATTTGAAAAGTGAATAGACCGCCATTTTGAATTTATTGTGATTATGATTTTGCGAGATAACGATCGGCTGTCGCTCGTAAGTCGTCGTTAGCACAATCCGGTTACAGTCCGTTGCTCTTCGTTCCATTATTCTGTGTTTTGATTGGCTCCGAAGGTATTCTTTTGTTAACTTAACTTACATTACACCACTCGCCAGGCGGTGGTCGCACTACGACCGCAATGCATCATGCGCAAATAAAAAATTCGCTCAGTTGTGGCTCTGACTGCCGTGGTGAAAGGTCAAAGGTTTAAAAAATTCGCTCAGTTGCGCTCTGAGTAGCCTCTGACAGCCGAGGTGAAAGGTTTATATCTGTTTAATAGTCGAAACAATGGGAATAAAAACTCTTTTGCCGTTTGTAAAAGAAGAAACGACAAGGGTAAATATAAAATACTTTGCTGGCCAGGTTTGTGCAGTCGATGTGTCTTGTTGGCTTCACAAAGCGTTGGCTGTAAGCTTCAAGGAGTTTGGCGATGATCGCAGGTTTGTATTATTTAATATTTCATAAATATATTTTAATTTCTGCATTTAATATTCAGTCGCCAAATTTGTAAATTTATGCGAGCAATCTGCCAGCTTACAACTGTATTGTTATTGTAATTATTGTGCAAATTTGTATTTTGTAAGGGTCATTGATATATGCGAGTCTTTACTGAGAGTCTTGATGGCAAACGACGTGGAGCCATACATTGTATTTAATGGCTTGCCTCTCCCCGCCAAGCAAAGAGAAAACGAAAAGCGTACCAGGCAAGAATAACTCATACCATTTACACTGCTTAAATTATACTTGTAGATAAAATATGAGCTCTTCACTTCTTGGAGAAAATGTGCCTAAATATTTTTGGACGTATTTGTATAGACAGAGGACCAAAGATCGTGAAAATGCCACCTATTTCACAACACTAGGCGATGAAATTGCTGCGAAGAAAGCCTTGGTAAGATCTGCCGAAATTAGTAATGAATTAGTAAGAAAGTTGGTAAATGTAAGTCATATTTGTTTATTATTGACTTGTTCTTATTATTGACTTGTTCCCCATTTCAACAAAAGAATGTCATTATCTTGTATAGAATGGCGGCCATGTTGGTCCCCAAATTAATTGTCTGTAAGGGATTGGTTATGTTGGCAAGTCAAGAATATGTACTAGCTGCATGTCTATAGCAAAATAGATCTTTTAACTCATCAATGGCAATACTCCTCAACTGACGAGTAAAATCGTCTGGTATTATGTGTGTGTTATCAGCTTTCCCCACCCTGGGGACCCCGGGCTGTGGTGGGGCAATTTGATGGCTTTGTAGGGACTTTGGATGTAATTTTTACCCAAGATGCGGGGGAAATGTACGTGGGGTCTATGCACATTGCCCCGACATCTCGGGGAAATGAAGGGACTTTACAAATAAGTCATTGTTTTCTATTGTTTTTTTATATATGACCATGCAGACAACCAGGTATGGGGGTGGGGGAAATAGTGTGGCATTATAAATAAGTTTTTGCATAGGCCCCACTATTACCTGGGGTCCCCAAGGAGGGGAAAGACAATGAAACATGCATTAGACAGAGTAAAATACTCTGGCATTAGACAGAGGGCCTGCATTGTAGGTGAATCTGGCCAATAGACACTGAAAGATAATTTTGTTAACCCATAACTGTCAATGCCAGCTAATGAGTTAATAAGGATTTGTTTTGAAACAGATTTACTTAGTCCATTTTGACGTTTAGATTTGCTGTGAAATAGACATTCCCTATATAATGGCACCATATGAAGCAGATGCCCAGATTACCTTCCTTGTAAATAAAGGATATGCTGATTTTGCTGTGTCTGAAGACTCATATTTGCTTGCATATCAGTGTAAAAAGGTATATATAGAATACAGTTAGTTTTGACAGTGCTGGATTCATCACTAGGGAAAACCAGTGGGGAAAACCCTCAAACTGTTCAGTAAAGCTTTCAAATTAAAGTAATCATTACCTATGCAACAAAGCTGTGACCATGAAACTTAATTTTTTGCACATGAATAATAGACCTTTTCAAGCTTGTATTTTCTATGTAAGCAAGTATAAATTATCTATTATGATATTTCAGGTGCTGTTTAAGCTACAAACAAATGGGACAGGTGACTTTGTGGAGCTGGAAAAAGTCTTGAAACATTTAAACCTAAATGCTCATAAGTTCACTGACATGTGCATTGCTGCTGCACGAAAGAAAGACTTGTGTCAAGAAAATTATGTTGCACAAATGAATAAAACGAATTCCCACCAGAGCTAACAACCAAATGTTTAAACAAATGTTGTAATAATTGCTTTTGAAGACGTTCTGACATTGTACTGTATTTTGAAAAGAAGAGATGAAGTTTTGAATTGTATCTCCCAAGGATGCCCTAGTTGCTTTCTGGGGTGAACAGCTAAAAATCGGTGATAAACATTCATTTATTTCACTGGTGGTCCGCTTTGATGGGGTTGAATTGGAAACAAATTCTTTGGAATTGGTTACACTGGTAACATAGTCAATATTATAGAATTCCTCTGCATCAGACAATGTTGCAAACTCTTTAACCAAAAATTTTGAGACTTTACTCCTACATGATGAGCCTACAAAAGTAATTAAATTCATTAAGTACTGATTGAACAACAAGCAAGTTCAACTCCCACTCCCTATTACTCTCATTTTCAACTGACTTTACACAGGAGGTTTGAAGTTCTGCAAGTTTGTTACCAACTTCGTATTTACGTATGAAACCTCTGGTGTAAAGATACCAATTGAAACAATATTATATTGTTGCATGTATTTTATAGAACCCATTGAAAATTCCATACTTGTTATAAAAACACATTGGGCACCTGTTGCCAGATGGGCGATGGCCGATGGTTGCACTTTTTGCAACTGCTCCAGCCTATATTTATGTCTAAATACCCCTAAGAGTGAGAATCTTTTCCAATGTTAACTGTACAGAAACCTGCAATATACCATCTATACAGACTGCAAAATACAAGCTATAACAATAATTTTATGAAATCATATACAACTGGAGATGGAAATAACCAACCTGTTCGAGAAGCACTACACATTTTATTAACAGATATTGCACATTCATTCCAAAACTTCATGTTTTTTGTTTTCGGCCATTTATCGGTGTGTGCACCATCCCAATACAAGCATATGTGCTGAACCAATGTAGCCAATTCTGAAGTCACCCAATTATAATTGCCATTGACACATTTTAAACGAGATACAATGACACGCAAAGTTTGATTTGACTTCATAAACAACTCTGCGATTGCTGGCATTTTGAATTTTTATTATGCTACGCGGGCGTGCAAGATGGCCTTTTCTAGAAAAATGGAAGTTTTTCAACCTGATTTATGATAATTAATGCTAATGTATGTTAACATAATGTGTCTTGTTTGGAAAATTCAAAAGCATTAGTAACCGCCAGTTTATTGGGCTTTCAAAAAAGGTATAGGTTTCGCAAAAATTTTGGATATTTCCAGAGATATCAATAGAGCAAAGACGTAGTTCAATTTTGGATGTTTTTCAGCTGGACAGGAAAGAGTTAAACTAAGTTTTGTATGTACTTTATACCACACATTGTATTTGAGCAATCAAGCGCATAGACTTTTACACATTTATCAATCGAAATTTGAATATGTTTCAATTCAGTGAAAAAGGAGGGGGGATTTGGTCACATTTGATCACACATCTCTTTCTGAAGGTCAGGCTTTTGAACATCCATTTAAAAAAATCAAATCCCCCACCTTTTGCCCAACTACATTGCTGGCACCATTTGTTAGGCCATCATCAGTTCTTACATTGAGTGCAATTTCTGTTCTTTCACCTTCAGCAAGTCTTAATTTTGTTGCTAATTGTCTTGTGTTTTTTAAGGGCACATCAGGAATTCGCCTCATTATTTTATCTCTTAGCTCTGCTGAATTAGCTCCAATAACACTGTCCTGTGCTTTGACATTATATTTTCTACCCATTGATGCCTGATAAACAGTTTCATTTCAATCGTCAACCATAATATTTTGTATGAACAGTCGAGGAGCTTCTCTTCCGCAATTTTTTTCATGAACACATCTTTCTTTCGTTTTAATGCTTTCATTCTCAGTATGTTTCCCTTCTATTAATCGTTTCAAAATTTCAGCAAATGCTTTGCTTTCTCTTTAGCTCATAATTTCATCGAGTTCAAACATTCTAAAATATTTCTTCCATAAATTATGGGCAAGTATGCTATATTCAGAATTTTGAATATTATTGAAAATATAACCATAAAACACAGGTTGTTACTGGAATAAATCTCCAATTGCAATTGTACTAACACCTCCAAAATTTTCCTAGCTACCCTTTATATCTTTGAGTCGATTATTGATTTGAACAGTGAACTCAACTCTGTAAAACAAAACTTTTACTTTTCCCAGTGGAGCATAGTTGCTCTTCAAAATTTGTTTTAAGAATGTATTAAACTGAAAGTCAAAATGTCTTGCACATGTAACTGGGTCACTTTGAATTTATCTCCATTTTTCATTCCAGTCTAAGTTTCCTAGTTCAATATCAGTGTAGTCTTTATGGTCAACAAGTTTGCCAAGTATTTTTAGCAAATGAATCCATTTTGTTTCAGATGATGAAAAGCTGCAAAACACTGAGGCTGGACCTAATTGTTGAATCATAGCAAACAAGTCTTTTTTTGCATTTTCAAAATATGGTAGTGACCCTCTTAGTGCTCTAATGAATTTGTAACCTTTCGTCATGGTGATGAAGTCTTTCCAAATCACATTGTTGTTTTAATTGGCCTGCAGTTAATGTGTGATTCCCTTGATTGTATTTTCTTAATGGCATTTGAGATTTTCCTAACAGCATCTTTATTTGCATTTTTTTAGTTTTGAAAAAAAATATTTTCTACACACATAGCTGCGCTTCGCTCAGATCTCCTCAACTCTGACTTACATATTTTACTATAGTAATTAGCACTAACTAACCTGTGTTTGTCTTCAGGTCTTTTTACAATCAATGATTATAATGATTACAATGATTACAATTAGCTTCGAAGCTATTTAAAACACTTGAATACTCGCGTTTTATCATATATAAAATGCTCGCGCTGCGCGCTCGCATTTTAAATATGATAACACGCCCCTTCTCGTGTTTTAAATACTACATAAAATCTAAAATCAAGATATAAAATCTTAAATGAAGATATAAAATCTTAAAATAAGAATAAATATCTTACCTAGTTTTTCATTTTTGCTGTGTAATCATTCTAGAGAGCGGTCAATAAAGGTTGGGACACACAAGGCGACAAATCGCGGGGACATGTCGCGGGGATCTGCTGCAGCGAGAAATCCCTTCATATGCACCATGCGAAATATTGTCGCGAGGTTAAAATGTTGTCCTCGCATCATGTCCCCTCTTATGAACAGCAACTAATCCATGCGACAAATTGAAATAAATCAATCAAATAACGTTATTTTATTTTCCTTTTCCTTCTCTGGCATGTTCCCACCTGTTCTCAACAGTTTAAACGTCTCCGCAACATGCCACGTGATTTGTTGACTCGTGTGTCCTAACCTTAAAGTGGTGCCCACTGTGAAAGATAAACAATATATCATCTCTATAAAGGATAGCGATAAGATAACGGCCCACAAATTAAAGCAATATCACAGAAACTTTCAACAATTTATGTGTAAAAATAATATTACAGTAAATATACCCATGATTAAGAACTTAATTATGCCATAGACCTGTATATAATTTAATTTTTACTTGCTGTTTTATTTAATTGCAGACATTTGAATAACAACGGTATATCTGCCATTCCTGAGAACTTGTTCAAGAATACTCCGGGCCTTCTGTATCTGTAAGTATCAGATTTTTAATATCAATAATAATAAAGGGAACTTTATTCAAATTCTTTATATAAATATATATACAATTATAAATCTCACTAATTTAGGTAATTTATAATTGACTACTTGAACCTATTTATTATTTACAAACTATATAGAAAAAAAGAAGTTAATTTAAAATGTATCTTTAAATGTTCAGTAATTCCGGATTTGTCCAGTCCTTATTTCTGCAAGAAAATATATAGTATGTTTGATTTAATCGCGATAGACGTAACATGCCGGGCACAAAAGGCGCCAAAATCGCCGGGGTTTTTCGTGGTATCCCGGCCATTTTGGACGAGTAATGAAAGCGGGGAATTGGAAACTAATTTACGATCGTACCCGAAAGCTATGTTTTAGGCTCATCGGACCGCGATCGGTTAAATCCGATCAAAGCTCGACTTATGTAGAATCAAAATTCACGTTATGCCCTCCATTTTGATACCAAACTTGCTTGTACTTTGCGAAGTGGCGACTCGTTACAACTCTTCTAATATTGACTATTTTTACATCATGGAGTAGCTGTATAGAAGAGGCAGTTTTGACCCTTGTTTTATTTTCGTTATTTTTGGTTTAATATGATGAATTCTTTCCAAGAGGGATAGTTCCAACCTTCGCCTGAGATGCCTTCTTTTTAGATTTTTTTGTTTGCGTCACAACGCTGTGAATTCATGAACTTTGCTTGCGGACTTGGACGACTTGCGGCGACAATGGCTCGCTTTAACGTTGGTGCGTTTATGACGGAAAGGAAGTATATGCGGGAGAGAGTTGTTACCAAAAATCAGGAAATGCTGCTCATTCGGTTAAGCAGAGCACTACAAGTTGAACAACAAATCGCTTGATCAATAATGGTCGGCTGTCAAGGAGATTTGATGAAAAGGTAGCAGATAACTCTAGTTTTTAGTTGTAAATCAACTGTCGATGGGTAGGGTACATAATATTGAGTCATTGACTTATTTGACTGAGCTTGAGATAACCCTCTGGTCAAATCCTATTTATATACTAATTCATTGATATGGATATTATGTAGGATTTAAACTTTTCAAATTCTCCTGATTTATTTTGTATAACTTATGATATTCATAGTCATAGACATACAATAGTTTACCTTTGAAAGAGTTGATGTAACACTTTTTTATAATAAAAATAAAATCAGTGTTTACAATTCACTCTGGATTTTTGTATTTTATACTGTAGACATTTATATACTATATGCTGTATAAAATGTTAGGACTGTTTACCGGAGGCCGGCCTGACTCCAGGTTGGACTGACTTTAGATCAGTCTCGTGTAAACAAAAGTAAGGCATACAAATTCATGAAGATCTGGGTTTAGGTCAGCCTCGTGTAAACAAAAGTACAAATTCAGGTATGTCTGGGTTTAGGTCAGCCTTGTGTAAATAAAAGCTAAGGCGAACAAATTCATGCTGGTCTGGGTTTTGGTCAGCCTTGTGTAGACAAAGCTAAGGCGAACAAATTCATGCTGGTCTGGGCTTAGGTCAGCATTGTAAACAAGCTATGGCGAACAAATTCATGCTGGTCTGGGCTTAGCCTTTAGGCCAGTCTTGTGTAAACACAAGCTATGGCGAACAAATTCATGCTGGTCTGGGCTTAGACGTTAGGTCAGCATTGTGTAAACAAAAGCTAAGGTGGACAAATTCATGTTGGTCTCGGTTTAGCCTTTGGGCCAGCCATGTGTAAACAAAAGCTAAGGTGAACAAATTCATGCTGGTTTGGGTTTAGGTCAGCATTGCGTAAACAAAAGCTCTGGTGAACAAATTCATGCTGGTTTTGGCTTAGCCTTTAGGCCATCCTTGTGTAAACAAAAGCTAAGGTGAACAAATTCAGGAAGGTCTGAGTTAATGCCAGCCTTGTGTAAACAAAGCTAAGGTGTACAAATTTATGCAGGTCTCGGTTTAGTAAACAAAAGCTAAGGCTAACAAATTTAGGCTGGCCTGGATCTGGGTTTAAGTCAGCTTTGTGTTCATGTAGGCAAACAAATTCAAGTTGTTTTGGATTTAGCCAGCCTTGTGTAAACAAAGCTAAGGCGAACAAATTCAGGCTGTCTGGGTTTAGGCACGGTTTAGGCCAGCCTCATGTAAAGTGTAAACAAAAGCTAAGGCAAACAAATTATAGGCTTGGTTGGGTTTAGGCCAGCTTTGTGTAAACAAAATAAGGCGAACAAATCAGGGTCAGCTGTGCAAACAGGTGGAATTACCCAATGTTGAGTTTTATCTTCTGCAAAACAGAATTTTTCAAGAACATTTTGCCTTTCTTTGAATAGTATTTATTTAAATTTGTTTGTATTGACCCCTTCTCAGAAATCTTGGCAAAGTTACACAAGTGGCAACAATATGCCAACAACAAATGTTCTGCCCTGCTGGTGAACAAAGCTTGATTAAAGCCTTCTCCGCCGTCTTGAAAAGTCTCTAGCCAATCTTTCAATCTCTCTATATCATATTCATGTGTATTAACTATTGTTAGAGACGGACGTGTTATAACCATTTTTAGGAAAACAATAAAAATCCAAAAATTATGTAAATGTAATGTAGAATATTATAATATTAGAATATGTAAATTTGGCAAGTAGGGCGTGTAGAATTTTTAACTTTAGCAAAAAGTCAGTATATCTCAAGCAGAGTTGGTTGCAATAAAAGTTCTCTACGAACAAATTGTCCTTCGAACAGGATTATGTTACTTGTAATTTGAATTTGTACGGCTAAAACCTTAACATGTCTTCTGACAGACATGATGAAAGCGGTGAGCGTACAAGAAGAATGACAAAGCCGCCAGCGCGACTTGGTGTTGACATGCAAGAACAAGAAATCCTGCGGAAGAAAGCTTCGAGAAAGGGAAAGCTATCTGCGTTGACCAGGTGTATCAACAAAGCAGTAAGGCTTATACAGAATAAGGGAAGGCGTACCGAAGTAAAGGCCTACAAACCATGATATCGCAGCGCCTGTTTCCCGAGATTCAAGAAATTAACCATGCGTTAATTGAAAACCTTGTGTCACCTGAGGAAATACAAGACGCAGAGATTTGGATTTCGCTAGCTCACGAATCTAAAGAGAGTTGCCTCGAAGAAATTAAAACTGATTTGGAAGAAAGAGCTGATGAACCTACATTTGAACACTTATCAACCAACACGGAAAAGGAACGCCAAAGTTCGATTCCAAGTTCTAAATCGTTGAATAGAACTTTATCAAATGAATCGAGCTCACATCGGTCGAGACTAGCGGCAATAAAGGTTCGGGTAGACGAACTTAAAGCCTTGCAAGCTCGTGAAGTTTGTGAGCGAGAGCTGCAACGAGAGCAAGAAGCTGCTGAACATCGCGTGCAACAAATCGTGTTAGAAGTGCAAATGAAGGCCTCAAATTCAAAATAAACCGCCATACAGGCCGCTAATCAAGCTGAGGTGAGCAAGTTAGAGTTGGCATTACTCCAACAAGATGTCGACCTTGACCGTGACGAACGACTAAAGGACCGCCTGAAAGATTTCGAAGATGTCTTGTCAGAAGGCAATACACCTCACTTCAAGGAGGAGATAATCCAACAACCCGCATTTATCCCAAAGGGTAATGACGCCTCAATTGTCAAACAAGAATTTAAATCTGTCAAAAACCCATTGACAATGGCTAACGACAATAGAAATGAATTAATTTCAACGTCGCAAAACGAAATTAAATCCCCAAGTCTTAAACCACTGTTAGTTAAAGGTCAACTATACCTTTTGAGGTTCTATTTTCCTCCGAAAGAGATATCATATAACTTTGTAAAAGTGAAGATAAAAATGAATTTCATGATATAGGGCAGGATTTATTGCGGAGTATTTCTTCGAATCTCTTGTTGCACGACCGTGTTATGAGAAGAATGGCACTATTACCGGTATGACGTCATAGTGTCATACTGGTAATAGGTTTATTGAAAAAATATATATTCCAGCGCTTGATATTTGGTTTGTCACTTATCACTCACCCAAGAGTAAACAGTATTCCAAATTTCACTAAAATAAAACCAAAATATACAGTATTTTCTCGCCGTATGACATCATTACGACATCACTTACCGGTAGTACCAGACTTTCTTCCGACGCGGTCGTTGTTCAACTAAGTTTAGCAAAAGGGTTGAAAACTCGATCTTTAACAGATCATAAAAGTAAAACCGAGTAACCAATTTCAATTATTTATTCGGTTTTGAATTGAACTTTTCGAATTCTAACGAAAAATAGAATAACCTGAAAAGGTAGTTGACCTTTAAAGAGAATCATGGTACAACAAAAGCAGCAATAAGTTCGGAGACATTTGTATCATCGCATGTATCATTCTCCAATTATGTACCACTACCAACTCCATTGCGACCAAAGTCAAAACCTTTGAGTCATCTATCAATACAAGCCACACCAGAATTTCCTAGACGTCCAGATACTGGCGCAGATTTGCCATCACTGAAGAGCGTCAATATCAACGGAAGTTTTGCCTCAGTGCCCGCACCTTCTACAGCTAAATATGAAAGTTTAGACGGTTGGATAGATAAGTTGGTTCCTTATACAGAAACGGTGATTTCTCGAGAAAATACCGTCGGTACATGATACGTCGGTACTCCTATGATTGAGCTGCTGCGATTCGGAGGGGAGGCTGTCGAATGGCCAAGATTTATCGAGAGATTTTACGAACATGTACATCATAAGCCTTTTTCTAACGACGGACATCGAATGACTCAGCTCCAGATGCATTTGGATGGAAATGCTAAGAAATTAGTCTCGGGCCTTGGCTGTGATGGAAAAGCATACTCGATAGCGTTGCAGTGGTTAAAACAACGGTTCGGTCACCCAAGCCTTGTTGCTCGTGCTTTAGTCGAACAAGTCACAAAGGGAGAAAAGATTCCGCATGGTAACCGCAATGCTTTAAGTTTATTCCATACTGATCTGCGTAATTGCATTTTTACGTTACAACGAATGAACTTTGAGGCAGATCTTTTCTACAGTGAGAATTTACGAATGGCTATTGCACGTCTTCCACCAAGACTACGCCGAAGTTGGTCCAAAACGTCCCAATTAATCCGTCGTCGAGATAAACCAAGTCTTACCCATTTTGAGGCGTGGCTGAATTTGGAGGTCGAGATGGCGTACGATCCAGATCTTCCAACAAACCACTGAAACGAAGAGAAAAAGAACCCTAATCGTCAGTTAGAATTCGAACTCTCTTTACGAAATCGGAAGTAGAAAACGAGAAATACGATATGCCTACCTTCAAGATGGAAGCGCCTTGTCCTCTTTGTACCCTGAATCATCATCTTGGTCGTTGTTGGAGTTATAAGAACAAATCTCCAAGTGACAAGCTGAACTTTGTAAAGAACAAGAAACTCTGTTACAACTGTCTACGACCAATACATGTAGCCGAGAAATGTTCGTCCAAGTTTGTCTTTTTGTGGAAAGAAACATCACTCCAGCCTGCATGACTCACCCCTAGTCACAAGCCAGTATTCCAAACCAAAGATGAAGTCTATAGCTGTTACATAGCCGTACGCAGGATTATTTTGGCAGGGGGGCAGTAAGACAAATTATGTGAAGTTTGTGTTCGCCGGGGACCTCTCTAGGGGGGTGTGGGGGCATGCCCCCCAGAAAAATTTTAATTTTGAAAGCTCCAGAAGAGCATTTCCGGCTATTTTTACGAGGAACATTCTGAAAATTTTTATCTGTAAGGTCTGGTAATATTTAGACTTTTTTAAAGATAAGCAAGCCCATTGTTAACGAAATAGACAGAACGCCATGTGTCTTGTATGTTCTCCACTCCTATTACTTATCTAGTAAAGAGTACGTCTTGTAAGTTTAATATCAAAACAAGTTTAACACGGGGTTATTTATACCACACGGTCACCGGTTCGCTCTTGACGGAATCAAAATGGCTGCATGGTCAGGATATTAAGCATACAGTACTGCCTAGAATTAACCTAACAGAAACCGCGGTTTACCGGGGTTCATCCGCGGATCATCCGCGGATCATCCGCGGTTCAACCTGGGTTCATCTCCGGTTCAACCGAAGGCGATCCTCGGTCGATCGGCGGTCGAACCTCGGTCGGTCCGCGGTTCAACCTCGCGTAACCTAACCGCAATATTAACCGCAATCGCATTTCGGAATATGTCGTTTATTTCCGAAGTTTGGCGTCGTTTGACACATGGTTTAAGTTCTGTTGCAGTTCGAAGAAATGGGAAAGTTGTCAAAATAATGAAATATGCTAAGTTACGGCAGCGATGTAGAATATTACTTATTTCAGAATATTATATCGTTTGCTATGAATTTGATAATATCGTTTGGGAGAACTTGTGGCAACTTAAAATAAATACTTGTGCATTATCACAGGGAGCCGTAACGTGAAGCGAGTTTATAAACAGCGAACTAGGAGTTTATTAGTGAAGCGAGTTTAACAGTAAAGCGGGTTTGTTTGGTATTTTTACACAAGAATTGTATTAAATCGCTATTAAAATGTTCTTATTTGTTGATTTTGTCGACAATCGGGACAAATTACAGACAACCAGACCAGAAAGGCAATGAGTCAGTGTTTACATCAAATAATTCGGAAGGCCGTTGACTGTGCGTCTCGCGGTAGTGATTTCGGTAGTGATTTGTTTTGACGTCTAATGTAGTTGTTAGGTAAAATCTTAGCTTGAAAATCGGCTACATGATAGATTAAAGGTTAATGTTCACAGTCGTTTTGAAAATTTTGTAATCGAAAGCTGTGGTAACTTATATATTGGAAACATTTTTAGTGGAGACCTTTCGTATCATCTGTGCCCCGACTTGAGTCGACCACCGGAAGTTAATTAGTCAAACATATCATCTGTCAATCTTTTACACAAAATATATAATCTGGAGGCCGTTTACACGAGACCAACCCGGGTCGACCCGTCTAATAATAATAAACTAACAATAATAAACTGCTGTTAGCGTTTACACGACAGCCGGGTCGACCGGGTTAATATATTCATGTAAACACGGGTTGACTTGACCCGGGCTCATGTAAAGTGTCGGCAATACGATACCCGGGTAAGTTTCCATTTTTCCGCGCCAAGCCGCAAGCATGGCAAGTTCGAGCGCTCGTAAAGAAAAAACTCCTCAATGGCAATGGCAGTGACCAGTGGTCATAGACTGCACCAGCGCTCGGATATATATTAATAACAAATAAACCCGCTTTATTGTTAAACTCGCTTCACTAATAGACGTTACGGCTCCCTGTGGCATCACGTTACCTGCCTGGTTTATCACTCAATCGCTATTCAATCCAATAAAAACAGTCCGACGATTCTACCGTAGACTTGCAATCTGCAATTTAGCGAAAAAACTGCCTTGCTATAGTACACTGCCCAATCTTTAACGCTTGATGATTTTGTCGTCTTATATGACATGTTGGCATATTGAATCAATATGATTTGTCGATTTATGCCCAGTCACAGGCAGTGAAAGGTAACGAGACTCATATACATACTCCAATTTAAAAGCTCTTGTTATATGACTGTGTTTCTGGAGCATTCTAACTCGCACAATTAATTCAACAAACAAGTAATTTACGCCGGAAATACGCGCGCCGATGTACGTTGCTAAAAATATTAACAGTTCACCACCTTTTCACTTTGACAAGACCCGTTTTTCCAGTCGTATTACTTTAAATTTTAAAGGTCATACTCTGATGGACTCCTAGGCTCGAAACGTTAGTATTTCGTGACTAAAAATCTTGGCAGTTTACCACCTTTTCACTTTGCAATTTGTCATTTACACTCGTTCTTAATAACGACACACAGCCATACATGTGGTTGAAGTAAGAATCAATATCATACATAAATAATGTAGTTTGACCAACTCAGACAAAACACTCTTACAATAATGTATAAATCACCGTTTGCCGACACAATAGCGTCCAAAATACTCATTGAATAGATCTAATTTCATTTGCTTTCGTGTTCTTACGATCGGGCGAGATCGGAATCCGAAGTGTACGGTCGCCAATACTCTTGCGGTTGCGGTCGAATGTGTGGACCGCAACATCACCGCAACCGAACCGCAACCGAACCGCAACCGAACCGCAAACGAACCGCAACCGAACCGCAAATGAACCGCAACCGAACCGCAAATGAACCGCAACCGAACCGCAACCGCAGTGTTAGGTTAATTCTAGGCAGTACTGTAAGTTGAAACCAAAATATGCATTGAAATTTGAAATTTTCAAGACGAATTATTTATGTTTGCGCTGCATTTCAGCACTCAAATTAAATAATTGTCTGAATACCTATAATAAATTGATAATCAACCTTATAAAAAAACAAATCTTGTTTTTTCTAGGGGGGAAGTTGCCCCTGCTGCCCCCCCGCTGTGTACGGCCCTGAGCTGTTAGTACGGATAGTACCGACGCTGATGAATCTGTGGTCGCGACAACACAAGTTAAGAAAGCAACACAGCCTCCTAGCAGCACCAAAGTGTTCATACAAATTGTACCCGTCAGAATCGAGAATGCTCAAAGGATGCCCTTCTAGATCCTTGTTCAGAAGCTACTTTGATACGAGAAGACCTGGTCAAAAAACATTCACTAGATGGTCCATCTAGAAGTTTATCTATAGGAACTATTTTATCGGATGGAGAGAGTAAATCTTCCCGTGTTGTCAAGTTCAAAGTAAGTCCGTCAACAACTTCAGTCCCGTCAGTTGAAATTCCAGTGAATGAAGCTTGGACAGTATCGCATCTAAATGTTCGCTCGCGTCGTCAACGCCTTACCAAGAAGTCTTGTTATTTGGATGGTTTAGAATTTCCTGATATAAATTCTTCAGAGGTCGCCCTGTTAATCGGTGCTAATGTTCCCGAGGAGATACTAGCTCTGGAAGTCAGACGTGGTGACAAATCTCAACCTTTGGCAATCCGAACAGCTCTTGGCTGGACTCTTCTGGGATCCAATGCCGATACAGTTGATCAAAATGACCTGTATGCAGCTGCAGCCGTTAATCATGTTTGCGTTTTTGATGAGAGGCTTCATCGAAGGGTTGAAGATTTCTGGAGAACCGATTCTTTTGGTTGTTCGTTCGAAGGAAAGATCTCTCGTTCCATCGAAGACCAACGAGCTCTGAAGAGCCTTGAAGCAACAACCAGGAACACGGGTAATCGCTATGAGATCGGTATGCTGTGGCGTTGTGAGCAACTGACATTACCGTATAATCGGGTCGTAGCTGAAACACGTTTTGAAGACTTAGAGAAGAAATTTTGCCGCGATGAAGAACTCACAAATACATACACGACTATTATTGATGGATATCTCGAGAAAGGGTACGCCAGATTGTTGAGTCCCGAGGAATCCATAACAAGTGGGATCTTCCACATCATCCAGTTCGTTCCGCACGTAAGAAGCTCCGAGTCGTTTTTGATGCTGCTTCAAAATTCCGTGGAACAAGTATAAACGATCAGCTGGTCACAGGTCCTGACCTGCTCAACAATTTGATTGTAATCCTTATTCGTTTCCGATGAGAGAAAATAGCAGTTATGGCCGATGTTGAAAGTATGTTCCACCAGGTTCGGGTAAAAGAAGCTGATCAAACCTCTCGGCGATTCCTATGGCGAGATAAGATCCGCTCCCGGTCAGCCTCTTAATACCTATAAAATGCAAGTTCATATCTTATGTGCGAAATCCTCACCATGCTGTGCAAGCTATGGTCTGCGACGAACAGCAGCCGACAACGTAACAAGTTACGATGAAACTGTCATACAAACAGTTTTGCGAAGCTTTTATGTCGATGATCTACTAAAGTCTGTTCCGACTAAAGAAGAAGTTATTAAATTAGCATTTCAGCTAATGGAACTTCTTCAACGAGGCGGATTTCGTCTAACCAAGTGGATTAGCAACTCTCGCGATGTAATAGCTGCACTGCCAGAGTCAGAGCTTGCCACTTCCTTGGTCGATCTCGCATGTGAAGACCTACCAGTCGAACGAGCTCTTGGTGTATCTTGGGATATTCAGAAATATGAATTCAAGTTTAATGTGTCCTCCATGACCGGTGGTAATACCAAAAGAAATGTATTAAAGTTGGTTAGTTCCATTTTCGACCCATTTGGTTTCTTGGTTCCGTTCATCTTCACGGCTAAATGTCTTTTGCAAGAATTATGGCGTTTGAAGCTAGACTGGGATCAGGAGGTAACTGGGAAGGAATTGGAGTTGTGGAAGAAGTGGAAAGCAGAGCTAAAGGACTTAATAGCTTTCTACTGTCCTTGTTGTCTAAAGATTTATCCAACAAAGCAAGTCACCTCGGTTCAAATGCATATGTTTGCTGACGCCTCAGAATTGGGATTTGCTGCAGTTGGTTATATCCGATTTGTATATTCTTTGGGTGAAATCTCGTGCTCCTTTCTCGCCGTCAAATCTCGTACTGCACCTCTTCGTCCATTAACCGTACCCAGATTAGAATTACAAGCTGCTGTTTTGGCTACAAGATTGAGTCTCGCCCTTTTAAAGGAGTTAGACACTTCTGTGCACGAAGTCTACTATTGGAGTGATTCGTATATCACTTTGCAATATATCTCCAATGAAAGTCGGAGATTTCCTACGTTTATTGCCAACCGTACATCAGAAATTCACGAGAACACCCAACCACAACAATGGAACCACGTTCCTGGATTGCTTAATCCTGCAGATGATGGTTCACGTGGATTGTCTCCAGGCAATCTTACACCAACGCACAGATGGTTGCATGGACCCGAATTTCTCTGGCTCTCAAGAGAACATTGGCCTCCTCAACCCGAGAATATGAAATCCTTGGAAGTTGAGGATAAAATGGAACTAAATCCATTTGTTGCCGTTATCAAAGTTGGATGTCCAATAACAGATCCAACAAAATTCTCGACTCTTTCGCGTTTGTTGAGAGTTACAGCGTGGATCCAGCGATTTGTAGCGGCTACTCTTCACCGATATAATGCGGCCACCTTCCTAACATTAGAAGAAGTTGACAAAGCACTGTTGTATTGGATTCGTCATATTCAACGAGATAATTTCTCCCAGGAAACGTCAGTTTTAATAAGAGGAAAACCATTACCCAGTACAAGTCCTCTTTTATCCTTACAGCCATTCCTGAAAGATGGTTTATTGCGGGTCGGTGGAAGGCTAAATCGTGCTCCAATACCTTACGAATCCTGCCACCAAATTATACTTCCACGCAAGCATCATGTCACCCTCCTTATTATCACATATCGTCACACTTGTCTCGGCCATGTGGGACCAGAACATGTCCTCGCGTCACTTCGACAAAGATTCTGGATTGTTAAAGCAAAATCTCTCATCCGCCAGATTATCCACAGTTGTCTGACTTGCCGAAAGAGATTGCTGAAGCCAAAGATTCCATTGATGTCGGCCTTACCTTCATTTCGACTCGCCGTCGGACGTCCTGTTTTCAGCAACACTGGAGTGGACTACTTTGGCCCAATGACAGTGAAAAGAGGAAGAGGAACAGAAAAACAATGGGGATGTTTATTTACCTGCCTCACCACGAGATCAATCCATTTGGAATTGGCTGGATATCTTAGCACTGATGTGTTCATACTTGCTCTCCGACGGTTTATAGCCAGAAGAGGAACACCACAATGTATTGTGTCAGATAACGGAACGAACTTTGTCGGTGCTGATAGTGAACTTCAACACTGCCTTTGTGTGTGGAATCAAAAACAAATCCACGACACTTTATTGCAAAGAGGAATTCAGTGGAAATTCAATCCCCCCTCAGCTCCCCACTTCGGCGGTGTGTGGGAAAGAATGGTTCGATCAACCAAGAATATTCTTTGTCAGATACTCGGCAAACAACGCGTTAACTCAGACACTTTACACACTTTATTTACAGAAGTGGAGTCTGTACTGAATAGTCGCCCCCTCACGCCAGTTAGCGATGACCCTGACGACTTCGAAGTCATCACACCAAATAATTTTCTTCTTGGTCGTGCCAATCTGAACACATCTCCTGGGGTCCTTTTTTATGCTGAAATTTGCAGTAGAAAGAGGTGGAGACAAGCTCAAGTCATGGCTAACCATTTCTGGCGTCGTTTTACTAAATAGTACTTGCCACGAATCACATGCAGAAGTAAATGGAACTTAGAACGAAGTCCTCTAAAGCAGAACGACATCGTGCTCATCGCTGATGATAATAGATCCCGAGGATCATGGCCTTTAGGCAGGATAATTAAAATTATGCCAGGTCCTGACGGTCGAATTAGGACGGTGGAGATCAAAACCAAAACAGGTATTTTGAAACGACCCGTCTCAAAGCTTTGCCTCTTGGAAGAGGCTCATTGAGTGAAAACCTTTATTTAATTTGTCACTGGGGTGGCTATGTTAGAGACGGACGTGTTATAACCATTTTTAGGAAAACAATAAATAACCAAAAATTATGTAAACGTAAATGTAGAATATTAGAATATTAGAATATGTAAATTAGGCAAGTAGGGCGTATAGAATTTTTAACTTTAGCCAAAAGTCAGTACATCTCAAGCATAGTTGGTTGTAATAAAAGTTCTCTACGAACAACTATTTCAACTTCGCTAAACTCTACCATGCCTTCAGCTTCTTCATAGGGAAATATCGTATACATTAATTTTAGCCGCCATCTTTAAGTACAAAGTCCAATTTTGATACGGGAAACCGCAACCCAAAAATACCGACAACAAACAACCACAGCGATTTTGGCACCTTCTGTGCCCGGCGTGGACATAATTCTCCTAATACGATAATTTTGGTGTTTGTTATCAAAACCTAGATCGCTCAACATATCTAAAAAGGTATGACATTCTTTTGAGAAAACACCTAAGGAGCTTAATAATAATAATAATAATAATAATAATAATAATATTAATAATAATAATAATAAAATAATAATAATAATAATAATAATAATAATAATAATAATAATATTAAAAAAAATTAAAAAAATTGTGAAAAAAAAAAAATAATAAAATTTAATATAAATTTAATAAAATTTAATAATAATTGTAAATTGTAAATTGTAAAAAAAAATTGTGTGCTGAAATTGTGTTTGAGCATGGTAAGATGGTGAAGGGAGAAGGATTAGATGTGTTAGATGAGAGAATGCGAGCCTTGAATCCAGATGAGAATGAGGTGTACAAGTTTTTGGGATGTGAACAGGCAGATAAGGTAGATAAGGGAAAACTGTTGGAAAGAGTAGAGGGAGATGGTGAAGAAGATGGAAAGTCCTGTCCATTTAGAATTATATGACAAGAGCTTGGTTAGAGCTGTGAATTGTAGGGTGATACCGGTAGCAGGATATGCAATGAATATATGCAGATTCAGTAAGGATGATTTAGTGGAGCTTGATATGGTTGTGAAAAGGAAACTCAGGGAGGAGAAAATGCATGGGAGACAGGCTGGTGATGAAAGATTGTGCCTTCCCCGTAGAAAAGGTGGAAGGGGAATAAAGAGTATGAGGGACTTGTATAAAGAAACAAAAGTACGAGTAGCATGCTACATGGCAATGTCAAGGAGCAGGTGGATAGAAGTGGCATGGCTAAGAGAACACGGGAACGAATATTGTTCAGTAAAGAGAGAAGCAGAGGATGCAATGCGAGAGGCTTTGCAGGAAGTTAACTTTGCATGCGGAAAAATTGAATTGAATGGTGAGCAGTTACAGGGGACCTGGAAAGATGTTTGGAAAAAACTGAAAATGTTGTTGAAACAAAAACTGAAGAAATGCGTACCGAGGAGTACCAAGAAAAGAGATTACAGAGTGAGATTTACCGTGGGCAGGATGAAAGATGCAACCAGTGGTTGGAGTGCAACTTAGACTCGAGAAAGACAGCGGTGGTGATAGAGGTACAATAGCAAATGGTGGAGACTAGAGCCAGGAAGCATTGAGAGGAGTAGATGTCGAGTCAGATAATTGCAGGTTATGCTCGTCAAGGAGAGAAACAGTACACCATTGGTTATCTGGTTGTTCAGTACTCGCTGGCAGTGAATAATTGCGGATACATAACAAGGCACTGATGGTGTTCGCGGTAGAATGGGCAAAGGGAAAACATTACTCGAAGAGAACGCAATATGGTACAAAATTACATGGCAGTAAGGAACAGTACTGGAAAAACAGGGAAAGAAGCTTATTTGGGACTTTGAGTACCGTATGATAAAGACCACCTCCGCCAGAAGACCCGATTTGACATTGGAGGACATAGAGGAACGTAAGATATGGTTAGTGGACATGGCATGTCCGTCCGAGTCAAACATCGAGGAGAAGCTAAGGGAAAAACGAACTAAGTACCAGCAATTGGCATTTGAAATTCGAGAAAGGAGACAGGGCTATACAGTTGAATTCATACCGTTTGTTATTGGATGTTTAGGAGGAGGAATGAAGAAGTTAGAAGAGCAAATGGCCAAGCTGATCCCAGAGGAACTGTGGAGATTGCCAACAACAAGAGAGATGCAGAAAATTGTACTGATGGAAAGTGAAACTATTGTAAGGAAGATCATATCGGGGATTGTACAGCCAGAGTTATTGTAACGTTGTGACTATGTCAAATGCTAGCACATTTTGGTAGCTTATTAGCCACTCCCAGTGTATGTGTGAGGGGTGTAGGCTGTGGCCCGCCTTGAGTAGGGGCTATTGATTTAAATGATAATAATAATAATAATATTTAGTAAGCACGATCATCGCATTAAAAGTGAATTACAATGAGCTTTTCATTAGGACATTAACTAGGAATATAGTAACTAGGCTGCAGATATATTAAAAAATACACTTACACCAAATAATGTATAAAACCTACGAAACAAGGGGCTTGTCATAAATAATAATACAAACATGACTAACTAATTTAGATTTGCACACTTTACTGATCCCGATCTCAACATTGAGATGGTACTTGGAAAATAAAACAGCGTTTGTACCTTTCAGTTAGTTCTGCATGTTAACGAAGTCCAAGTGTTCCTAAATTATGACTACATATATATGCGCACGTTCACCAGCCTGGCTTAAATGTTGAGAAAGTGGGCCGCATATTGCAATTTTCGTGATGATCTTCACGTAGAAGATATAATATCTGTCATCCAGCCTTGGGAAATCCAAGTCTTGTAGTGATTTTCGTACGAACGGCCAGGTTGGATAATTCTCAAAGCTCGTTTTTGGACTCTCTCCCCTTCTTCCGTGGCGCAGCATGGTAGACTGTTATGTCACACTATACAGCAGGAGTTGGTTGTTGAAAGCCTGGATAAGGTATCCGGTGCATAAATCCATCGCATAAATCTGCTATCCAGTGGATAGTTATCCAGCGGATAATAAGCGGCTGTTTGAAGCGTGGATAGCGGGGTGGATAACTAATAATAAATATAAATAGATTGCACTAAAACTGCCCCCAGCTGATTATCCTTATATTGGTATTTACGAGATAATCTACATTTAAACAAAGAAATGCGATATATACCGTCGCGAAACGATAGAGCGCATCCATGATCGCCTAGATGTGTAGTTGATTTCACCCTCCATTTGACAACACGCAAGTACCGTAACATCTGGCGCGTATTAAACCAGGTTCAAAGAGCAACTTATTTGCCAATTGTCACCTAATGGTTTATACAAAGCGCATCTTCATAGCTCATAGATGTAAAGTTATTTACAGAATAATTTAATATATAGTCGTACCATACAAGTCAAATAATGGAATGATCGAAAACGTCGGCCTCTCCTCGACAACCGCCGAAGAAAACGTACCAACTACGCGATGATGACACGTTTATGGTGGACTAGGAGTGCCATTCACATTTTTAACATTTTTTTAGTATTGTTTACGTTTTTTTCTTTCTGTTTTAAAATAATAACAACAAAAAAATAAAAATAAAAATAAATAAAGCACGAAATAAAATAGTTTTATTTTCATATCAAAGTAAATATAAAAATATTTTAAAAAGCAATATAAATTAAATTTGTTTTAATATCATTCAAAAACGAAAGTAAATTTAAAATACCCTATGGCCTAGAAGTGCCACAATATACCATGATGCACGTTGCGTGCGTCCAACGCAGTAATTAAACATGGCCGCGGCATGGTCGAATTACAAAGCAAAAATTTCGAAGAAACGGTGCAAAACAAAGAAAGAAGACAGCTCAAACACTATCGAGGAATTAGTTGTTCAACGCTTAAGTTCCTCGGTATCAGGAAAAGCGAAAAATACACTCGTGTAGGGGCAAGAGAGGTCATTGCATTTGGCTACGATGAAGTGACCATAACAAACATCAAGCAAGCGTGTACAGCACATTATGGTAGTTTACTCGGCGATGACATGGAAGTAGACGTCTTGGCAGGAGAACAAGGACCTTCCTGTCAGTCAACGAAACATGTAAAAGATTTACGATTAATTTACATCAGATTTATCAAGTGGGAAACATTTGATATCGAAGCTACCAGTGTTATGAAATATGATGACGAGCTTGCAGACAGTGTGCACGTGCCTCCTGAAAAAAAATCCAAGAGAATTTTCATTTCCGACTCGTCCGGCTACGGTCAGGGACAGCATTTACGTGACAAAGAGGGGTAGGGCTAGACAAGAAAGACAATGTATCTAAATATCCGAAAAGCCTTTCGATAGCTGACATGTTGAAACTGGGTAAGGTAGTCAAAGAGTCGCCAGCAACAGTAATTGAAATTTCAACCTTTTGTACATCCAGTATGTCATGGTCCAAGGTGACACAGAATGTAGAATTCATCATTGAATTGTAAGTCATGGGTGGTTAAAAAGTTTCTGCCGAAAACCCTTGAAACAGTTGAAGCTCTGGAACAAACTCCAGAAGAGCATGCCAGACGTGTTGTGCAAATGCATTGTTTAGCTCGTTATTTTGCACGGCAACTTGCAGAGCGGATTGCAAAGGAAAGTGCGACTGATGAATTTTGAGAAAGTTTTGTTTTCAAGAAAGTCTACCTTGGTGTCACCAACACTGGGGAATTGAAGAGTTCATTGATGGCGAATTCACCAAATACGTTAATAATACAGGATTTTTTTGTGTTCCAGAAGACAATGTGATTGGTAAGAAATCAGAAACATTTGTACATTTCTCATATGAATTATCCAAAGGAAGGTTAATGGTGGTTGATATTCAAGGCAGCAATTTTATTTTGTATGATCCTGAGATTGCATCAGACCAAGCAGTTATTGATAATGAACTGTTATTTTGTGCTGGTAATTTGAATGTTGTGGCAATGTCAAATTTCAAATCCCAGCATAGGTGCAACAAGTTTTGCAAGTTATTACACTTGAATGACTTTTCTCGTTCCGAGTGAACATTGTTATAGAACAACGTACAGTTAAATTTGAAACATTTATGTTGAGTTCTTGTTTTGTTTTTCTTATTTAACCTTATTAACCTCAAGATGGTGCCCATTGAGGCAAACTTAGGGTTGTTGGATTGGTTAAAGTGACATACACTGATGAATGTAATTTAAAAATAGTGGTTTTGCAACCCATCTTCAGTACCAAGATTGTTGTTAATGTTTTATATTCAAGTGTATGCAAGCATTAATCACTTTACATTGTAATGAACAACTGTTAAGTCTGTTAAATCCCTCTGTTAAATCATAGTCCCTATAATACAGTGTCTGGAAACGCTGCAAACTTTTCAAAAGTTTTTCTAGTCATGTGTGTTGGTCGATGTTGAGGTTGCACTGAGAGTGCACAATTTATCTGTTTTACAAATTTTAATATTCAGCTCCAAGGATTTAATTGGCCACTTCCATCATAATGCTAAGAGAACAATGTGTTTACTGAGCATGAATATGCACAAATGTGAGCAAAAACCAAGAACAAAAGGTTTTAGATGTGTTTCCAGACACTCTGTTATAGGACCATGGTTAAATGGTATTGTAATATGGTAGTTCATAGAGAGTTCAAATTAGCAGTGTGCAATATGCAATTTGCACACTGTTTTGCTCAAACCAAAGAAAACCTGATATCACTTTTCAAAATGATGTTCTAAGATTTCTTAACCCACTCCTAAACACAACAATCGTCGTACTTTATTATTTTACTATGTCTAATGCCGAGCAATTTTACTCATCAATGGGAGAGCTCCTGGACAATCAGGAGTGAAAGGGTTAACAAGTACACGATAAAGTCGCCTCAGATGCAGCATTGTCTAACAATTGCATATCATTTTCCATTAACTAATTCAAACTGAAACCCTGAGTTCATATTATGTTTATAGCTCAAAATATAGTTCAAAATATTTGAACTTTATTATTATTTATTATTTATATTATTTATTATTATATTATTATTTATTATATCCCGGAAAGCTTATCTTTAAGAAAAAGTTAAGCATTAACACAATCATTTGCTGCAATTTCACTTGCAGCAGGAATATATTGCTGGAACTGTTTGCGACAGTCATTTTCTAAAAAATCTTCTGGGCATTTAAGTACACCAGACTGTGAAGCTGCATCTTCCAGGTCATCTTCAGTAACTTCCAAACATTGGGTGGTAAAAAACAATACATTACGTGCACCACATGCTTCTAGATTGTAATGAGCTGGAAAATTATAAATGTGGTCCGGTATTCCATGTGGAAGAAAAGTCTCTTTTTGTGGTCTGATCCTGTGGGTATTCCACATATACATGAATGTTTGCATCTCCCTCTGCAAGACTGCGATGAAGATGAATGCCAATATTTTTCTAAGAAGATAAAATGTGAAATCATGATTAATATATACTGTATATATTAATATATACTTTTGGGGGGTGTTGCCAAAAAGCCTGTAATTTAAAATGTATAACTTAAGTATACCATCTACAGTGAATTGAAAATTGAGTTTCAATTAAGATGCAATGCTCCACATTTTTGGTACCCTCATGATAACTACATACCCCCGCAGTATATGAAGTGAAGCTTCACAGGCTAAACAAAAGCTTTATTTATTACATCATTGGTAAACCCACACCTGTGAAGTGAATCTTGAGGTTGATAGTGACCCTGATCTAAAAGCCACCTCAATTGTTCCTTATAATACTTTTCCAGGCGCTCATTTAAATCTCTCCACCATCTTTCTATCTATAAATCAGACATATGTACAAACAAGTTTTTACAGTTTTTGTATGAGTCAATCCAACTATGATCACCCCCTCCCCCCCTTTCCCAGGCCAAACCCTGGGAATTTGACATTTCAAAATTTTTTTGTCAAATTCCACATGGTGTGGGTAAAAATATAGTCAAATGCCCCACTGTCTGGGCTTCTCAGATTCCCATATTTTCATATTCTGGGCTTCTCAGATTTCCATAATTCCAAAGTTTGAACAATTGCATTACTATGCAAAAAGCCTTCTAAAATTTAATATCTTAAACTTCCATGGGGTTGTCAAGTCTAGTGGACAGATATTACACATTTCGTAGTGTGGAACCCCTGACAATTTTGTGCAACTGAGTCAAATAAATGCCCCAGCAGGCAGATATGGATTCATGTGAAATTGCTGCCTATGTGGAACTAAACTCTGCACAAATCCTGCGGGTCTGCCCAGGGAGGTGATCATATTTGGATTTGACTTGTACATTGGGTTGTTCCATAAAAGATCCATACCTCCCCCACAGAGGAAATTTGTGCCGTCTAGGAAGGGGGTAAATCTACAGTACTTCTAATAATAGTAAAATATAGTAGGACATGGGGGTCAACTTCCATTTTATCCATGGGGGAGGTCTGGACTTTTCTGAAATGACCCATTACTGCATAATAAGTTATGTGCTAGCAAATTGACTGATACTTACTTGATTGGATGTAGATTTGCCATAAATAACAGTATCCACAGGGTTAACACCATCACCATGATTCCTTCGCAGATATGCATGCAGAATTGTCATGTCACCCGTTTCTGTACCCTTGTCTATCCGTATTATAGATGCTATAACTCTCCGTTCATACAAATAGTCAAAATACCAACGAGCAACTAGTTTCGGGTTACAATTATCATTCCACACTCGTAACCAAAGCAACTTCCTACTGGCGGTGTCCAGACAACCATATACAGCCAGTGGAAAGGTGGATCGTTGGTAACCCATAAGTTTACAGTGTCCGTCGAGAGAATGTACCCAATCTACAACTTTAGTCGTAAAATGACCCTTTCTTTCTTCTTCAATCCAAGAGCTCGTCCTTCCAGGCCATCTTGATCTAGTTCTGTCATAGTTGCGTATACTACGTCTCGAGGTACATTTAGTTTATGTCCTTGCCTTATTTTTTGATGCATTGCTCGGTAACCCATCTGTTTGCCTGGGCCATCCAACTCTTTCCTTACTGCTTCTCTTATCTCGTTTATTGTCAACCCTGAGTCCGTGTAACTGATACCAAAATGCTTCAGTCGTCGACACAATGATCGCAAGCTCCAAGTATACTGATTAAAATCTCGCTTCATAAAATCGAGGATTTCTAAACGCTGAAACCTTGGTTCACATAAGTTGATAGTTTCTCTTTGAGTTCCCTGTCTTCTTGCCAATAATCGTTTCGAAAATATCTGGCCGCCATATTTGATTTCTAACCTGCCTAGCAGGCGCTGCGGGATCGGGAAAGTGGGAGTTTAGCGCAGTGCATCATGGTATATTGTGGCACTTCTACGCAATAGGGTATTTTAAATTTACTTTCGTTTTTGAATGATATTAAAAAAAAATTAATTTATATTGCTTTTTAAAATATTTTTATATTTACTTTGATATGAAAATAAAACTATTTTATTTCGTGCTTTATTTTTAATTTTTTTTAATTTTGTTGTTGTTATTATTTTAAAACAGAAAGAAAAAACGTAAACAATACTAAAAAAATGTTTAAAAAGTGAATGGCACTCCTAATCCACCATACACGTTCATGACACCCGAGTTTGAACTTGTAGATAAAGCAGAACCGAAAAGACACTTTAAAAAGAACACACATGCATTTAAAAAGAACACAATTTCATTTCGTTTATCTTAAGTTCCGTACTTGAAAGTTTATTTTCCGTTTGCCTCGCCTTTACAAGCATGGATTACATTTTGGATGAATTAAGTATCCGATCCTGTTATCTGCTGTCCATCCAGATACCTTTCCATGTCATCTTGCAGTTTCTGCTGAATTTCAGGTAAATTTGAAACCACAGCAGAAGCGCTTAACGTTTTATCATCCGCATAGATGTTCGTGAGATAATCTGTGGTGAATCTTTTATGAATATAATAAACAATAAATGGCCCAAGACCGAACATCTGATTAATCTAACATGTGATTGGACGCCATTAACAACAACCCACTGCTTTCTGTCTTTCATATACTGGATTAATAACTATAGGAGTAATTTTTGCAGTTTTCCACACTATCCGAAAATCACTGATATCAATACAATGGTTTATTAGAAGGCTAAATGGTAGAGTGATCGCTGAGGCAGCCACTTTCAAGATCTTTAGTCCAAGTCTATCAGCTCAGTAGCCTTGTGGGATGACATACACTGTGGGAGCTCATTTACCTTTTACTGTGTGATACGGGATACTAAACGGTATCATGTCAGTTCCATTCCGACAATTCTTGATAGGCTGGAACAAGACAGCTTAACTCTTTCCCTACGGGCGCAGTTAAAATGGGTCACTGAAGACCCGCAAAGTCGTCAATCGAAAAACATGGCACACGGTAACGCAAGATTAAAAATTAAAATTCGACAAGCGCCAGGAACATGAAATCCACGCACACGCCAAGTTTGATTTGATTTCATAAACAACTCTGCGATTGGTGGCATTTTGAGTTTTCAAGATGCTACGCGGGCGTGCAAGATGGCCTTTTCTGGAAAAATGTAAATTTTTCAACCTGATTTATGATAATTAATGCTAATTTATATTAACATAATGTGTTTTGTTCGGGAAATTTAAAAGAACAAGTAAAAGCCGGTTTATTGGGCTTCCAGAAAATGTATAGCTTTCGCAACAGTTATGGTTATTTCAAGAGATATCAATAGAACAACGTGGTCGTTCAATTTTTGATGTTTTTCAGCCGTAAGGAAAGAGTTAAGACAAGGTTGCCGGAAAGCTGTTTAGCAGTTTTACTGTTTGTGTATTAAAGTCTAAACTAGAAATACGTTATACGCAACCCCCCTCACCCGCTTATACTGTTGAAACTTTTAGCGTAGTTGCTAATTTACTACTGTAATACAGTACTGTAGTTCTTTTACTTGAATTAGGTATTAGCCCATTTATTTGCAAAACTGAATAAATTTGCAGTGGACAATATCTCTGAGAGCTTTGTGTTGTTTGAATTTAATTCTTCCATAGTTCTTCCACAATTCTTCATCAAACTAAATAGCATAAACTTTTTAAATGTTTGGGTGCAGTACCTGGCACCTGCACTGAACAGAATATAGTGGGGAAATTTACTGCTGTTTCTACCATAAATCACTAAGAAAGAAATTACAGTACTTGTCTCACACTATTGATGAGTCATCAAGACCGGCGAGAGCAAAACCTGGACCCCAGGACTGATATGTGTACCCCTCCCCTAAATTTCCATGAGATGTATGAATGATCCCTTAATTGCAAGTATATATTGTTAGATAACTCATACCTTTATAATGTTCTTGTATGTTACAGTAACGGTACAGCATAATATACAATTATTGGATGAGGCTGAGCATGATATCAAGAGTTATCCAGACCGAGGTCAATGTCATCTGGCAAAGCAGATAACTTTGGTCAATGTTATCTGCCAAAGCAGATAACTTTGATCGAGGTCTGGATAACTCTTATTATTATATACACAAGCTCTGGATATGAGCTATTCTGCAATCTGATTGGTTCCTCTACTAGTAGGCTATCAGCTCATATCCTACTAGTAGAGAAATCTAGCAAAATGGCTGCCAGATTTGCAGAATTAAACGAAGAAATTCAAGTTTTACTGGGAAATAGAACACCAAAATGCACACAGAAAGCAACCAAATTCGGAATGAAAGTATTTGACGGTAGATAGAACAATTAGATTTTACGAAAAGCTCTCCAATTTCATATTTTTAGAAAAACAGCGACGTTTAAAGTGGCGTTGCTAGAAATATTTTTGGCCTTCAAAAAATTAAATTTTAGCGTTTCTACTTGGTTTACGAATGAATGGTTTACGAGTTCAAATAAATTTGACAAGTACATAACAGAAATGTCCAAAACAAAGTTAAATTCTTGTTTAATAAAGCAATTTCACATTTCTGCTAAGGCAGAAAGATGGCTTGTAAATAAAAACAACAATGAAGTTCATTAGAGCTGCCATTTAGATTTCTCAAAAAACGTCAAACAAAGGTTTTAGCATAATTGGTGACCCTACCTTTGCTGAACCTAACCATATTCTTGAAGCTTTCGTCAAAGACTTGAGAAAGTCTGGCAAGATAGCTGGAGTAGTCAACAAAAAACCCATTTCAAAAGAGCAAAAGTCGGCCTCGGCAACACCGAAGATGTCCTACGGCAAAATCTTCCGTATTCGAGACTCAAGCATCAGCCCTGTCGAAACGATCCAAAAATACTTGAAGCATATAAATCATGCCTGTGAAAGTCTCTTTCAGCGTCCAAATGATTCAAAATGCAATAAGTTTGATGTCAACATGAACGGGGTTCGGTATTCAAACATGGCAGTCGGCGAAGCTCCACGACAAAAAGTACAGTGTTCAACTTTCACCATTGCAATGTGAACATTTACAACTGACTATGCTGAACTGTTTTTTTGAGCGGTAAAGTGGTTTTGCAGAGCGAAACTTTCTTCGTTCAAACTGTTTATAAAATGAATGCCTTCCATGAGTGATTGATCGGCGTTTCACTTTCACGTGACATAATTTAATTATTCATATTTTGTCTTCATTACGCATGACGGATGTTGAGAGAAAATTTAAAAATCTATTCAATTACTTGTATAATATAAACTTGCAATTTTATGTTGTTCATATCCAGAGCTTGTGTATATAATAAAACAGTTATTCCACTCACTCTCGTCGTATATGGCTGATAGCCGACTCGGCTAGCGCCTCGTCGGCTATCAGCTCATATACGACTCGAGTTCGTGGAATAACTGCTAATTATAATATAGCCATCCACTGTATATGAGCTGTTCTTCAATCTGATTGTTTCAGCTACTCACCGTATATCAGCTCATATACGGTGAGTAAATGAAAGCAATAAAAATAAAAAATGGTTGACCGTTTTTCTCAGCTTGATGAACAAGAAATAAAAACCCTTCTTGAGAATGCAATACCACTGATAATACCAATGAAATGGAATGAAAATATTTAATGATAAGTAAAGCAAACTAAAAATTAGCCTTTTTCAACATAAGGGGTGGATTTGAAATTAAATTTGACATGAAACGACTGAAAGAGAAGAGAGAAAGGTAGAAATTAAATTAATTACATTAAATTTTGAATTTGTTTACCTCTTCCAATTTTTCTGGCGGTTTGTACATCACAGGGATGACAAAAGCAGAAATAAACACTTGCTTTAAGGTGTTTCATACATCTGCTCTAAGGCAAGTTGACGGCTCGTATTTACAATAAAAAAGTTGACAAATTATTGAGAAATCCTCCCAACAACAAGCCATTTTCCATCTTTGACGACCCTACATTTACCGAAGCAAATTCAGTGTTAGATGCGTTCGTGAAAGACCTTAGGAAAACTGGGAAAATCGCCGGTTTGGTCCACAAAAAGCCAATAATCCAGAGGCAAATTAAGTTGTTGTTTGACAGTGGCGAATTATGTCCAGCCGACAGCACTGATCCATCACAATTGCTTCGTAGACGACGAGGAAGAGACAACCAGAGGAAACTTAAGCCAAATATGATGGTTTTAAGATCAACAGAGCAGACGGCAAGTTATATTTCGAGTTGAACCGGGAGGTCGCAGGTTCAATCCCGTCAACAAAAAACCACTAAGGCTAAACAAAAACCAAGGCGGTTTGGTTTAGCCTACGTCGAAGACGAGTCCGACTGGAACATCTTTGCCCAGCCAAGTTTCACAAAGCTTGTACTTTTTGTCCACAAAGCTTGTACTTATTGTCCACACGAATACGATGAACGTTCAATTCCCTCTTCGTTTTTATAAATACGAATGTACATAAATATAATTTGCAATACGCATGACGGAAGTAGCAGGACGCAAGCGCCATGGCGGAAACGTCATTTGTTTATGTCATTAGTATTTAATTATTGTGGAATTGTTAATAAATTTTTGGCTTATTATATAGTGGATGTCTATATTATAAAACAATTATACCATTCGCTCTCGTCGTATATGGCTGATAGCCGACTCGGCGCTTCGCGCCTCGACTCGAGCTCATGGTATAATTGTTAAATATCATGCGTAAGCCGAATGTAATAATTGTTTTATTAGGCCAAGTAAAAAAATAAAGTAGTTTATCGTCCCCGCCCGCATCCTTTTTCCGGCCACATCAAATTTTATTTTATTTTTTATTTTATTTGCATCGAAAATCTGTTTTGGGGGCCTTTTGTGCAACCTTTCGGCCATTTTCGTGCGTTTCGGTATCTTCCGTTATCTTTCGGCAACTTTCGGGACTTTTCGGTTCATTTCTGGTTTTACACGCCACAATTTGTTTTGGCACAATCTTGTATTGAAACAGTTGTAGAGAAATCCATTCAATTCTTCTTTGTGCTTGTAATACCACGTTAAATAGATTTAATATGTGTTAAAAATAGGTTTTGGTTGTTGATGGCCATTTTGGAGAAGCCATCTTGAAAAAAAAAAAAAGAAAAGCGCCCGCATTCTCCTTTTTTTCCAAAGTTAGGACGATAAACTACTATATTTTTTTTACTTGGCCTTATACATTGTTCAAGATAGTCTTACTAAAAATATACAAACAAATCTACGACAGGCATTTTTTATTTTGTAATTTTTGCACGCTTGGTCCTAGTGGCGTCGTATAGTACAAATGTATAGGCATCAATTTTGTTTTAATAAGACATATTAGGGATTTTAATCTTTCCTAATTCTGGACAAGAAATTAATCAGTTAATAGAAACCCTCAGATTGGTAGCATGCTAGTTAAGAAATGTCTTGAAGGAATTTTACCACCATTTCTAAAGAAGAATTTTAATCTCAATGAATCTCTTCATTGCATACATGTAGGAGCATTATCTATTGCCTTAATTGACAATACTGCATTTGTAGGATTGATACAACTTTCAAGTTATAATTAGTTTTTGTATTGTACATATATATGAATATGTGTAATACATTTATATTTGTAATAAATAATAATTGTTAGGAAACAGGACCCATCAATACCAGTATTAGCATTGAACAGGCTATCCTGTATTAATGTTATTGTATTATTCTTGTTATTTTTATTATTATTATTAATAATGCCTAAACTTTTCCCAATCGCAGAGTGTTGTCAGACTACAGTATGTGTATACCGGTTCCAATATTAAATGCACATATATAACCTATATTCAGGATGATATATGTCTCCTCAGTATTTTTAAATATAGTGTTTTTTGTTTACCCCTGGCCCATTTCAATGTTGATTTCTACACAGAAAATTGAAGCAGAAGTGGTTTCTTGCAATTAGGAACAACATTGCACAGCGCGGGGAAGGGGATTTTCTTGCTAAAGTGGTAAAAATATCTCGTTCAAGTGTGGATGATCTAGCTGACATAGTACTCGCTAGTTGTTCAATCCCTAACAACATTTCTGCTGACAGTGTCAACATACCCAATGTCAATACAATCCAATATAAGCTGTATTTTACATTGCAAGCCTAGGACCAGCCTTGTCCAAGCCTATCCACAGACACAATAATAAACTTGTGGTCCACTAGGCCTGCATCTACTGCAGGGCCGCCGAGAGACATGACGGGCCCGGGGGCATGTAGGCTCGCGGTCCCCTAAATGCCTCAGATGTCGGAGGTAGTTTATGGCAAATTCTGCACGGGCCCTGGATTATGGCCGGTCCCCGGGGAAGTTGCCCCGGTTAGCCTACCCTCTCGGCGGTCCTGATCTACTGTAGGCCTAACATGTTCCATATGGACATTCAACAAACATTCAACGTTTCGAGAGAAAGCCCTTCGTAATACTCAAGTCTCAAGACAATCAAATAGTTACTGTGATAAACGATAAGTAGTGAAGGCAGTGGCTATTCGTACGGTAGCAGTAAGGCGGTAGTCTTTTAGAATTCAACGAAATGCTAATCCTAATATCACCAAAATACTAAACCTACCCTAACAAAAAAAACTATTTGAAAAGGCATATTAATGTTTATCGAACTCGACCGGAAATCGCGGGTTGGGAACGAACGCCTTGTTTATATCTCCTGTATTACAAATATATAGACGCTTAAAAGTTAAAATAAAAGGCTCAACACACACTCACAGTTATACTAATTTATTTACCTGTATTCGTGTCCGAGCAAAGTATCCATAGGCATAGATGAGTCAGTTTCAAAATAAAACTTGCTCGTCCGTCAATACTACATTCTACAGTATCGGCGTGACATCAGTGTTTGTTCAAAACAAACATTACTGCATTCGCTGATTTTGTGCGGAATATGGCTTGTTTTGATGTAATTATATATTTTGTCGTTGTCCGTAGTCTTTCGACCTTTTGCTCCTCGGTTTCAACTCGGTTTTGCTCTTGCCGCCTTGAACGCCTTCCTCTTCCACCCCTCTTAATAGCAATAAATTGTTTTCAAACTCACTTTTTCAAAAAACTATATCCTTTTGGAAAAAAACACCTTTGAATACCGTTTCAATTTTTGCACTATTTACCAGGCACAAATTTTCCGATGTCGCGCAATCGACGGCCGTTGATGCATATAAATATACCTGTAAACTCAATTCTACTTTGCCTACCCAGACCCAAGCAGTCCCCGTGATAAGGGACTAAACGCCGGTCGATATTAGCACCCTCGCCCCCAGGCCTTCGACCTTCGCGCCGGGCGTGGGGATTATACAGCTTTGTCATTTTCGTTTTATTTGTAGCTATTTTGTCTCCTTCTTTCAACTGATTTACGGTGGCATGTTTCACACCTTGTGTGGTTCGGTTCTTTATAAGAGGCCACAGTTTTTAAGCTTGTGTTTATTTTCAGCAAATTCAGTATTAAAATATTTCTCTTTAGCAATTCTAATTAATTTGCAGTACCTGTTTTTAGCCTGTTTGAAGATAGCCCAATCATTTGGACTTTCAGATTTTTCTGCTTTTTCGATTCTTTTTCCTCGTTATCTGGTCATTAAGATCCCCGATGTACCAGTTTAGCCAGGCCCTTTTTTAACTCTCTTCTGTTTAATCGCTATTTGACTGCTACGTACATCGTTGAATATTTAAAACCAGCTCTCCATAACGTCATTCGTATCCTGTTTGTGTCCCACGGGAAGTTACTAAGTTCATTTAGTCAATTTCATTCTAGTCATGTGATTCAAATCGCTGTAGGTAAGGGTATTGTTGTGTTTCTCACTTTTCCCACAGTAACTGATCTTTGTAACGTAGAACTACCATTGCTGGAAGATGATCCGATATTCCAATATCCATTATGACAACATTTGTTATCCTTTCCCTATGACTTGACGATATATGATTTAGACACGATTTTGACATAGGTCGCGTGATTTCTTTCGCAAGTTGCGTTAAATGCAACTGTATGAGTTATTTTACTAACTGATGTTTGTTCGATTGATTAGCATTTAAGAGGTTGTCCCAAATTACTTTGGAACCAAGAGTTTGGTTAACCAACTCTTAATGATTAAAAACATTGTGTTCTAAAATACTTGAACTGATATTTTAACCGAGTAATTATCAATGTATATAAGCAGTGAATGATGTCATTATTTACATATTTTAATTGATTTAGCAAATCCAATTTTTTTACAATTCGTTTTTGGAATTACAGCTATTTTCAGTTGAACTTGAAGCTTGCATTAATTAGGGCGTTGTTTCATTGTTTGAAACTTGACGTTAATTGGACGTAACTTATTGTTACCAAGGGCAAAACGTGATGTTGCTATGGAGATTTGACAGAGTTTCAAAAAAGTAATTCTCACGAGAAACCTGTCATGGGGTCCAGATACCTGTTCAAATTAGAGTACAATCATGAAAAATTTGCAACATTTTTCATCAACCTCTTTGTTACAATTTTGTAGATTTAAATAATCACATAAAAGCAAACGTAAGATCTCTACAGTACGTAACACCAACAACGATTAGAATCCAATTGAGGGATGACGATGATGGAGACTACGTGAACTTAACTTATGGTGACCAAGAAATATTTAACGAAATGTTCGAGATGGCACATCCAGTTAAAGAGCGAGATTATAAAAAAAACATACATTTAAAAGTTTCGCAGCTAGACTCTCCTGTTCAAATTCTAAATACGAAGGATGCTGCCGACGAAACGACCGAAGTTATTAACCGAAGTTATTACACACGAAGAATTGCAGAACCGATTGCCAAGGATGGTGTCATTAAACCATGTCGTTCTGAGATGGCGGCTGCTCAAAAAAGTAAAACCTCTTGTTTTTCAATGTTGCTGATACTAGTGATAGTGATGACGAAGACGAGGAACCACGTCATCGCCACATCTACACCATGCACTGTCACTTGCAAAAACGAAAACTTCAGCTTCACCTCTGGAACGCTATGTGAACAAATTAAACGAAAAGTGAGCAGGAGGGTAAAGTATCGATGTTTAGGGATCAATTAAGAATTGCCGATTATAAACTGTTGCAAGCAAAGTCAAGTCAATTTGCTCAAACAAATGTATGTGGTAACTGTCACTTGATGCTTGGACATACAGCACAGCGTGAAACTGCTACATGGATAAATGTAATGAGGTTTTCGATTGTGGAACTGAAAAGTGTCACCAACGCCAAATTAACAGAAAGAAGATGCAACATGAGATTCAAAAAGAAGAAAGCAAACTACAAAAACTAAAGCAAGACGTTAACAATCGTCAATCTTCCATTGACAGTTTAAAAAGGTATTTAGTTTCTCAGGTTGAACAGAGATTATTGTCTGAAAAGGAATCAGATCATTTTGTTGGGGGGCTACGAAATCAGTCATTGTTGAGAAGGCATGTGCATTGAAAGCTACTGTAAACGAAATTTTAGCTGTAACATTCCGCCAAAACAGAATCTTTCGCACATTTTGCAAATGGCTATCGCATGGTCGATGATGAACAACGGGAATATTTATCGCAGCCAAAGCGCCAACGTGTTCACGAGAATACAGCCAAGAATGTCCTTCAAAGTTAGGGAGTAAAATTTCCTTCGGTTTCAACAATTTCATCGCCGAACTCTACCTCGAGCTGTACCTATCCTTGTTCTTGTTGGGAGCTTTTACCTCGCTGCGAACCAAAGTTAATGGCGGAAGAAGAGGCACCGCTAGATTTAGCGTTGAAAGCAAGTGCTTGTGATGATAATTATGTAAAGATCAACGAAAGCCAGAAATGTTATCTTGAAAGTGCTGAAAGTGACTTATAATTCAATTTACCTGAAGCTGCGAATAATACAAATACAGTCGCTTTATCTATAACTGAGAAAGATTCAAGTGAAAACAATGCCTCTATCACCTTAATGTCATTGTCTAACACTAAGAAATAAACTGAAATATTAACATATATTCCAAGCGTAATGGAATTATGGATTGTTGACTGCAGCTTTTGTTTTGCTGATATTACTGCTGTTGAGTTGTTGATATATAAACACTATAAGTATATATAATATATAGATAACAAAGACTTCTTGAATATATTAAAATATTTGTAGCTCAGTATTTGTTTTATTAATACCTTATTGCTGTGAATTTAATATTGTAAATGAAGGAACCAATGAGCAATGATAAAACTGGGCACGCAATGCGTGCATGCGTCTCCGTTCTGTAAAAACCGGAAAAAGTGTTGGTCAATACTGAAGATCTGGGGTAATTATAGGTATATAAAAAAATATGTAGATGCTTAACATCGATTGCGTTTATCAGTTTTTAAATGTATAAAGGCTGGTTTCCATATAGTCGTAACAGACAGCGAATGTTTTTTTTCTAAACGGAAACATGTTGTCGGCAGCGTCGCAGGAGTCGGCGCGGACCATAGTCGGGAAAGTTGAACTGAGTTTCAGTTTTCAACTTTCACAACAGTCGCCGACTTAGTCTGAGTCACCGCTGTTCACTGACTCAGTTACTGACTATATGGAAACCAGCTTTAAATATTTCAACTCTAAACCTATGACTGAATGATTTACAAAATAATTGACAAGAACAGAAACTATAACAAGTTTTTAAGTGCATAAATGTTTCAACTGTAAACCTATAATGACTCAATGCTTTACAAAATAATTAAACAAGAACAGCAAGTTTAACAAGTGTTGGTCAAAACTGAAGATCTGGGTAGTTATAGGTATATTAACATGGTTAACATGCTAAATAGCATTTATCAATTTTTAAATGCATAAAATGTTTAAACTCAGTCTCTAAACCTATTTTGACTGAATGTCAGTTACTTTATTTTCCACAATGTCATATGCGATGTTGTAAGTGTTTTCATATTCTAAAATCAATGTGATTATTTCTGTTTCTGAAATACTCTGGAAATTAATTTTGGTTGCTAGAGTTTCAACTAATTTTTGCATGCATGGGTGATACATTGCTAATCGCAACTTGTTTGGCTTGTTTGCAGTGGTGTCATGGAGAAGAACACTGCATTAGCTTGCAGCTTTCGCAGTAACCATTTTTTTTTAGTTTACCCTCTTTGAACAACTAACACACGAGTAATTTTTGGCAATATTTTGGACAGCGACAAAGGTCGCAGAAACGGTTGTTGTTACAAGTTTGTCTTTGAAGGCTGGTATTAATTCAAATGTGAATGGCTCGGATTTTGTATTGTTTAGGTATTTTTCATTTCTGGATTGTTTGAGCCATATATTTTTCATTGAGTATGTTTAGTTCTTGAGAAGGGTGTCAACATGATTTTGCCACGGGGTACGTTTAATTGACGCATTACTATCTCGCAACAGCACTTCTTGTTTTTTTAGAGAACCACCATAGTTGCTGTGGATGGTTTTAACTTTCGAAATATGAGCTACTTCTGCCTCTAGGGATATGAATTGCTCTAGGGAAATTTTTTGGATGTGTCGAATGTTGTGGGCAACTGATTCTGATTCATACTGGTCTGAATATTCAAATTCAGTGACTGTACAGCCGTTACATCGGTGTGTTTTAGCAGTATAATTTCGTCTTTCCCATTGTTTACAGAGTTGCTGAAGTTTTGGAGGCGTACTGGGCTTTTTGACTGGTGAATCAATTGCAGTTCACGGTGTTTTTCTGGTTAAAAACACACTGCTCTTACAGTTGTGTTGGCAGCTTGGACAGTACAATTGAAGTATCTTTATTTGTCCCCACTGGTTGAGTTTTTCACTGGGGAAAGCGCATGTAAAAACGCGGTAGGGCCGTCATTGGTACCAGTGAGTCATCACTGACGCAGGATACCCTACTGAAATACATTTGATTTGATTTTGATTTGTGTACACGGTAACGCAAGATTAAAATTAGGTACCCATACGCGTACATGCATCTACTGCCTGATAAAAGAATGAATGATAACGCTTCATAACTGTAGGATATAGTATGTTCAAAATTATATATATTTTTTACATTACTGGTTAAATTTAATGCTGTGGAAGATATAAAGTACTGGTATGTGTATAACAGTTATTCTCTCAAGTTATACCGAAAAACAAATTAAGAGATTCAAAGTTTATTTGAAGGACTTTATTTATAGCATTCTAATTTCTAAGTAATATATAACATGTACTGTTATACCAAGACACTTTGCAAAACTTTATAACAAAAACGGCTGTAGAAGTTTGCAAAATTGTTTAACTGGTTATATAAACTGTATGTTCTGTTTGGCTGAGGAGCAGTGTAATTTCAAGTAAATACAATGCAGAAAAAGGTAATAAATGGAAAAGCACTTAAACACTTTCTTTCTTTGTCATATGATTATTGAATATCACTTTCTGCAAAATGTTTTCATTTCTATATTATTAATTGGTAATAACACTGTTCATGTTAGCACTGTTAGTAGCACTGTTAATAACACTGTGTATGCAATTTGGGGTTATACGCACTAGTGTATTTTTCAAAAGAGCTCAAATTGTGCTCATCAGTGCTCGAAATAATGGGGGAAGTGGTCACTGACAACTGATTTTCATGATTTGAACACCAGAAATCAGTCATGGCAGGTCAGCATGACCGGTCAAACTCAGACCAGTGAACTCATTTTTTACCTTATAAATGTTGTTAATATCATTTATGCACTAACAGATGGCTTTAACAGATTTTTAAAAGGTTTTAAAAAGCCGCTTAATTTTATTGGTCATTCAAGGAAATAATATTGAATTTATTCAAATTTCATTTGAGGCCAAGTTGTTGCAATGGGAATTTACTTCAATTTTAAACAAAAGCCTTGAAAAAAGAACATTTTTTGTTTTTAATGCGCGAAATACGAAAAAATAGTTGACCATCCAAATGTTATATCTGATCGCCTGAACTCACATCTGACTGGTCATACTGACCGCCGACTCACTCTTCGGGCTTACACAATTTGTGCAAATTGCACTTGGAAGCATGTTCTCATACTTATAATATAAATTAATAATGCCTACTTATCAGAAACATTTTCTGAGGATTTGAGCTTGACGATCGTCCATGTATTATCTGTGTACTGCAAGCTGCGACAATATATCATTACAGCAGGTACATATTAACACATCCAAGTATTACTAACTTCTTTTTAACCGAGAGCGCGGTCATTACGAGAAAATATCAGACCGAGGTCTTGACAGTACGGACCGAACCCGTAGGGCGAGGTTCGTACATAAAAGACCGAGGTCTGATATTTTCCCGTTATGACCAAGCGGTCGAGGTTAATAAGAGGTTTATTATATGGCATGGCTTTTTTAAACAACATACTTTACATACGTTTTGAGTGACAGAATCGTCATTTTCAATCTTGTTCTTGTTTTTCTATTGCTTTCATGATAGTAAGACTCTCTTTTAGATTGTTCATCGTCCGACTCGTACATGATTTAGTGCTTAATTTACAAAATTCGTTCAATTTTTGCTGCTTTTCAAAGTTTCCTATCGTTGTTCGCTCCTTTGTAAACAAAATGGCTGACAAAATCCGTAATCCGGACCGGTCCATTACGGGAAATAATGGACCGGCACGTGACGTGTCTCAGCCAATCAGAGCACGCAATTTCACCGGAAGTAGCTTGTGCCATATAATAATGATATATAGTGACCGCCGCATAGGTAATACAGGTACAGAAAATATTATGGCAAACAATCCACTACATCATTTTCTCGATTTGAGCTTGACGATCATCCATGTACAGTATCGTCTGTCTAAGTTCCCATATTCTCTACAACATTGTATACATTAACACAGATGAAGGCGATACACAGACTATCATCAAGCTCTAATCCTCAGAAAAAGTTTCTGATTACAGATGAGCCACTCTAACGATCGAGCTACTGACACTCAGGTGTAGCATACAATAATGTATTGGTTCGATTGATACCGACGTATATGTATAGTGCCAATGCACCAGTCACTACAGAATACTGATATAACTATAAATATGTTTTATACGCGACACCCCTCGCCCGCTTACTGTTTGAAACTTTTATAGTGTAGTTGTTAATTTACTACTGTAATACAATACTGTAGTTATTTTACTTGAATTAGGTAATAGCCCATTTATTTGCCAAACTGAATACCACCTGGCGAAGTCCATTTACCTTCCAGGTTTAGATTGTGTTCCACAAATGCCTGAAGCGTTGTGAAATCGCCTATCCATTTTATATTTCCTTTACAAGCAACTAATAAGTCTTTATAAGACTGACAAATGTAGGAGCTCGTTAGACTCTGACTGCCTTCCGCCATTGCGCGTACTCTATGGAAAATTTCCCGCGCTCTGATTAGAAGTGAGTATGAGTAGTCATATATATATTATTATTATTATTCATGTGTAAGGGATTGGCACTAGCTCTTAAACAATCAGATTCCAGTAAATATTTGAATTTACCAATCAGAGAAAAGGGTATCGCAAGTTTTTCAGGGGATGTCCTAAAAAGTCTCCAACGGTGCTGGTTATCCTAATATTATTCGTAATCAGGAGGGTAAGTCAATTCAAATATTACTTTTGTGCAATCTGATCTGGTTGTTGAGCCAATGCCAATCCCTTACACATGAAGATGGTAGTTGTCTTTTTTTGTCGGGAAGGAAACATGTCCGCCACTCTCTTTCTTGGTTGTTTGTTTGTTGAAAAAGTATTTTAAGAGGTAAAAAAGAATTATTTTGGAAAAGAAGAAATAGTGTTGATAAAAAAAAATAGAGATAGTGTTGTGGAAATTGTATTTTATAAAAAAAAAATGAATTGTGATTTGGAAAAAGTATTTTGAAAAAAAAAAGAAAGAGATGATGGTTGAAATATTTTGAAAATAGAAATGTTGTATTGTATTTTATAAACAAAAATGAGTGATTTTGTGGAAAAAAGTATTTAAAAAAAAAAATAAAAAATGGAGAGCGACGGAGCTGTTATCCTGACGACGACCAGGTAATGAGGTGTGTGTAGTTTCTCGGATGTAAATAGGGTATTATTTTTTTGGAAAAGGTTTTTGGAAAAAAAAGCGTTTCCGGAAGTAGAGATACGTTCAGCTTTATATAAGAAGAGCGATTATATTGTTTAGCATCAGAATCATGGCTGAATCAAATGTTAGAGTAATAGATCTTTTACAACTTAAAATGTTGAAGGATGCTCATTTAACTCGTGATTGCAAAGATTCTAAGTTTTATGCTGCGAATTATATGAAAGAATCCTATTCATTTTGGTATTTATCTTCGAGCGTTAATATTAAAAGATCTCAATCCAGAGTCATATCTCAAAACGGAGCTGGAAGTATCTTCAAATTATTTTCTTGCAATAATTAATAGAAAAACCGAGATCAATTTGGAAGAAGAAGTATATTTTGATTCAACTGGTACATTACGAAATATCTCACCGAACGTTTGAAAAAAGAAAAACAAGATACAAAGATATTCAATACAATTTTTTTATTGAACAAATTCGTGTTATTTTATTTTACAAAATCTAATCGTTATTCGTTTTAAAAAATGTATTGTGCAAGACGACCCGTGATTTGTGAAGTAATTCGATTTAAAAAATCGAATAAAGAAATAGGTCGTGTAATACACTCAGCTGACGAAAAAAATAATATGTTGTTAATGTGTTACCAACATCAAGATGAACTGAAAAAAGCGGGGATTAGTTATGATTTCGTTTCCGGAAGTAAATTGGTTTTGGATTGTTATATAAGATGTGTTAGCATTGGATGGCAAGAGTGTTAGATATTAAAAGAGATTTTGTGTGTAAAGACAAGAGTTGAGAAAAAATGAAGGATCACATTTTTACATTTATGGAGGATAAAATGTATTTTACAAAAAGAAAACCATTACCGAATCAAGAGAAAGCTCTGTATTGTCTAAATGATGATTTTATTAATGCTTTAGAATATGCTGAAATTGTGTTGGTAAAATGTGAAAAAATGTTTATGTTACGTATTATTCCTATGTGATTTACCAGTGCTTGGTCGTCAGTATATATATACCTATTCGAATATAGATCAATCGAACAATATTGGAAAAGGTGTTAAAAGTATAACTGATTGTTATATATATAATTATGCAACCATAAGAGTTCTTTGAGAAAAAATGAAGTTTTTGAAAACAAAGAAGGATCACATATTTTTTTTTATGGAAGATGGAACATATTTTTTTAAAAGAAAACCACCACCGAAGAATCAACATAAACCCTTGTATTGTGCAATTGAAGATTTTGTTGCTGTTTTAGGACGTGTTCAACTAGTTTTGGTAAAATGTGAAAAAGTTACGACATTACCCTTAATTGCTAATTATCAAATTTATAAACTATTATTCCTATGTGATTTACCTGATGGTCGTCAGTACGTATATATCTATTCGCGAATAGATCAATCGGGAATATTGGAAAACTTGTTAGAAATATAGCTGTGTCATTATTATTCAGATGCTATATAATATTTTTTGATGTGTAATTGGAAAAAAATTAAAAGTATTTTTGTGAAATCTGTGCATTAAAAAATGATCAACTGAGTGTGTGAAATCATTTTGGATGGTGTACTAATACAGGATGTACATGCCCCGACGAAAGACTTGGTCGTTTATTTGTCGTGCTGAAGAAAACGCTACTAGATTGTTTGAGGAAGCGAAATTAATTGGTACTACTTCTTGTAAAATTAAATTGAATAAAATTTCGTTTTTTGAATGCAGTCGTGAAACTGGAAATGAAAGTAAAGGATATCTTCAAGGGGTGGTTATACTTAAAGAAGCAAACCCCGGTGATTGGTCTGATATATTACACCACTGTGGTGAGATTGTTCGATCCTATGCTGAAGATTTCTACCATCGTAAGGGTAGAACCTATGAACCCTCTACATTTATTCGATATGGAAAACGTCGAGGAAAATTTGGGAAAATGTGAAGTCGCGAAAGATCTTTGAAATTGGCAAAATATAAAAGAGAATGGAGAAAAAAAACAATCTTAAAAAAACACGTTAAATAATACTTAAAACAAAGATGTTTTGTTCGTACTGTAGTATGCAGGTTCAACACTGGGAACATTTTGTATTGCATTATACATGTAGAAAATGCAATGTCAACAAAGATTATTGTGAATTTTGTAAAATAATTTACTCGAGAAGAATTACTACTAAATTGATGTATAACTGTAAATGTAGTGATAGAATAAAAAGATGGAAACAAAGATATATTGAATAAAACATTTTATTACAACAAAAATTCGTTTTTGTTTTTTTACAAATAATGCGATTGTTTTTTCCAAAAAAAATTAACAAAAAGTTTTTTTAAAAAAAAAATGGTTTTACCTATATAAACATTGTTAGAGAATCAAAAAAATGAAAACCGACTGTTGTTGTGTAGGAATTATTTTTTAAGGAACAACTATTTTCACCTATAAAAAAATTACAATGGGTAGACAAAAAGGTGGTTTGTATTTACCCACTAGGAATAGGATTCAAATAGGGTCTGGACGTAGAAAAAGAAAACAAATACGAAGGAGGGGTAGGAAAATAAAAACAAAACAAAAAGGAGGATTCCTTAATTGGATCTTAAAACTGGGGATAGCAATGGGGAAAGCACTGGTTTGTGGAGGAGTAAAAAGAAAACAAAAAGGAGGGTTTTTTTCCGGTAAGAATGATGGATGATATTACAAAAGGGATCATTAAGGATGTTTATAAATAGAAGCTGTTTTTATTTTTTGAATCAGTTCTACTTCTGGTACAGTGAAGAATGTCTTCTAACTCACCCTTGCTCTGTCCACCTCAACATCTTGTAAAAAAAATGAAAAATGTTAAAGTGGTGTTACTAGAATGTACAAAAATTCCAGTTCTACATCCTGAGGAGGGTAAACTTGACGGATTTTATAAAATATTATTAAAAGCTGATATGAAGGATGGTGAAAAGTATATATATATTCTTATTTGCAAGACGATCATTTAGATAAAATTGGAGAGATCATTGGTTTTACGGAAGAAATGTTTAAGAAAAATGAATCATATATTGTTCTGTACCCCTGAAGCATAGTAAAAAGTTTGGGAAATGTAAGGTTAATAAGATGTGATAAAGTTACTCTATTCCAACCTGAGGATAGTGTTCAATTTTATAAATTAGTATTTCATTGTAAGAGTGAAAAGGAGGGTGAAAAGTTTCTATATACCTACACACGTTTTGATCAAACGTTGAATATTGGAAAGTTTGTGAAATTTAAAGATGAAGATAACGACATAAATACTGTGACATTTATATACAAAAGACATTTAGCTGTTATGAGAGATGTAGAAAGAGAATCCTTCATTCGTACTACCCAAGATATTGTAAAAGTTCTGGGTGACGATGGAGATCACTTAACTTTATTAAAATGTGAAAAAATAAACACCATAGGGGAAAATAATGATTTTTTTCTATATAAAATATTATTACAAAATGATAAAATCGTCGGGGTTCCAAAGTATATATATACCTATTCATCAAATGATCGGATAAACCTGATTGGAACTACAGTTAGATTTTAAAAAGACAAGTCAAGACTTAAAGAGAAAATGAATCAGTACCAAGAAGAAATGGATATAATACAATTTAAAGAAGAAGTATATACTCCACAAGCAAAATTACGTTTATTAGACTCTATACCGCTTCCAAAAACAGAACTCAATCGCATGCATAATTCCAGAATTGCAACTATGTCGTTTATATTTTAAAGATGAAATTAATGGATGTTATTATACGACAAGATTTGATTTATCAATGGTACATTTATTGGGTAAAAATGTACGTCTTACCGATCAATATTTATTTGTTAGCGTTTAATTTCTTATCTACCTTGGAAATATTAAGAAAAATAAAAAAACTGCTTGTTTGCTATAAAACATGTGTGTTTTGAAAATTATTGCTTGTGAATTAAAAAAAAAAGGAATGGATGATCCGAATTATGTCCCCCCAGAACATCTTGCAGAAATTTATAAAAAATCTAATATGATGTTATTATCATGTATAAAAGAAGATTATTTTAAAGATATTTTTAAACCGTGTTATAAGTTATTAGTATACTTATGTGAAATGGGTACAGACGACAAGTATATATATACCTATGTAACAAATGACTGTTCACATTTGAAAGGTCGATTTATTCAATTTAAAGAGATAGAATAATGGAAAATAAAGAATTGATTGAAAAGAATGATTGTTGGATTTTTAATGGAAAATTTTCACCACTCAATTATACAGGAATTAAAATTAAAAAAAAAGAAAATGTTGCTGAGTGTTGGTTTTTTAGTGGAACTTCACCATCACCTCTATATAAAGGAGTACAAATAAAGAAAACTATTCACATGCAATGATACCCTGTGAAAGAGTTGGTGAAAAAATGTCTGCATTTGAGGAGGATGATTGTTTTTATGTATCTTTGAAACTCTTGCTAGATGATTATCAATATTGCAATTTAAAGTTGATGCACTGGACTGAACATACACATTATAAATATGGATGTCTTTATAACACCTATGATTGCTTTTTTAAAGATGATAATATAGAATCCCGACTTAACCATGTGGTAAAAACAGCTACAAGATTCAGATTACCCCCAAGAAAAAGATATATGGCTTTTTAAAACAACGATATTGCATGAATACAATCCTTACCAGCAGACCTAACCCCCCATTCAAAAGGACGATAATCTTATCGGGGAATATGTTGTGTTTATAAAATGTTTTTGTGAACATCAAGAAATGTATAAGTTGGTGGATAAAAAATAAATGATCTTTCACACAAACTCTTAGAAGATGAACTTGTTTAGAAAAATATTTTTGTAATTATTTTTTATAAGAAATAAAAAAACTGTTTGTATACTATAAAACAGTGTGTGTGTTGTGATTTTTATTAGTTTTTTTGAAAATGAATGCTCGTGAATTATTAACGACTGTATCTAATCATCATGGGGATGATTGTATGTTTAAATTTATGAGATATGATCAAATAATAACAGCTACACGCGATAAAGAATATACAAGCAAAATACAATTATTGGAGTGTAAGGAAATTAAATCATCAATACCATTTTTCAATCATATCAATTGTTTGAAATATATTTATTTTTGGAAAGAAAGAATGGTGTTAAAGAATATATAAAAAGTTTTTCAACTGAGGATTTATCATGGATCATATATAAAGATGCTCAAATTAACAATTTAACAAATAAAATTGAATTGTGGAATAATGAAAAATGAACGAAATGAACGATATGAAAGAACGATTTGAAAGATTATATTATTACAAACATCCATGTGGAAGATGTATTAACAAACGTCCGTGTGCGATTCATCCAGATGAATTAAAACTTTCTAGAAAACAGTTTTAAACGTTGGTTGTTAAATAACTTAAATATACGATGGAAATATACAGTGAATGTTTCAGTTGAAATAGATCACGAATAGAAGAAAAGACGTTCACACGCTGAATTGTTTGAGATAGAAAATACACGAGATTCAACGTTTTTATTTTTTGGAATGGAGAGGTTATGAATTATGACGAAACAATATTTGGTGGAAAAACTATAATAACCAATGTTTATAACGATACAAAGCTCATTAGTTGGGAAAGCTGTTCAATTAATAGAGAAGGACAAGGGTTTTATTTTAGTTAAACAAAATATAAAAAAGAAAGATTTGAAAAAAAACTTTTAACATAGTTATTAAACAAAAAATGGTTTTTACATTCCAAAAAATTTGTATATTATTTGTCTTTTGTTTGTTGGGTTCATTTACAAGAATTTATGAAGATTCAATTAATATCAAAAGTTGTAACGTAAAATGCTTGATGCGATATACGTTGGAATTGCCGAATTATACATATATCAACAGCACATAATGTTATATGATTTAGTTTTATGAACAATAAAACAACAGTTAAAATATTCGTGTTCAATTTATTTAAATCGCAATTTTATACTACAGATATCGCTTATAATGAAGATATCGATTATATTAATTTTTTATGGAAAATTATTGAATTTGATGATTTACTATATGTAAAAATTAAGTTTAATGAATATGATATACCCATGTTAAATAAAAATAAATTTAAAAAAGTTATAAAATAATTGGATCTTTTTTTTTTGCTTACTTCATAATGGCAACTAAACAACAACAATGGTGTAATCATAGCGCTTCAAAATGTTCACATTATACACCATCGGATGAAATATCTACAATTACAGTGTTAAGGTTAACAAATTTTTGTGCAGACGGAACTTATTCACTTCATACAGAAATGCGACCAATATATTATAAGAAGAGAAAAGAAAGCCAGTCACGTTATATGGAAAACCTTACAGAATAAACAATGGAATTAAGTGAATTTATAAAATTTATATAAAATGAAAAAGATTTTTACATGAAATGTGCGAGATTTTGCTTTATCTTTCGGAAAATGTATATGGAAAAAACAGTTAAGCCCAATAAGTCAATTTTGTAAAAATATTCATGAAAAATGTATGTGTCATTTAATGGATGCTGGCAATTTCAGTAGAAAAAAATGATATGTCGGTACACATGAAGGAGTTGACCCTCTTTATATTGATTTATATATCAAACATTTAAATGAATTTTACATAGACAATTATTTACAAAAAAATATTTCTGTATTAATCTATTTTATTTTTGAAAGCATTCATCCTTTTTCTGACGGTAATGGACGAATAGGGAAAGCTTTACATGCCTTTTTAGAAAGAAAAATAGATTGTAAAGTAAAAACAAAAAAACAACATAAAAAGTTGTGTAAATTTTTAGGTATTATGCAAAAAAAACAGATTAGTTTATTTGATGTAAAGCGTGATACGTTGTTATTAGACGAATTATTATAATAAAAATATATTTTTTTTTTTAAAAAAAAAGTATAAATACAGCATCCTTTTAGCTTTTTACCATCACATTCGAAAATACTACCATGGCTGCAACAACTTCAATGAAACTTTATTCACAGGAATATATACATCATACGTTTGTGTTACTTTGTTTTGTTGTAATGATCTTTCACGAAAAATTATAATAAATGTAAAAAAAAATGGAAACGCATATCTTGTGAAAGTATGTCCTACTAGTCAGGAGTGTTTGAATTTTCTAATGAATAGTAAATTAGAAATAAAAAAAGAAGATGTAAGTAAATTGACAACTCAATTGGGTAAAATTTCCTTGAAAGTTGGGGATCAAGTATTTCTTGAAGTTGCAAAAAGTAAAAATTGGAAACAAGGAGAAGAACGTCTAGTTATTCGTTCTAACTCTTGGGATGGATTGGAGATTCTCTACCAATTAAAAGAAAATATTTTACCTGAAAAAGATCTGGTTTTCCAGGACGATGATGGTGGTGATGATGAAACCCAACCCATGAACGAGGAAATACGGGTTAAAAACCATGACAGTTGGGTCGATAAATTTGGATCATTTCATATTTAAAAAAATTACGACATGACACTTATTGTTGAAGGATTACGCAAAAATAATCATGCAGTAAACGGTGGTGTAGCTGAAAAAAAGAAAACGTTTAATAAAAAGAAAAATAATTATTTTGATTTACCTCGTGAAAAAAAAAGAAAAAATGGATAATGATAAAATCATTGATGATGATGATGATGATGATGAAGAGGTTTTTTTTCTTTTTCTAAACCCACTGAAAAAGCTGTTTGTAAACTTTTTAATTACCGATTTATACATCAATTGGCAATGCGTGATACAATATGTATGTATAACGAGGTTATAAATGAAGAATTAGATATTGCAGATCAGTATGATTTTGTTCAAAATTGTGATAGTTTACTTTGTGAACTTGAGGAAATATACACGACAATAGAAAAAAAAGAATAATATATTTTTTTGGGTTTAGAAATGAAAAAAACAAGAAAAGAAAAGTTCTCTAAAGAATTTATAGAAAAAGCTGCAAGATTACTTAAAGGAGAAACATTAACAAAAGAACAATTATCAAACTATAAACTTCATAATCTTAATAGAAAAAAATATAGACGTTTAGAAATACATGTTACAGATATTAATGAACAATGGGAAATCGATTTAGCTGAAAATAAAGATTTAGCACGTTATAATAATCAATTTCGTTATTGCTTGTTTTGTATTGATGTGTTTTCTCGTTATTGTTGGGTAAAATTATAAAAAAAAGAAATCAAGTAATAATGTTAAAAATAAGTTTGAATCTATTTTAATCGAGGAAGGACAATCACCCCGTAAAATTCAGTGTGATGAAGGAACATAATTTCAAGATATTCGAAAAAGTTTGAGTAAAAAATATAATTTTACAGTTTTTCACACCTATAATCGCGAGATAAAAGCATCGCACGTTGAACGTGTTATTGGTACGTTAAAAATTATGGTTCGTAGAGTTTTAACAATGACTGATAATTTTGATTATTATACTTATTTACCCGTGATTATCGAACGTTATAATAATTCTCCATATAAATCTTTGGCTGGTTCAACACCATTTGAAATTTATAAAGGAACAAAGAAATTAAAAAGATTAAAATATAAAATATTAGGTGATGAATTGAATTACCCCATTCCTACAAAAAGTATTGTCACTGAAGGTACCCATGTACGCATAGCAAGGGTAAAAAACAATATTTTTGAAAAAATCAGTCTTAGACGTTGGACAAAGGAAATATTTAAAGTTGAAAAAGTTTTTATAACCAACCCCGTCACATATCAATTAAAAGATTTAAAAGGTGAAAAAATTGAAGGAATTTTTTATTGTGAAGAATTACAATTATTAAAAAAATTAGTTTATATATCGCGAGTAATACAATATCAAAAACTGGAATTTCTAATTTAACAAATAAATTTACAATGCATCTTGTTCAACCTATTGACGCTCTAAATAAAGATGAATATATAGATGTGCAAAAAATTTGTTACCTGCTGACTACAAAAAATGTTGATGAAAAAACATGTTATTTCACTTTTACATTCGATTTTCAGAAATTCATGAAGAATAAAATTGGTGTTCAAAAGTACAACGAACAGATTATTCTTACGAGTGTGAAATATAATATTCCTACAGGAATTTATGATTTAAACCGTTTACTTGATTATATGAATAATATTTTAAAAGAATATGATGTTGATTTTAGTTTAGAAAAGAATGGAAAAGTATATTTAAATGTTAATTTTGGAATAGAATATTGGCTTATACAATATAATAGTAAAAACGCTCATGATGGAGGTGAAGGTTCTAAATTGCGTTTATCTGAAAAAGTTGAAAAAATAAATTTTGGATTAAATATGAGTGATACTTTATCGTTTAGTTGGGTTTTAAAAATTCAATAATCAAATTAAATAATGAAAAAGAAAATTTTATTGAAAAAGAAGCCGATTATTTACCCGATGTATCAGATGGTTTAAATAAAATGTTTATATATTGTGACGAATTAGAAGCAACATTAGTTGGTGATTCATATTCTGAATTGTTAACAACAGTTCCTATTCAGTGGTCGGGCCAAGGAAAAGGAAATGGTGAATTAGTTTGTTTTACACCTTCAAAAATATTAAAAAAAATTAAAAAGAGTGTTATCAACGAATTAAATATTACAATTAATTAAGTGCAGATAATTTGATTCCTTTTCATTCTGGAACTGTTTCGTTGGATTGTTTAATTCATTATGCTTAAAATTCATCTTAAAACAGTAAGGAACGTTCTACAGGTTGAAAAATATGATTTTAGTTATCCGTTTAACACATATGCTGAAAGTAAAAATGAAAAACAAATTTATTGGATTTTAGACAGTGTTGAGCACACAGGAATTAATAAATCTTTTCACATTTCTTATTTCAAAAAAATTAATTTTACAATCGATGCAGTAATCAATCAAAATCCAATAACACGTAAAAGAAAAGATGGTAGTGTAACAATGTTAAAAAGACACAAAATTAAAAGATAAACAATTTGATGGACAACAAATGTTATTGTTTGTAAAAAGAATTTTATTTAAATATGATATAGACGAGAATAAACGAATATTACACCACTTAAAATTGGAAAGAGAAATATTTCCTAATGTTTTGCTTAAATAAACACCGCAGAAGCTCAAGAATACATTCAATTTCATCTTTCATATGGTAGTGACGACGATGTCATTATGACTGCAGAGAATATAATAATTAATATAAAATTATTTGAAGAAAAATAATGAATAAAAATTTAACATCTGATGAATATTTTAATTTACTTACTGGAAAATGTAAAGGAAAAAATTATTCTTCTAACTATTTTTATGTAAAACGTGAAAAAACCCAAAAAAAACCTACTCAAGATGATATTTTATTAAATTCTAATATTGGTCTACCGCATACTTTAAACGCTGATTATGAAAAAAAAATAGTACCAAATAAAGGAGCAAAAAAAAGAAAAATTGATCCAGATGTATTACGTTCAATTTTACAAAATAGAAATTAATTGTTGTTTTTTTGTTTTAAAAAAGGAAAAAAAATGTAAACTATAAATTAAGTTAAAAGTAAAATAAATGTATTATTTTTCTTAAAACAACTTGTCTGATGTGGTTATTTTTAAAAAAAAATGAAGCGAAGAAATATTATAATTAAAAAAAAATAATAATAAAGTCTAGATTACACGGTAAAAGAAAAAAAATACAAAAAGCTAGGTCGTGCTTTTGGTGCAGGAATGGCATTAGGAATGTTTTTACCTCAGGTGTTGTGTACAGTCGGAAAGATATTAAAATTAACATTTAAAAAAATGAATTCAAAAGCTGTGGAAGAGGTTGAACAACATGATGTATTATTTTCTGCACCTTTACAATTATTTACTTCTAAACGCTACAATAATACATTTATATAATTTTCTGAATGTGAGATTGTACCAACACCTAAAGATCCGACTGCAAATGTGGTTACGTTCACAAGACACGGAAACGCTGTCGGTGTCTTAAAAACAAGCGAAGCCCAAATTTTTGCTAAATTGTCATTAGTACATAAAACAACAGGGGCTATTGCAGGCACTGCTGCTGCTGGAGGGAAAACTATTTTACCGTTACCCCTTCGAACAATGTGGAAAACAAAACAATTAAAAATAAACGATACTTTAGTTACTACTTAGGGAAATATGTCTCATATTGCTTCAATGATTAAATATTTATCGCGTGAATATAATCCGAAACGCGATGGATGTAAAGATATTAATTTTTCTCATCTTGACAAAGCAGAGCATATGGATAGTATAGTTGGATTTGCGAAAGGAACGCACGTTGTTAATGATGGAGGTTATGCTAGAGTGTTGAAAAATCAAGTCAAAACAGTAATTGTACAATTGATACCTCATTATTTAGCGATGGTGGTGGGGAAATTATTATTCCTTCAGCATTTAAAATATAATTACGTTTAACAAGAGTATTAAAATCTATTTTATTATCTGTTGCAGATGATGGTGATTTAAGTTTAGCCAATACAGATCTATCTTTAGATGATTTAAAGATTAAAATACCTGTTTTTAAACCCAACGATCAACTACGTATAGCATTAAATACTGGATTTGTTGAAAAACAAATGGAATCTAAATATTATACAAGTAATTATCGATGTATTAGCGAAAATATATTAGCAGGGCGAAGGACGCATCAAGTTGTCGATGCTTTTAATGGTTCGTGTCCTACAAGATTATTTCTAGTTTTTATACCTCTCGCTAATTGGAATGCATGGGTCATATACGCATAATATTTTTAACTTTACATGGCCCGACTACTCGAATGTTAGTGTTTCGGTAAATAATAACACTGTTATGAAAATTACATCTCCTGAAGAAGCTTATTCAAATCTACAGAATGTTTTGAATCGAAAATATAAACATATGCCGTTTACATTTAATGATTTAAAAAATGGATATGCAATGCTTGGATTTGATTTAACAAGCAATAAAGATTCTCATCTTAGTGTATTACCCTCACGACCGTCGGGAAATGTAAACATTGATTTTAATTTTTCACAAAATACTACTGCTGCAGTATTACTTTATATAGGAGAGTTTCGAAATGAAATAAAAATAGGTTTAAAAACACCTGCAAGATTATTACATGACATTTAGTAAAAAAGTAAAGAACAACAATTAGCTTAAGGAATTATTAAAAACAAAATGAAAGATCAAAAGAAATACTAAAAAAAAAAAATAATGGAAAAAAACCATACATCATAAAAGAAAAGAAAAAATAAATAATTAATCAAATTCCTTTAAAGCGTGAACATATATTTATATATACTAGAATATCAAAGTTTGGATAAAAATGGAGAAAAATAATAAAAGAAAATATGTTGTGGATGAAGAAGTAAAAGAAGAATTAAAAAAAAAAGGCAGAAGAAGGTGAAAAAGAAAAAGAAAAAGACTTCGAAGAAGAAGAAGAAGTAAGAACAAGAACAAGAAGAAGAACAAGAAGAATAACAAGAAGAAGAAGAAGAAGAAGAAGATAGTGATAGTGATAATTATTTGACTTCTTCTGAAGATGATGATGATGAGGAAACGACAACCAAAATTTTAAATTCATTGTTGCTTTTAAATAAAATTAAAAAAGAAAAAGAAAAGAAAAAGAAAAGAGATTTCATACCATGTTTAAAAATATATATTAAAGCAAATATGGCTACAAAACAAAAATTAATTATTGATGATTTGATTAGAAAACTTCAAGATTTATCAAAAAATATTTTAGATAATAAAATATTAGTATCCATTTCAAACGATAATAAAACAATTCTTAAACGTTTTGTACGCGATAAAATAAAATAAAAAGATTTAAAAGTTATATTAAGTGAGGACCTTCGTTTGATTCATGTGTTTGAAAAAGCCTACAAACTGATTATAAAAGAAACGAAGAAAAAATGAGTGGAATTAATAAAGTACAATTAGTTGATCCTAATAAATTAAATGAAATCTTAGAATTAATAAAAAAAGAACATGTTAATAAAAATGTATTACATGGAATTAAAAACAAAGAAGAATATCAATTTTTAGAAAGTAAAGATAAAATGGAGCAAGAATTAAAAAATAAGAATAATAATCAAACTGAAGAAAATATAGTGTCTTTTTTAAAAAGAAAATAAAAAAGAAAAAGAAAAGATGAAACATCTACTAATGATCAACAAGAACCACCGGAAGAAGCGAAAGCGGGGAAAAGTACATATGGTAGTCTAAGTTAAGTGCATATTAAAGAATTTTTAAAGAAAAAAAATATTAAAACAATAGGGAATATAATAAAATTAAATAACTATGAAGTTAATTACGACGATATGCTGTATGATTTAACACACAATGTATCGAAAATTCAAAATGATAATTTGACAGCTAAACAACATTCTAAAGTTTTAAAAGAATTAAAAAAATGAAAATGCCTGTTGCTTATATAAGATATCAAAAACTTCGACAACAATATAAAACAAATGGAAGCGATGATGAAGGCGATTACGCATCTTTACCGATTACTCATCAACCACAATCACCTAGTTTTAGATCGACACTTTCTAGTGGTTTAAAATCGGAGTTCGATACTTTTTTAACCCATAGAAATAAAAGAAGAAAAAGATGATTCCTGTTTTTTGTTTTTAAATAAATTTTTATATACCGATGATATTAATAAAATAGCAAATACAAATGCTTTTTTAAACAAATATTTTTGGGGTGCTTATCCTGCAGATGTATTTCCTGAAAAAATTAAATTTGCTTCATGTTGGATTTGGAATACAGACGAATCAAAAGATAAGGGACAGCATTGGGTAGCTATTTGGATTGATAAAAACAAACATATGTATTTTTTTGATAGTTTTGCACAAAAGTTAGTTTTTATAAACGAACGTATTGGATGACTTATGCCAAAAGAAATAATTTGACATTTGTTTATGATAAAAAATTCCACTTCAATCCCGAACAACAGTTCTATGTGGAAATTGGAGTCTTTATTATTTACATAATAAATGTAAAAACAAAATACAACAAACACAAAAATATTTGTTATTTAAAAGCAAAAATAAAAATAAATTAATTAATGATATTAAATTAGGTCGTAAAATAGTTATACTAGGAAAGGTAATAGTTAACATTTATAATAAAAAATGTAAAAATAAAATAGAAACACAGAAAGCTAATAATTAAAGTTGTTGTTCTTTTAATAAATCAAAATTTTAATTAAAATATTTACAACACAATTCACAATTGTCTGTTTTATTTAAAATATTGAACCCAATAGTGAAAGCGCTAGAGGCGCTAAAGCTAAAGTGGGTAGAAATCCTCTTTTTTGGTTCCTTTTACGCGTCCCCACAGCACCCCCTATATGTCTAACATTTTTCCTTTTTCTTCTTCTTTTACTGCTTATTATACGTTTTACACCCGTATACATTAGCTTAGGAATATCAATATAGGTATGTTTAGCGTCTCGAGAAAAAATTTTCCAAATTTCTTTCGTCCCTTTTAATTGTATTGATTTTTTTTTCATCACGATAAAACTTCTAGGATCTTTGTTTGTTTTTGTCCCTTATTATTTTTTACTTATATAGCAAATAAGATAACAACAAATAAAAAAGGTATTCTTTATTTATAAATTGGTGAAAATTTGTTTTACAAAATTATTATTTTTAACACAAATCATATACAATGGTTTTTTTATTAGAAAATATATTTGTTCTTATTCTACAATTATCATATCCTTTATTACAATTATCGAATAATAAATATCCATAGGGATGTTTATTAATATCAGCTAATATTTTATCGAATTGGTTTCTATTTATTTTCTTATTATCACATATTGTATACATATTTCTACAATCACTTAAATTTTTAAACATGATATAATAATGACTGTTGATACGTAAATTTCGCAACTTTCCATTACCGTAAGATAAGTTTTGACATGCAAAAATTAGGCTTACATTACGATGATGAACATCTTGAGTTGCAATATTATCAATTTGATCAAGATTTTCTTTTGACAATGTACCGACTAACATAAGATCGTCTAAAATAATTAATGTATTATCAGTTGTATTCGTTTGTATATCAACAATATCGGGTATACCCTTCTTACAGTCAACAAATTGGAAATTAATTTTTTTCTCTTCCAAAACCGCATGCATTTTATCGTACAAGGGTTGATATATGGAATAAAGATAAACTACTTTCATAATTTTAGGTGTTATCATTGGCTCAATATAATTTAGTAATTGTAAAATCCAAAATGTTTTTCCACATTGACTGGGACCGCACAATGTTAACATAAACGGGTGATGAAATGGTAGTGAAACAGCATTAATTTTACACGTCTAAAATTAAAAGGAAATATATAGATATTTATAAGAATTTAAAAGTTTCACAGTATATATTTTTAGAACATGGTATGATTTTTGGACTTTAATTTTATAATTTTATATTTTATATTTTTATATTTTAAGTTCATGATATGAGTTTGGAATTTGATTTTTGCGTGATGTATATTTTTAAACATATAACGACCTTATATAACGACTATATATAACCATATAAGGTCATGATATGAATTTGGACTTTTGCTTTAACATACCCCAAATTATTTCATCCAAGGTCATCCCAACTCGGATGACATTGGGTGTCGTGACTATAGTAACGCATAAACAGTACGCGATTATATCAACGCTAGCGCGATGCAGTACAAACTAAACGATCTACCGACAGTCAACGAGAAAGAAGTCTTAAGAAGAAGAAGAAGAAGAATAAGAAATGGAACAAATTGTGTGGAAGAAAGAAGACGGTGGAGAAATCGTGTGGGACTTTGATGAATTCGACACACGATTTTTCACCCTATAAACGAAGGTGTAGAAGAAATGGCTGTGGTGAATGAAGAGGATGATGAAGAAGAAATGGGTGTGGTGAATGAAGATGATACCGAAGATGGTGATGATAATGACGAAGACAGTGATGACGAAGATGGCATTGAAGATGATGATGAAGATGATGATGATGATGGTAAAGAAGATAAAAAAAAGGAAAAGGAAAATTGGGGTGATGAAGAAGAAGAGTTATGGGAGGGGGTATTTAACCCCTCCCAAAACAACAATAAGACAATTGGGGGGTTAATAGATGAATATGGATTTGAAAGTGACAGTGATATTGAACAAGAAGACGGTAACAAGGTGTGGAGCTATATAGATACAGGGGGGGAGGAATTTTTATTTTTTGAAAAAACACAGCAGATGATTAAAAAACATATTTGTTAAAAAAACGAGTCTATGTGTCCATTTATTCTTCTTGTTCTTCTTGTTCTTCTTCTAAATATCCGTAGGGAATTGTAGTAAAATTATCTTTAACAATACGTTTATTAAAAGTAAATGAAAATTTTTGAATTTCACTATTAATAAAAATATTATTTAATTTATCTTTACATATTTTATCTTCATATCTAATTGTAATGATTTGATCTTTATCTTCAATACATTTATTTAATGTTTTAAAATTTAAGATATCTTTCGCTTTATTTTTTAAAGTAAATCATTTTACATGAACTACTTCTTCGTTTAAATTAGTAATATAAGAATAACATTTAGGTCCTGTTGAACAAAATCGAGTAATCCATTCATTTTCTTTTAATTCATTGGTTAATTCTCCTAAATAATTACCGATTTTAATCGAACACGTATTTTCATCACACACATAGATAACCGAATCGGTATCAAAATATAAAACTTGCCCCCCTAATTTTTCAATTAAATCATATAACTGTAAACGTGCATAAGCTGTAACAAAACATGCGATAACAATATTACCGGTTTTTAAAGCTACTGTAGATTCATCAATATTTTCATATGTACAACGTAAAAGAGTATCATTAATAAAATCTAAAGACGTTAATTTTTTACACCTATCGTTAGCTAAAAATAATAATTCCTCATAATCATTTAAAAAAGCAACTTGCGTGTTATTTTCATTTTGTGCAAATTTACCCCACAATGAATTTAATAATGTTTTCGCTATAGTTCTTAAACCGGGATTGTTTTCTATTTTATCTTTATCCAAACTAATCTGTTCATGATTCAAATAATCTTCACAATATTGGTTAATTTTATTTTTATTTTTACTTTCGTCACTATTAAAACATTCAGCAGGTAAACCAGACGCCTCTTGTTTTAGTTTTAAAAAATCGTTTAAAGTAATCAACAAAGAATTTTTCTTGCCGATCATAATGATATATTTCATACATTTGAATTATTTTATATCCCTTATCAATAGCTTTATTAATTTCAACACTGGACCATGTACCCCGTAAACAGCGCTCGTTTTCATTATGTATACATTGATCACATTTATCGATAGCACATTGATTAAATAAAGGAAATAATAATTTGCCAGCTACTCTGACGGGCAAAACACCAAATAAAAGATTTTGCGGGGATAATATACTACATTTAATCAAACCGAAAATATATTTTATATTTATATTCTCACACTCTTCATTAACGCTAAATTTGCGTTAATGAAGAGTGTGAATGCTAAACTTGCGATAGTAATACAATTGTTTTCATAAAAAGCTGCTACACAAACAATCGAATCTATCATGGATGAAAATTTTACACTCCCTTTTCTTAAAATATTCACATCCTCACAACAATAATAATATATTTCATCTCGAAAAATATATATACTTTTTTTTTTCATTATACCATTTTTCAAATTTATCTTTATTACTCATATTATCTATATCAAAATATTTCCTATCAATCATATCCCCTCTATACTTTAAATCAGTAAATCTATAGGGATGAAACCCTTTTTCATCTTCGAGAAGACCCATACATTAAGGAATAGCAGATAAGGGCATAGTTAAAAAAAAATAACTATCTAAAAATCGAATATTCTTCTCGCATATTTCTAAACTCATTATTTTAGTACCATTCATAATAGTTTTTGGAATAATTTTTAATTTTTCTATTAATATTTAATAATAAAAATTGTATCAAATCTCCCCCCATTATGTGCGATCCAAACAGAACTCTCTTGTTCCAATATAAAACTACATAAATCTTCAACAACATCACTATTATTATTATCAAAAAGAAATTGTCTATACCCACAACAACTAACAGCTTCAATATTTTCATCAATAAAACACGATTGTTTTATTAATGGAATTTATTGTTTTTTAAACGGGATATCTTGGCATTGCATGCATACTTTTTGTACTATACAATAAAAAGGAACTAACATTTTATTTTCATCTACTTTTGTTTCAAAATCGAAAAAATATAATGTTGGTGGTTGTTCTTTATTTTTTGGAATAGATAGTGTTTTCATAAAACAATAATGCTTCTTTTTCTGATAACTATTACAATGAAAACAAAATCTTTTAGAACAATCATGTTTTACACTTTTATCACGTTGAATAAAGGAAAATCTAGAACATATTTTATAACGTGTTTCACAAAAAAACATATATTGACAAGGAGTTAAACGTAAATAAGTTTTTTTGAGAAGGTTTAAAAATTTTATGGGTTAAATTATTGTAATAACATGTTTGATTATAAAACAATATATTACAATTAGAACATTGTATCTTTATATCTTTGGGGCATAAATTATTTTATAACATTTTTGACAGGTTAAATTAGTTCGACACACGTGTGAATCAATAAATTCACCATGTGAAAAATAACTCATACATTTAATACAAAATTTATTGGTTTGTATTTTAGAAAATTCCTTCATATTTAAAATAACATCATAATGTTTATTATTTAACCATAAACATACTATATTATTAGTTAATTTAATAAGATTTCCTTCAGAATCTGTACGTGAATCATAAATGATATTGTCTAAATCGAGATCTGAATACACTACCAAGTCAACACCTTAAGAAATGTTTCGTACACAATCGAAAATTGTTTAACTTTAACTTCTTCACCCTCGGGTATACCCGATTTTTTATACACATCACGTATTTCATCAATACTAAATAATTCGTCAATACTTTTACTAGGGTGTTTTGTCATCGTCTCATACCTATGATCTTTATACAAAAACGATAGACCTACTAAAATAGATAACGCAAAACAACAATTTCTAATTGTTTGTGTTAACTTAGTACTGATAATATAAAAAACTCCAGTGCGAAATTTACGATCATATTTTGTTATAGATTTATTTACTTTATCTCCACCACTATCATTTTCATTTGCTTTATTTAATCTATTGTAATTTTTTTTTGTTCTAAGTAAAGGATTTTTTTTCTTGTTACTTGATAAATTCTTAGCTGATAATCCCGATGGAAAAGTTTGAATAACCACCGTACATTTCCACCCATTCGCTATCATTTCTTGATTACTTTGCATATGTTTTTCAAAAATATTAAAAAAATTTTTACATTAACATCACTTAATTTCATTACAGCTGTAGAAAAAAACCCTTAGGAGCATGACTAAAAATAATTCGTACATAGTCATCATTATTTTTAACACTTGTCCGTGCATAATTAATCAAATAAGTAAAAAGTAACGTCAACGATTGTATAAAAGCTATAAAATTAACACCCGCTTTACGGGCAATAGATATTGAAAAAGTTTGTTCAATCACTTGATGATTGTAAACGTACAGCCCATACCCCAAAATGTTGGATCCATTTAGCAAAAGAAGATAACTTACGTGTAAAAAAATCAACTATTCCAAATGCTGGAAAGGGATTGTTCGCGTGGAAAAATCAATTTAATCCAAAAAAAACAATAATCCAATACACGGGTCGAAAAACAAATCAAACAGGATTGAATCGTAAATACGGTATAGATGTGAATGCCAATTATAGTATATGCGAGAATGCTAACAATTGTTTGGATGCTGATTTAAGTACTTATTCTGCAGCTCGTTTTGCAAATAATGGAAAAAGAGGGTCAAAATATAAAAATAATTCCTATTTTATTATATAAAAAATTAAAATAAAAACTTTTTAGAAAGTTCAAAACGTATAAAACCCTATGAAGAAATTCTTGTTGATTATGGTTCGACGTATTGGAAAAGAAAAAAACGATAAATCATAATGGGTTGTAAAAAATGTAGAAGATATTTAAAATTATTAGGTAAAAAAAAACAACGTGGTGGTATAAAAATAACTAACTCATTAGGTAAAAAATCATTAACGAAATTAATAAAGGCGTTGGAATCTTAAAAACACTAAAACATAAATCTCAAAAAGGAGGGTACGTAGATATGGTGGATTTTTAGAGAAAATAAGAATGTATTAATATTATAAATATAAAAAAAAAAATATTCTTCATCAAAACTTTGTCAGCAAAAATATTTATTATTCCATTTTTATTTTACATTTATTTTATCAACCAATTCAATACGTTTAAGAGTGAATTTTTCAACATTAGGAACATTGTGATAATTTCTCATTGTTGTCAAATAAAAACTACGTATTGAACGTGCGTTTTCTACACTATTAATTGGTCTTTTTCTCCAATATAGATAATCATTAAATAGACAAAAAATAAAATAAGAAGAAACGCTATCATAACAATGAAATTTTTCAGGAAAATTGTCATTTAACCAAAGGTTAATTGTTTCTTTAGAATAAGGAAAACAAAAATTTAGTAAATCATGGTTCATATACGTTGAAAATAAACATTGAAAATGTTTTAATATACAATCAGGAACAAGTTATTTTTCTTTATCTTGAAACAGTTGAATTGCAAAACAACACTTTCCACTTTCTTCTTCTTTCAGATAAAAATATAGTTTCATCTTGTAAGTAATAGAATCAAATACATCTGTAATCTTCAAAAATATATTGTATGTTTCAAGTCCATCTTCATAAGAAGTAAAACTATCAAGAAAATCCCAAAGATATCGACATGTAAAATACCCATCAGTATATCTTGCAGGATCATAGAAGTCATTATTCAACGCGTCCATTCTTAAACACTAAATTAATATTCAATGTTTCAATCTTTCATAACGTGATAAAAAAACGAATTGTTTCACTTCTCTATCTATTTTTTCCATTTTTCGAGCACTAAACAAAATTATTTCATACAACGAACAATGTGCATTGTCTGAATCATGAAATTTACAACATTTTCTTTAATATTATACATTTCAATTAATGTAGAATATTTTTCAGTATTAAAATTTTCCAAATTGACACAAGAAATCTTAAGTTTTGCACATAAGCTTGACTCTAGAGTTCCACCTTTATATCCAAAAACATACGCGTGTAAACCATAAATCGATTTCAGTCGATCAACCATTTCTTTTTGATCCAAATGGTCTTCTTGTTTTTTATTCAAATAATACAAGCCATGTAAACGTTTCTGATAAATAATAGTTTTTCGTTCTGAATAATCCAAATCTTTAAAGGTGGGTACTGATGAATCGTAACATTGAAACGAATCAAAATATCCATTTTCTAAACAAATAACTGAAACCTCCCGATAAATCCATCGACGATTTAAAATAAAAGCTTCACAGTCAATCAAATGTGTAATTTTTTTCCAATAATGTGTCGATGATTCTTTTAAAAAATAATAATCTTTAATAGAATGATAGGGGGAATCCAGACGTGTTAACTCTTCGCATAAAGTCATAACTAAATTTGTGGTGTTTTTTATTCGGATATTTATACTATTTTTTCTACTAATAAACCTTCAAAAAATGTGATTGGTTAGATTTTAAGCTAGTGAAAGCTGATTGGTTAAATAATTGTACCCCCCTATAAACAAGTATAAAAACCCTACCCAACGTTCTACGCCCTAAAAGCAATCATACCCTCATAGAGGAAGGTTATCAATAAAAAATTAAAAGAAAATAAGAAAGAAAACATGGAATTGGAGATGAAGGATGTTAAAGCCGTTTATATTGGCGGGAATTTTTGTGTGTTCCTCCTACAAGAAAGACCGAAGCCTGAGGAGGGAGAACGATGGTGATAACTCGGTCTAGAAAAAGAAAACTGGTCGAAGAAGTCGAGGCTTGGGGGGTGCTGATGCACGAATGTTTAGACGCTGTGGTTGCAGAAAAAAAGAAAGAAACATTAAAACAATAATAATCAAACTAAACATTTTTAATAAAACCTTTGTGCAGTAATCCACTAATCATTTTAAATACTATTTTTTGTCTTTTTCAACCAATTGTTGTTTGCGTATTTTTCGACAATGAAATGTTTAATTATCGGCTAATTTACGACATCTATCCTCACTCCAACATTTCCCTGTTAAAGCGCGTCGACGTCCATATTGAATAAACGTTGAAGGGTTATAAGATCGCCCCGCGTAGTGATATATATCGCCATTAAAAGATCGACAAACTTCTGCGGGTATTAAAAGCCATTTCTACACTTTATCTTCATAACACGGGTCTTTAAAAATAACCATCCCTTGAAGATAACCTCGACTATTTTCAATAGGGCAACTACATTCAAAAAACGACACTATTCCATGTTAAAAACTCATGATGGTGTACCGATGGTTCGCGCTGCTATAAGCATTTGATCAGCGCGTTGATTAGAACGACAACCAAAAGTCCAAGTCTTTCGCGCGGGACAATACATCTTCAAAATACTGATGTTTAACGTTTATTACCTATCTTTTATAGCGAAATTTATATAACCAACACGAATTCACACAGACAAATAATATATTTTATTATATGATATTGACCCTAGCAACGGGTTTCATATTTCATATACTGCACGAAAACTGAAATTGTATAATCAAACCAAATAAATCAGGCATACATGTGAAGAGTTGAACTCTTACTTTTCTATAAGATCAACCCCTGACGATTTTGAAATTGAACATATGCTTACTTTATAATATTGGGTAGTTGGTATGGGTAGACGTGCACAAAAACATCTGTCTGACGAAAATACACACACTTGACGGATTATAATATTGGCGGTGTTCGAATGGGTAGACGTGCACACAAACATCTGTCTGACGAAAATCGCGTTAACATTTATTTAAATAATGAATATGAAATAGATTCACAGCAACTTTGATTTTTATATTATTACAAAGTCGTTTTTACCTTGCGTCTATACAGTTAACAACATGATTTTGCAAAACAGCTAATAATTCTGTCGCGCGCTATTGACGTTAGCGAAGGGTTCATATTTCTCACACCGTCGCTCGCAAAATTTACTTTTATCAAAACCCGAAATTCTCACGCAGACATATGGTGCGAGTTGAACGTTTTGCTTTTCGTTAAATAAAAATATACGTTTGAACACACTTTCTTTAAGATCTTACTCAGTTTTTGATTAAAAAATAATAAAATCATAGACTAGGCGAATTAGAGGTGGGCGGTCAACATGCCTCAACATCTGTCTAACGAAAAATAGTGTTCAGATTTTATTTTTATAATATAAAACGAAAGGGAATCACAACAGATTTTATCTTTATATTATACACCCACGTTTTTTAGCCTATTACTAAAAATAAAATCAAAAATTTAACCTTGACCGACTGTGAATAACAAAATACTTCACATGCCATTAATGACCTTGAACAAATATCCGACCCTGACCTTGAACGAATCGGGATAACATTTCTAAAAATATAATATGGCACTCTCAAAACCCATGAAAGACCTTAGCCCTTAAACCAATGAAACACCGTGAAAATAAACCAATGAAATCACTTTACTATTTTATAAAATAATATATAAGAAGCCTGTTTTCCAAACATTTTTATAAAACCAAATGATGGCTAGGATCAGGCAAGGCAGACCACAACATATCCCGTACAAAGAAGAAAAGAATATGCAAGAAGAACGTCCAACATATGGTAAGGGGAAAGGTTATTCCCAAATGGCAAAAATACGCAGCGAAATTTTACAAAAGCAGTTGGGACTTTACATCTCAGATATTTCGTCAGAGTCGGAGTCAGAGTCTGAAGAGGTAAAATTAACCGACGATGTTTGTAGAATCATTGAGTCTACACCATCACCACTGCCATCACCATTTTACCCGCTCACACCAGTAAAGGAAATACCTATACCAGATCTACCTCCTCCTCCTATCCAAAAGCATATTCCCGATTCGATTCCCGACGATGTCTTACAAGTACCGGCGATAAATACCCTCGAAGAAAACGAGTTCCATTACAAGACGCAATTCACAACGAAAACTTCGTAGCAATACAAGAGGAAGAAGAAGAACCGTCAACGTTATTTGATTTAACAAATACCCTCGACATTGATAATTTAATTCCTGACAATATACTTATACAACGCTTAATCTCATCTATTCCTGCATCATCGCCAACAAATGCTGTACAATTACAATTATCTCCTCCCCCTCCACCTCCACCTCCACAGCCTGTGCAACAGGTAATAGGTGTTGAAGATGAAGGAGAAGAAGCAGATAGGATTAGACAATATAAAAAACAGTTAATATATATAAAAAAACACAAATTAACAGGTGTTGAAACAGTATCTTATATAAATATCAATAGTGACGAGGATAATGATATCATTGTTAGAGATTTATATTCATATAGACAGCTAAAATTTATATTTAGAGAAAAAGAAAGAATAATAAGAAAATTTTATATGTATAAAAGTAATAGAATAGGAATTAGATTATTAGAAAGAAACTATCGGAAAACATTTAAGAAAATAGAAAAAGCACGTAATGAAAGTATTTAAAAAAAAAGATTTTAAAAAAATTGTAAAGAAATAAACGGATTGAATATATATATATAAATATGTGTGTGTGAAATTTGTTTTTTACTTCCAAAAAAAATGGATACATAATTTTACATATCAATAGTCAACAAATGGAATTGATTTATAAACAAAAATAACGTTATGAAACAGGACATATCATTGCTTTCTATTCGTTAATTCATTTTTTTTTTGATGGAAAACATGTTGGGGAAAAAGAAATTGAACTAATTCAATATTGGACAAGATTAACAATTACAGATTTTAAAACTTCAAAAAAAAAATTTTATTAGAAAATCCTTTACGTACATTTCCTTATTTTTTTATTTTTACACTTTTATTACATTGTTATTTACTATAATTTCACAACATCGTGTAATTTAATATTAAAATTTCTAAAATCAAAAATATAATTATATATTTGTAAATAGGTCATCAGATAAGCTTATAGATATTGTTGTATATTGCTTTGATCAAAATATATTTTAAAATACGGTATCTAATAATGCTAACCCATATTTGTCATAATACATTCCAAATATATCATCTATAGTTACAGGGAATGAATGAATTATTTGCGTTTTAGAAGATAGTATATCGAAAAAATTTTCACATCTCAAAATTTGGCTATTAAAAATATAATCATTTACAGGGTTAGACGTAAAAAAAGTGGATTTTTGCTTAGAATTTTTATACTTACAACGCTGATTATAAGTATAAGCAGTATGAGCAGCATCAACATTATATATAATGCGATTAAGATCAATATCTGTTAAATTATTATTTTCAATTCTACCCTGGGGGTTATGTTTTGGACAATAAAAAATAAAACATGCTGCTATGCAAAATATATTATATCTAAAAGATTGAGAATTATGAGCTAGACACGCTCATAAAAAAAATGGTGCTACAGTTAATAAATAAAGCGAAAGATCAATTAAAATGGGGAACTCATCGTCTCTACCTATTTTATAAAGCATCTGAAATATTAATTTTCTTCCCATCTCGAAGGGAATCGGTAAACGAATCTCTTCCTGTGAAGGTGAAACAATAGGGGACATGAAATGATAATTATCTTCATGAAAATATTGGGGTCTTGTTACAATAATATATAAACTATCTAAATAGATATTATCTAAACTAAATAATGAAGATAATAAATAAGGGTTCTTTGATAATATTAACTCGTGAGGGTCTGAATATCTATGTAAAATATATTTTTCACGACTGTCTATATATGGAACAATGTATTTTGATTTTCCTCCTTGAACGGTCCAACATTTATAAAGTTTCATGTCTTTATCTTCTGGATCGTTTAACCGTAAAAAATAAAATCCCATGTAAAATTTTGCAAACACATCCGTTTCAAGCTGTAAACAACTAATAATTTCGCCACAATAGTAATTCAAAAGACCAAACATCCAATAGATAAATCCAATCTGTGGATTTCTAAAGCGTTGAAAATACGTGACAACTTTTAAAATATATAAAAAAGAAATATTTTTTTCTTCCACTTTTCTTTTTTTCAATTGTCTTTCCAAAATTGCTCGTTGTCTAGTTGTAAATTTAAAAGCTCTTTTTCTTTTAGGTTGATTTTCCATCTACAAAATTAAATGAAAATACTAATCATTACAATAATATTCATAATTCTTTAGAAAAAACTTGAAAAATACTCTCAAATAAGCACATAAAAAGCTTAATAAATACAAAAAATCATACAAATTCATCCTCTTACCATTGAATATTTACACGACTTCTATTGATATTCACAGTCTTTAAACATTCTACTCTTTAAAATCCTTGTCGATCGCTTCTTATATATATACATATCTCACCCTCCAATTGACTTCCGGTTTAATTTTTTGATTTTATAAAATTAAAAACAAAAATTATATTTTACTTCCGAAATAACCACAAACACCTCACTTCGGTTCTGGTGTTCACTCGGGACACATCTCTCTCTCTTGATCTCTCTGTCATTATTTTTTTTATAAAATACTTTTTGCATGTAACTTAACATTTATTTTTTTTAAATCATTTTTACTTTTTATATTTTTTAATAATAAATACTTTTTTTTTGTTTGCCCCTACTGTGTGTGCTCGCTTGAAAGTCGTACTCTCAAAAAAGTGCGAAGCGCTTGAACCCTCCAATGAGCTGTAGTATTTATTACTAACCAGCATTGGTGCGCATTCAACCCGCAGTACTCTTGTAAATTGCGACTGGTTTAGACTTTTTTGTCTGGTCTTCCTCCTAAAAAAGAGGTTGATGTCAGGTGGGACTAGTCCATAGAGACATTTAGCTCACCGCCAGATCGATCGATTTCTTGTTGTACGTCCGGGATTTTTGGATGTTAGCATGTGGTGAAAGAGCTAGCTAAAGTAACACATAGTTTCACAGGAGTAATTTTATTTTATTTTGCTTTTTATTTTTTTATTTTTTAAGACAAAAATATATACAAAAGCACACAACAATATATCGACAGTGCTTGTACATTACGTTACTGGATCTACCTCTATATTAAAGTGTATATTTTGTATATATATATATATATATTTTAAATAAAAACATAACAGCCCTCTAGTAATAAAATTGGGAAGAATGGTTTATTCTTCCCAATTCCACACTCTAGGACAATTCCCTCCCTGTAAAATAAACAAACCGCAATAAAACAAACCACAATAATCTTAAACGTATCTTACTTCCGGAAACGCCTTTTTTTCCAAAAAGCTTTTCCAAAAAAATAATACCCTATTTACATCCGGTATAACTACACACACCTCATTACAGCTCTGGTCGTCGTCAGGATAACAGCTCCGTCGCTCTCCATTTTTCTTTTTTTTTTTCAAAATACTTTTTTCCACAAAATCACTCATTTTTGTTTATAAAATACAATTCAACATTTCTATTTGAAAAAAATATTTCAACCATTATCTCTATTTTTTTTCTCAAAATAATTTTTCCAAATCACAATTCATTTTTTTTAATATAATACAATTTCCACAACACTATCTCTATATTTTTTTTCTCAAAATATTTCACATCAACACTATTTCTTCTTTTCCAAAATAATTCTTTTTTACCTCTTAAAAATACTTTTTCAACAAACAAACAACCAACAAAGAGAGTGGCGGACATGTTTCCTTCCCGACAAAATAAGACAACTACCATCTTCATGTGTAAGGGATTGGCATTGGCTCAACAACCAGATCAGATTGCACAAAAGTAATATTTAAATTGACTTACCCTCCTGATTACGGATAATATTAGGATTACCAGCACCGTTGGAGACTTTTTAGGACACCCCCTGAAAAACTTGCGATACCCTTTTCTATGATTGGTCAATTAAAATATTTACTCCAATATGATTGTTTAAGAGCTAGTGGCAATCCCTTACACATGAATAATAATAATAATAATATATATATATATGACTACTGTATGTTGCCCATATATATATAACGCTTGGTTAAGTTGGTTCTAGAATGTTGTTTTGGACATGTTTCCCAAATATCCAATATGTTCAGTTTATTATTTAATAATATTAAATAGTAATGCATGACCAGTTACTAAAATGAAAAAGTGCAAAATTAACACTTAGAATAGCAAAGTATAAAGGCAAACTGTACTAAACGAAGAAAGAAAATAAAAATTATATAGGAGAGCAAGATGAAGCAAATTAAAAATTAAGACATATAGTGCAGTAGCTGTTGTATCGACCCATATATTTGTTAGCCTCTGCCCCAGACCATTCACGCATGGTGTATCTGGGGCACAGGTTGCACGGTGAATGGATTAATAACGTGAATGGTTAATAGAACCAAAGCAGAACATCTATATAGTTCCATTTGTATTGAAGAAATGCTAGGATTTCTTCATTGCTGAACCATACCATGAAAGTTTATTTACTTTTGCATGAAATCCATATTGCTTTATGATCACTGAAATATGTTTCTAAATTACCCGAATCAATCTCCATATTAGTTATATTAGTATATATGTGGTCGATGAGTGTATTGTTATCAGTTGTATAACTTGTAATTAATTGTGTATAACCATTGTCTCTAATCATGGCATTGTAAAGCGACTGTCGTTCTGTGGCAACCATCCAATTGACATTAAAATCTCCAATAATTATATTCTGCTGCAAAGTGAATTCAGCAACTATATTCTGTAATAATGACAATAGATGAGTCAGGGGAACTTGTCGAGAGCGATATACTCCTATAATGTTAATATGCTCATGGTTGGTCACAATTTAATTACAGTACGGTTGACATTGTGACAGTAAGGATATCCCTCAACAAATGGTATATTGCTGTTAACTGCTCTACCATGATGTCTAATTAGCATTCCGAATAAACATGGCATAATGTCTTGAATTTGAATAATCATCAAATGGACTGAACTTTGTTTCTGTAAATATTGTTATATCACAAGAAGAGTACTTCAAGTCATTTCGGACATCTTCAATGTGTTTGTGTAATGAACGAGTATTTAAATGACAAACTTTTAAATCACATATATTTACCTCATATAGCTATAGCGGACTATAACAAAGTTGTAAGCTTCTCTCTGTTCTGAGCTTTTTCATTTCTTCTACAACTTTTGGATCGACAGAAATTTTATTTTCCCACACGTCAGTAATAGACAATCCTTCAATTGTAGTAACTCTACTAAATGCCACATAATGAATATGATGAATTGATCTTTTAGTATTAAGATTGGCAACAATCTCATTCTGAGTATCTCCTTGAGATCTGTGTACAGTTTTAGCTGCAGTTGGGCGTAGTGGAAGCTGCTTTCTTACAACTTGTGCTGATTTAGTTCTACCAACATGAAACTGTGTAGTCACTGGTTTGATAGGTGTCGATGTAGGTTTGGATGCCTTGCACATAATGACGTCTGTTTTCATGTCTATTTTTTTGTCCAACATCTTCATAATGAAACTCTACCCATATTATACTAGATGGTTTGTCAGGTTGATGTAACTGAACTAGTTGAACTACATTGCTGGCACTATTTATTAGGCCATCATCAGTTCTTACATTTAGTGCAATTTCTGTTCTTTCACCTTCAGCAAGTCTTAACATTTTTTGCTAATTGTCTTTTTTTTGTGGGGGGGGGGGCACACGAGGAATTTGCCTCATTATTTTATCTCTTATTTCTGCTGAATTAGTTCCAATAACACTGTCTTATGCTTTGAGCCTTTGATATTATATTTGGTACCCATTGATGCTTTATAAACAGTTTCATTATAATCGTCAAACATAACATTTTGTATAAACAGTCGAGGAGATTCTCATGGGCAAATTTTTCATGAACTCATCTTTCTTTGATTTTAATGATATAATTCTGAGTATGTTTCCCTTCTCTTAATCGTTTCAAAATTTCAGCAAAAGCTTTTCTTTCTCTTTGTCTCATAATTTCATAGAGTTCAAACATTCTAAAGTATTTCGTCCATATAAATTAGGGGCAAGTATGCTATATTCAGAATTTTGAATATCGTTGAAAATATAACCATAAAACACAGCTTGTAACTGGAATAAATCTCCAATTGCAATTGTACTAACATCTCCAAAATCTTCCTTGCTACCCATTATATCTTCTAGTGGATTATTGATTTGAACAGTGAACATATTGCTGCAAACCATTGATATTTCATCTAGTAATATTAGTTTAACACCCCCTAGTTGAGATCGTAAAGTGTTTAACCTACTGGAGTCAAGTAGCTTGTAATGTTTTAAAGATTGACTTGCTGGTACTGCAAGTGCACTGTTTATGGTGTCGCCTTTAAGTAATGAAAGCAGCTTTTCCTGTTGGAGCCAGTAGTAATATTGTTACACGACGAAAGTCTTCACTAGCACGTGCGTTATAATATTTATAAGTGCAGCCTGATAAAATGATTTTGTTAAGTGAGATTTACCAACTCCTCCACCTTCATTGTCATCATTTAAATGATGCTGAATTTCATTTAAGTCTTCATTACATACAGTATATTGACTAATTTGTTCACTGATTTCATCAGTTCTAGCAAGATAATGTTCTTGAAATGAAGAATAATGTGAAATTAAACCAGTTTCCTCATTTCTCCATGGAGCAAAAACCATAAATAGAAGCATAATGAGTTCACGATAATGCTTTTCGCAATAATTCACTCATTCCTTTCTGTGCATTGGAAATGTATGAAACAATGTACATATCACAAGCATATACGTCAAGAACAAACTGGATATCCATATTATCTCTCCATGCACTCAAGCATCCGGCATTATAGTTATTAACTCTTAGTTCATTTGGTTTTCTGTTTAAATATATTGTAGGGCAATTGAGAGATGATCCAATTATTTGCTAATATATAGTTTTGTTCAGTCACATCTAGACTTGTAAGCAGTTAATCAAATGTAATATCTTCTCCCTCTTTTAAATCATTGAGTTTTTTTCCTAATATCTTTACACGATTGTTTTAGGTGTCTTTGGTAGTTGGTGAAATATTATCATCAAGAGGATACAGTATCTGAGTTGATCTAATTGGTGGCTGCGGGTATTTGAATATACATAGGTTTTTAATTTTTTTCGGCAGGTGTGAGAATGTCTGTGAGTATAGGGTCATCAACTGGTTTTTGGAAGTAATTATTTGATCAATATATGTCACATCTTCATCTTTGTCCTTCAAGCCATATCAACATGTGGATGTGAGGGGAGCCTCGTTGTTGATATTCAACTCTGTAAAACCAATCTTTTACTTTTTCCAGTGGAGCATAGTTGCTCATCAAAAACTGTTTTAAGAATGTATTAAACTGAAAGCCAAAATGTCTTGCACATGTAACTGGGTCACTTTGAATTAATCTTCATTTTTCATTGCAGTCTAAGTTTTCTAGTTCAATATCAGTGTAGTCTTTATGGTCAACAAGTTTGCCAAGTATTTTTAGAAAATAAACCCATTTTGTTTCAGCTGATGAAAAGCTGCAAAACAATGAGGCTGGACGTAATTGTCGAATCATAGCAAAAAAGTCTTTTTTGCCTTTTCAAAATATGGTGGTGACCCTCTTAGTGCTCTTAAGAATTTGTAACATTCGTCATGGTGAATAAGTCTTTCCAAACCACCTTGTTGTTTTAATTGGCCTGCAGTTAATGTTTGATTGCCTTGTTTGCATTTTCTTAAAGCAATTTGAGATTTTCCTAACAGGATCTTCATTTCCAATTTTTTTAGTTTTGAAAAAAATATTTTCGAAACACATAGCTGCCCTTCGGTCAGATCTCCTCAACTCTGACTTACATATTTCACTATGGTAATTAGCACTAACTAACCTCTGTTTGTCTTCAGGTCTTTTTGACATAGGCATATTCCTTCGTCTTTCTCGGTGGCTCCGCTTGCCTTATCAAGTTTAACAAGAAGAAGATGCAACTCCGAGTCAACAAAGTAAAGTATCTCGGTAATATCGGCAGCGCTGAAGGATTTCAACCAGACCCGGAGAAGATAAAGGCGATTATTGAAATTGCTCAGCCACAGTGCAGACAAGATTTACAACGCTTGTTGGGAATGGTGAACTACCTGTCCCAGCACATACCCAACACGTCAGAGATCACCGCTCCACTACGAACCCTACTGAAGAAAAATATACAACAGTCATGGTATGGAGAGCACCAGAAAGCACTAGACGAAATCAAGCAAATCCTCACAAGCAGCCCAGTATTACAATTTTATGACATCAGTAAACCAATCATCCTACAAGTTGATGCGTCTCAAGGCGGTCTGGGTGCATGTCTCCTACAGGAAGAACGTCTAGTTATATATGCATAAAGATCACTTACTCAGTCTGAGAAACAATATGCTCAGATTGAGAAGAAATTACTAGCCATTGTTTTTGCCTGCGAGAGATTCAACCAGTTCGTCTATGGTAGAACAATCACAGTTCACAGTGATCATAAGCCCCTCGAAGCAATCGTAGCCAAACCGCTATCACAAGCTCCACCTATAATTCAGCGCCTTCTCATGAGACTCCAAAAGTACCAGCCGATGGTGAAATATGTGCCTGGAAAGTATCTGTTTATTGCAGATACCCTGTCGAGAGCTTACGTGGAGGAGAAACTAGGAGCCGAACAGCAAGATCTAAATGAAGAAATGGAAGTTATGGTGCACAGTATGGTGAAGGAAATTCCAGCATCACCTGAGAAGATCGCGGAGCTCAAAAGAGAAACAGCAACAGACGAATCCATGCAGTTATTAAAGCAGCAAATATGGCAAGGTTGGCCAGACCACAAGTATAAAGTTCCTCCGTAGATTTCCATCTACTGGAATGTCCGACACGAGTTGAGTGAAGCTGAAGGTTTGATTTTCAAAGAAAAGAAGCTCGTTGTGCCCAGGTCAATTAGAGGCTATATGCTTAACTTGATACACGAAAGTCACCTTGGAGTAGAGAAATGCAAAACCAGAGCAAGGGTCATCCTCTACTGGCCTGGGATCTCAAGTGACATCACTGAGAAAGTATCAAATTGTCCCACGTGTGCTACCTACCGAAGAAGAAACCAGAGAGAGCCCATGATCTCACATGAGATACCCGAACGGCCTTGGCAAAAGCTAGGCACAGATCTGTGTGAATACAAAGGGAAAACGTACTTAGTCTTGTTTGATTACTATTCCAAGTATATCGAGACAAGCCTGCTTGCAAACAAGACAGCTGGAACTATCATTCTACATTTGAAATCAATATTCGCGAGACATGGAATCCCCGAAGAGTTGATATGCGACAACATGCCCTTCAACAGCAAAGAGTTCAAGAGATTCTCTGAAGATTGCGGATTCACACAGAAGACATAGAGTCCAACCTATGCCCAATCGAATGGAATGAGTGAGAAAGCAGCGCAAACTGTAAAACGTATACTCAATAAATGTGATGATCCACACATTGGTCTACTTGAGTACCGCAATACACCCGTCACTGTTATGTCACACTCTCCATCACAACTACTGATGAGTCGCATTACAAGAACGAAGATTCCGATAGCAAGAGAGCTGTTACAGCCACAGTTTGCAACCAACGTATACAGACAGCTCAAAAAGCGGCAAGAACTTCAGAAAAATAATTACGACAAAGGAACCAAATCATTACCACCACTTACAGAAAGTGAAAGTATACGTATACGCCAAGATAAAATGTGGTTACCAGCTCAAGTATCCCGGAGAACATCCGCACCAAGGTCCTACGTAGTTACAACAGCAGATGGACAAGAATACAGACGAAATCGTCGAGACCTTCTGAAAACCAATGAAGTGCTGCCAGTGAAAACGGAGCCACCTGAGTTGGACAATGATGAACAATATAATGTCACCAACAACAGTCAGCAACCAGCATCTACGACTAGCACATGCAGAGCCAATATCTGCGCAACAAAGTCTCAATGAGCCAGTACCACTTAGAAGATCAACTAGGAAAAGAGTCCAGCCAGTGAAATATAAAGACTTTATTATGGAATAGATTATGTTGTAATGACAATTCACAGTATTATTCATAACTAACTAGAAATACATATACGCAACAACCCCTCACCCGCTTACTGTTTGAAACATTTATAGCGTAGTTGCTTACAATACTTATTTTCGTTCTTTTACTTGAATAGCAGTACAGCGAGCTGACGTCAGTATCCATGTTTGTCCGTTTTTACCCCTATTTCTTGCAATAATTTTGAGTCAAAATTGGTTTGTTTATCCGCATTTTGAGCTATTAATAGCAGCCAGAAGCTATGCTATTAGGTAATAGCCCCATTCATTTGCCAAACTGAATAGATTTTCAGTGGACAATTTATCAATATATTTTTTGTTGTCTGAATTTAATTGTTTCATAGAACATCAAACTAAATAACTAATAGAAACTTCTAATTTTTGGGTGCGGTAACAGAATAGTGGGGAAGTCCACTGCTGTTTTTACCATCAATCATTAAGAAAAAAATTACTTGTTTCACACTATTGATAATTCCACATGAAATGATCAACTCAGTAGTTATTATAAACTGTTGAAAATGTAAAAAGTAAAATGTCTAGGTCTATTCAAATTGGGTTTACTAAGACGTATTCGGGAATTCTACCCCGATTGTTGGTGTGGATGAATATATAAAGTAAGTTGATAATTATACCCACATTAGACTGCTGCGATGTGGAGTTGGCAGGGATGTGGAATATAATATTGATATTCTTGGCAGGACTCGACGCAGGGCAGGAAAACTGATCTTTTCTAAGTGGGGACTTGCAACTGATCGATGAATTTGCTGGATTTATACAACTTTTGAGTTAAAATTAGTTTGTTGTAACATTGTACGTACATATATAAATATGTGTTTATGTACTTGTAATTTCTGTAATTTGTTAGAAATACACCTATTGATACCAGTGTTAGCATTGAAGGGGCTACCATAAATATTATTGTATTATTAATAATAATAATAATAATAAATGCCTAGTGCAGATACCATATTTTGATGGTTATTAATACAAAAGCTATGTATGTGCAACAAGACATGGCAGTGTGTACTATAGTATCTAAATTATATCACCATGCGCATATATAACCAATGTTCAGGATGACATTCCTAGCCCGCTTCTTGACATTGATCTACCTGACACAGTACTTGTTCAATCCTATCAATTTCTGCTGACATAGTGAATGTCAACATACCCAATGTCAATATAATCTTATATAAGCTGTATTTTACATTACAAGCCTAGGACCAGCACAATTTGTCAAAGCCTATTCATTGGCACAATAAGTTATAAGTTATGGCCATGAGACCAGCTACTGTAGGCCTAACATGGAGGCCTACACTCTCAGTCTCCAATGTCTGAGTCTCGGTAGCTCAATAGTTTGAGCGTCACAGAAGCAATCAGGTTACAGGTACATAGCTAAGATAGCAAAAGTTATTACAGCATATTGACTGAACAATACTGTAACAATGTGGTTATCAATGGCTGAACAATATTAGTCGAACGAACAATGTTGTTCAGCATTGTTTCAACAATGTTGTTCAACAATGTTGACATACCCAATGTTAATATAAATATCCTATATTATATAAGCTGTATTTTACATTACAAGCCTAGGACCAGCATTTTCAAAGCCTACACAGACACAATAAGTTATGGGTTATGGCCACTAGGCCAGCTAATAGTGTAGGCCTAACATGTTCCATAAATGGATGGATTAAATACAGATTGTTTATGGAATATAGACCAGTATACGATACATGGACTATTGTCAGCCTCCTCAGAGAAATTATTCCCAGTTGAAAAAAATTATAAACTTCTGATTCCCGGTGACTCTAACCATTGAGCCATCAAGACTCCGATGGAGAGAGAATCAATACAATGATGTACTGGTTCAATTGATATATGTACTGCCTATACGGCAGTCACTACAGTATATTATATTAGTAATGCTTGGATGGGTTAATATATACACTGCTGTAGTGAATGCAAGCTGCATAGACAGTACCATATACCTATATCAACCGAATGTATTATGTCGAATTGCAACCTTCACTCTCAGTCTCCATCTGGGTCTCGCTATCGTCAAGAAAGTTTGTGGGAGTTAGCATGCTAACAATAACATCTACAGGTATCTCTGCTTCATCTTCCCTCCACTGATCATCATCATTATTACACATATTTGTTTCAGTTTGAACAGAATTTTTGCTTGTTACATATTTTTTCTGGTTGATCAGTATGGAATTTATCAGTGTTTATCATGCTTTCACCAAAGTTATTTGCCCAGTTTTCATCAAGGGTTGTTCCTTGCTCTCTATAACCCTTACAAAAATAAACTATAGTTTTTGAGACTGAAAATAGTTATGAAAACTATAGTTTTACTAAAAACTATAGTATTTTGGAACAAAAACTGTAGTTTTCTAATAACTATAGTAACGATAACTATAGTTAAGAAAACTATAGTTTATGAAATTATAACTATAGTTAAGAAAACTATTGCTTTTGAAAACTAAAGTTTTAGAAATTATAAAACTTTTTTCACAAAGTAGTGAAGTTTAGTGAAAATACAATCTACAAATACAACACTTTATAATAAACTCTATTATTTCTGTGTATAAAAATACATAGGTAAAGGCAAGTATGTGTAATAAAACAGAGCAATTTATATAAAAATAATGCTAACACTTCCTAGTTCTTTTCTAGCTTCTGTAGCAAGTACATATTTGTTGCACAGACTGCTTCTTTAAAGCCACTCATATTTAACCCTTATTTATCTCATGACACACACACTATTCATTGTTCAATTCAACAGAAGCATCATGGAAATTCTTAATTGAGGCTGATAGGCATATCAGTAATGGTAATCGCACTATTCCAATTACCATTTGATAATCACTTATCACACTACAGTACTTATTACTTGCTAACACTAAGTGTTTCAACTAAGTTTGTTTCTCAATTCTCAGTAAATTTATAAAAAAACTTTTATTGTTTATAAGCACGCAGTTTTTTTGTGTTTGTAATGTCACTTGATATTTTTATGTCACAGCACTTATCCTCGGTTTCAACACCAGTCTTGCTTTTTTTCTATGAAATATAAATTTCACCGCTATAATGACGTCTTCCTCAATGACTTCACGTAGCGTTTTTAGCATGTTCTGCAAAAATATAAGATATATTTGGTTATTTTTTGAAACTTTGCATAACAATGTTGTATATTGCACAAGCAACAGATGCACAATATAAAAGAATATTAAATTGTCGGCCATTTTTGATGAAGCTCAGCTTAAATTATTCAGCTAAGCTTAAACTCTATTTTTATTCTTGGGGTTGTTCATCATAAACTTAGTGTTGGTTGTACATGAAAATAGCATTGAAGATAATTTTTTGACAATATGGAATGAAATTGAATGGGTAATTGCTGCGACCTAACTTTATGATGTACATACATTTATTATATACATCATTTATTGCACTCGAGTACAATAAATGAAAAGAGAGAAAACATTGGGAACAAGTTTGACAATAAAATTCAAAATGTTGCCTATTCTGCAATGGAAAGTTTTCACTTTTCCAACGACTTGACTAAAAATTCCATGTAAATATTTTGAAATGAGTACAAAGAACACCAAGAGTGAAAAGGATTGTTGTTAACTAATGAAACAATATGTTTTTGAAGACTTGGAAGATGAAGAGTGTGTCGTAATTTTGTCATGCATATAACAAATGAGTAATCATGATTTTACTCATGTAATTAAGGATTTACACTACTCGTGATATTCGAAAATTGTGCCAAATATAATTGTGACTTTAACAAAACCCAAATAAACAGGTTGCCACAATAGCAATTATTACAGATAATCATTTGGTGCAATAATTACCTGGAAAATGGAAATGAGACATTTGGGTTGGCAATTGATTATTATAGTAAACTTTTGTTGTCATTGGAGAACATTTCATTTAAAGTGCCCATAACCTCAAAATGTTTTATTGTCTTGTTTGGAAGAACTTTTTAAATGATAAAGTAACTTCTTTTGAAGATTTTCGTTTCTTTGCTTTCTTTTTGAGATATATCAGTTTATTTGATAAATAATCTTGACATGGGTTGCTGTGTCTCATACCCAGACCTCTTCGAGGAGCTAGGTGGATGAAGCATGTGCGGGTCCCCTGGCTGTAATTACTGACTTACCCCAAATAGATGTCTAACATACCACAGAATACCTATGGTCCAGCAAGCTCATTGTGAGCTACATATATATGTAGAACTCACTGCTCTGGTATTACCTAAGTAAACCATAACCGCATTGGTACGAGGTTGTACTACCACTTATTTCAGCAATTTTGAACAATATCACGACTGCCTTGGATTTAGAGGCAGCATTTCCCTTGCGATAGTAACTTCTAGTTTCAAAAGTTCTTCCAAATAAGACAATAACAAATTTTGAGGTTAGGAGCACTTTAAGTATTTCTTTAGTCTTTTTGCATTTTAATTGAAACAGCTAGCCATTGCTTCAGAAGTTTATAATGATTTAATGGCATTTTATGTAATGATAACTCTTTACAATCCACCTTATCACTTTGGTAAACATGTCAATATGCTATAGTTCTGCACCATCCAAAACATTTTTAAAGAAAATGCTATCCAACAATAAAAACTCAAGTAAAACAACAAAAGTTTACTGTGATCAATTACCAACCCAAACACCTTGTTTCCATGTTCCCTAAATACAGTGTTTTTTTGTTTGAGACTCTTAAACAAAAAAACACTGTGCCGAATGATTATCTGTAATAAGTGCTATTCAAAATGACAAACAGAATTTATCTGAGTGTGGACTCAAGATTGAATGAATTGATCTATATTCTACTACAAGAAAAAATTGTGGAAGTGAAAATAATGGAACAAAAACACATTCAAATGCTCTTGACAAGAATCAAAATTCAAGAAGGATTTCATTCAAATCAAAATAACACTGGAAATATATAGTATAAAGTATATATTGCAATTGTTGTTTAAAAGCCAAAAGAACACAAACCATTTTATTTGACGTTGTTGCTTCACTTATTCCTGCATTTTCCAAAGTAAGTGGGAACGATGGCATTACTGGTGATGATGGTTTGGAATCAGGAAACAATTGTGTTGCTGCAAGGACTGGTGATAAAGTTGGTGATTAGACCAGTGTATTGGTACACGTTGTTGACAATGCATGACTGCGTGACCAAGACGAGGATGAAGATTACACTGCTCTTTCTGTATCCAGTTTGGCAACATATTTCTTTAGTTTCCTTATGGACATATGTATATCTGTTTAAAAATAAATATTATTGCAACAGGTAGTTAACTAAGGTAAATTCATAAGTTGTAATCCATTTTAGCACAAATAACACACAATTATAGCAGAAGCTGCCAGACGCATAATCTTCACTGGTTGCCAGTAAAATCAAGGATTGTATTTTTTTTAAGATACTGATAATTACTTTCAAAGCTTTACATGGCCAGGCACCTATTTACATTACTGATTTACTAACCAATTATAAACCTTCTCATACTTTAAGTATGAGTTGAGCCAAAATCCAAAACGGTGACTCATGGAGACAGAACATTCTCAGTTGCCGCACCAAGACTGTGCAATTCATTACCACGGGAAATCAGAAGCATTGGTATTTTAAGTAGTTTTAAGTCAGCACTTAAGACTTTCTTTTTTTTAATTAATAGCTTTTTGTTCATAGTGGTAATATATGTAGCGGTAGGCTTTATCTTATAATGAAACTGTAATTAGTTTTATAAGTAACACTAAGAATATACAGTATTGTTGTAAGAGCATCGAGACTATATTGTACATACAATGCTCCTAATATTATTATTATAGCAGTTAAAATATATAATATAGGAAATTATTTTTGCTACTAAGCTATTTACCCAGGCGATTAGTAATCTGTTCCCTCAACTTGCAATTTTCCTTAGTTAGGTTTAAAATGTATGCTCCAGAGTTTTGATCCAACAATTAACATACATGTATATATTTATTTTAACTGCTCAAGTTTTGCTCAATAATAACTCAGGGAGAAAATAACACTCATTACTTATGCTAGAGTGAGTCAGTGAGGTGCACGCTGAGTTAATGATACAGTAAATGTATTATAATACTGTAGACGTGTATTGGTAGAAGCAGCTGTGAGTATGGCTTGCATGAGAAAAATACACTGAATTGGTAGCAAACCAATTGGCTTGCGAACTTTGATGTTTGAGTATGAATGTATGATATAATATAAATAATTTCGAACTATGTTATGCTGATAGTAAAAGCCTTTGTTAAAATCGAATCTCGAAAATATAACAGCTATCTAAAGTGTGATTCAAACCAAATTGTCAGGCCGAACATACAGGCAAACACAACGCAATTATTAACCTCTGAAATAACCATCCAATCATTTGATTGCAATAAGTATGAAAACAAACCATTGGATAAAAATAGGGAATAAATAAATGCGCATTATTAAGCAGCTTATTCGATAGCTTAGTGGCTGACTCCGACTCAAATGATATACAAATATACGATTAAACTGAATGTGACTCACCGTAAAAAATATGATTGGAATCCTCCTCTACAGCCCACGACTAGGAAAGGAACGATTCCTTTTGAAAACCATCACAAAATACAGCCAAGGAATTCAAATTGAATATCAAAATATAACGATCAAACACCAAGAAACTACAAGTTCGACTTCAAACATTTCGAAATGGCCGCGTGGTAAATTTGTGATGTATCCCGTGATCCCTTGTCGTCTCACAAGCATCGTGGGGGGGGGGAGCGGAGATAAGACCCTGGGTACGAGGTTGGGTCATAGCCTGCAATGCAGGTTCTTGCATATAGATCATAAATAAAACTTTTTTTTTAATAAATAAATAAATAAAATCATAAATCAAGAGATCATAAATAAAGATCATAAATAAAGCGTTCTATTTATGATCTCTATGGGCTCTTGGGGAGGGAGACCCCGTGAAATGGGAAGCAGTGTTGTAAAAGTACTTTGGGTACACCTATCAGTGACCTATCACGGTTAAGAATTAAGATCAGTGTTAGGATCATCAGAGTTAGGCGAGTTAGGGTTAGATGATATTTACACTAACTTAACTGTGTTATTTTAGATTAATTAAATCTATGGGTTATTCATGGTCATACATCTCTTGGGTTTACTCATTCATGCATTGGAGATACTGTTACTGCTGAATGTCCGTGATCTGCAGCAACTTGATCTTTTGTAAATATTCAGAAATATTACCTGTAAATTTTTCCTGTGAATATTACAAACGTTATGCATTACACTATCAATTTTCTTAGTTTTGTAATTTTAATAAATTCAGAAATAGCATTTTTTGGAAACTAGGGTTTTCTTTAAAAACTATATACCGGTAGCACAGTTCAATATAAAAACTAAAAACTAAAGTTTTTAAATGTAGTATGTATATAGGAAACTATAGTTTTAATTGGTAATCTATAGTTCTTACCCAGAACTATAGTGTCTGGCATAAAATAAAGTTTTTAAATGTAGTAATTATATTGTTATACAAAACTATAGTTTTAATAGGGTTACTATAGTTTGTTACTTAAGTTGTCATAATCACCATATATAGGAAACTAGTTTTTACTCAAAAACAAAACTATAGTTTTTTAAATATAGTAATATAGTTATCGTGGGAAAATATAGTTTTCACTCAAAACCTATAGCTTTCACTCGAAAACTATAGTTGTTACTAAAAAACTATAGTTTTTGGCAAATAAACTATAGTTTAATAGGTAACTATAGTTTATAATGGCAAAGACTATAGTTTTTACTAGAAAACAAAAGTTTTTACTCAAAGACTATAGTTGTTATTAAAAAACTATAGTTTTTGGCAAAGAAACTATAGTTTTATGATTAGGAAACCATAGTTTAATAGGTAACTATAGTTTCTATGGCAAAAACTATAGTTTTTACTAGAAAACTATAGTTTTTACTTAAAAACTATAGTTTTTAGCATAGAAACTATAGTTTATTTTTGTAAGGGAAAGAACACTCTTATATGCTAACCAAGCAGCAGCTTGGAAAACCTTGTGTGGCCTTGCATGTAGGGACAATGCTGAACTCTTATATTGTAATCTTCTTTTCAATTGATCATTAATTGTGCCAGTTTGTTCTGGTAACCTTGGTAACATATTGACAGTATTTGTTACATATGCTGGCACATTAGCAACATTACCATCTATTTTAAATTGTTTTCCTCCGGGAGCTTGCATTTTTAAATATTTTTTCTTGAAACAAGAAATATAATCTTGAATCAAGATATAAAATCTTAAATCAAGATATAAAATCTTAAAATAAGTATAAATATCTTGCCTAGTTTTTCATTTTTTGCAGTGTAATCATTCTAGAGAGCGGTCAATAAAGGTTGGGACACACGAGGCGCCAAATCGCGGGGACATGTCGCAGGGACATGTCGCAGGGAAATGTTGCAGCGATATGTTGCAGGGAGAAATCCCTTCATATGCACCATGCGAAATCTTGTCACGGGGATAAAATGTTATCCTCGCATCATGCCCTCTCTTATAAACAGCAACTAATCCATGCGACAAAATTAAAATAAATCAATCAAAGAACGTTATTTTATTTTCCTTTTCCAACTCATTCCAATGTGCTCACGTGTTCTCAACAGTTAAAACGTCCCCGCAACATGCCACGCGATATGTCGACTCCTGTGTCCTAACCTTAAAGGGACACTCCGGCCAAAATACAAATGCAGTTCATATGAAAGATCTTACTGACTTTAGTTTATTTCCAAAGTTTCAGCATTCCTATCAATTTAGTTAAGAAGATATGGCTAGTTGAAGTTGAAAATTTGAGGAGTTTGACGCCATATTGGCTTTGCGAATATGACGTCATTGAGTGATTCTTTATCGGCAGTGGAGTTGTTTTGATGGCAATTACATAGTGATAGCTGTTGTGAATACTGTTTGGACGAAAATTAGTCGAAATAAACTATTTAGTTCCTCATTGCAGGAAAGTAGAGGAGCTTCTTAGGCATAATACAAGATAGCATCACTCAGTGACGTCATATTTGAGAAACAAAATGGCGTCGAAATTGGACAAACTCTCCAACTTCAACTAGCCATATCTTCTTAACTAAATTGATAGGAATGCTGAAACTTTGGAAATCAACTAAAGTCAGTAAGATCTTTCATATGAACTGCATTTGTATTTTGGCCGGATTGTCCCTTTAAAGTGGTGCCCAGTGTGAAAGATAAACAATATATTATCTCTATAAAGGAGAGGGATAAGATAACGGCCCACAAAAGCAATATCTCAGAAACTTTCAACTATTTGGTAAATTGTTTGCTACTCAAGCTTTTTACGCAAACTCAGAAAATGTGTCTGATCCCCGGACGGGAATCGAACCCTCAACCTTCATGATCTCCGGTTAGACGCTCTAACCATTGAGCTACCATAACTCAGATGGCAGAACGAAGGCTACGTTGCGTAATAGTTCGTACGTGCGACATACGTACTGCTAATTCAGCAGTCTCGATATGTCTATATATCTTATCAGAATATATTAACCAAGCTGCAAGTCACATTTAATATTTTCAACTATTTATGTCTAAAAAAATAATATTACATGAAATATACCCATGATTAAGAACTTAATTCTGCCATAGAGCTGTATATAGGTTAATCTTTACTTGCGGAATTTATTTTATTGCAGATATTTGAATAACAACAATATATCTGTCATTCCTGAGAAGTTGTTCGAGAATAATCCAGATCTTTCGATTCTGTAAGTATCAGATTTTCAATATCAATAATAATAATAACAATAATGGAAAATGTATTGAAATTCTTTATATATATGTATATATACAATTATAAATCTCACTAATTTAGGTAATTTATAATTGACTACTTGAACCTATTTATTATTTACGAACTATATAGAAAAGGAAAAAAAAGTTAATTTAAAATGTATCTTTAAATGTTCAGTAATTCCGGATTTGTCCAGTCCTTGTTTCTACAACAAAATATATAGTATGTTATTCTAATGGCGATAGACATAATTCTCCGAATACAATAATTTTGGTGTTTCTTATTAAGACCTAGATCGCTCAACATACAGTACTGCTCAGAAGTAACCTAACGCTGCTTTCTCGTCCAGAACGCGTTCCCTTCGCGTTCCAGAACGCGTTCCGAACGCGTACCGGAACGCGTTCCGGAGCCGTTCCGGAACGCGTTCCTGAACGCGTTCGATTGAGATGGAAATTTTGTCGGAAGCTATTACCGAGTTCGGAAAACTCCGAGTGATTAACCAATGTAACAAATCACATTTATACAAAGAATGTATGAACTTGAGACTTGTGGCTTGGATCAATCAATGATGAGAGTGATTGAGAGTTGCGCATAAAGTAATAACTGAGTCAGTAGTTCAGACACTGGCTTAATATAAATTTTACTCCCTGTTTGATTATCACGCTGTGCCATATAATTTTTAAAAACATCAGGGTTGTGGACGGATGGTTGGTACCTTTTTATATGAACGCTCTGTGTTTATTAAAAAAACACTCATCAAATCTTTATTTTATTCATCTGTGAATTAAAACGACCGCTATAAAAATTCTTGACTGCCATACTTCGCATGCATGCACATTGTAATGTGTGCAACAACCAGAAGTCGTTTTGCTACAGTATGTAACACAAAGTCGTTTCGCTTCCAGCGTAACAACTGTATGTGTCGACTTACCAACAAACGATTTCGTTTTAATGGTTTATTGGTAAGTCGTTTCCTACACTAATATGAGTTTACATCTATACGTTTATGTTTCGTTTTGGTTTCAATGCTGAACTCTTATATTGTAATCTTCTTTTCAATTGATCATTAATTGTGCCAGTTTGTTCTGGTAACCTTGGTAACATATTGACAGTATTTGTTACATATGCTGGCACATTAGCAACATTACCATCTATTTTAAATTGTTTTCCTCCGGGAGCTTGCATTTTTAAATATTTTTTCTTGAAACAAGAAATATAATCTTGAATCAAGATATAAAATCTTAAATCAAGATATAAAATCTTAAAATAAGTATAAATATCTTGCCTAGTTTTTCATTTTTTGCAGTGTAATCATTCTAGAGAGCGGTCAATAAAGGTTGGGACACACGAGGCGCCAAATCGCGGGGACATGTCGCAGGGACATGTCGCAGGGAAATGTTGCAGCGATATGTTGCAGGGAGAAATCCCTTCATATGCACCATGCGAAATCTTGTCACGGGGATAAAATGTTATCCTCGCATCATGCCCTCTCTTATAAACAGCAACTAATCCATGCGACAAAATTAAAATAAATCAATCAAAGAACGTTATTTTATTTTCCTTTTCCAACTCATTCCAATGTGCTCACGTGTTCTCAACAGTTAAAACGTCCCCGCAACATGCCACGCGATATGTCGACTCCTGTGTCCTAACCTTAAAGGGACACTCCGGCCAAAATACAAATGCAGTTCATATGAAAGATCTTACTGACTTTAGTTTATTTCCAAAGTTTCAGCATTCCTATCAATTTAGTTAAGAAGATATGGCTAGTTGAAGTTGAAAATTTGAGGAGTTTGACGCCATATTGGCTTTGCGAATATGACGTCATTGAGTGATTCTTTATCGGCAGTGGAGTTGTTTTGATGGCAATTACATAGTGATAGCTGTTGTGAATACTGTTTGGACGAAAATTAGTCGAAATAAACTATTTAGTTCCTCATTGCAGGAAAGTAGAGGAGCTTCTTAGGCATAATACAAGATAGCATCACTCAGTGACGTCATATTTGAGAAACAAAATGGCGTCGAAATTGGACAAACTCTCCAACTTCAACTAGCCATATCTTCTTAACTAAATTGATAGGAATGCTGAAACTTTGGAAATCAACTAAAGTCAGTAAGATCTTTCATATGAACTGCATTTGTATTTTGGCCGGATTGTCCCTTTAAAGTGGTGCCCAGTGTGAAAGATAAACAATATATTATCTCTATAAAGGAGAGGGATAAGATAACGGCCCACAAAAGCAATATCTCAGAAACTTTCAACTATTTGGTAAATTGTTTGCTACTCAAGCTTTTTACGCAAACTCAGAAAATGTGTCTGATCCCCGGACGGGAATCGAACCCTCAACCTTCATGATCTCCGGTTAGACGCTCTAACCATTGAGCTACCATAACTCAGATGGCAGAACGAAGGCTACGTTGCGTACTAGTTCGTACGTGCGACATACGTACTGCTAATTCAGCAGTCTCGATATGTCTATATATCTTATCAGAATATATTAACCAAGCTGCAAGTCACATTTAATATTTTCAACTATTTATGTCTAAAAAAATAATATTACATGAAATATACCCATGATTAAGAACTTAATTCTGCCATAGAGCTGTATATAGGTTAATCTTTACTTGCGGAATTTATTTTATTGCAGATATTTGAATAACAACAATATATCTGTCATTCCTGAGAAGTTGTTCGAGAATAATCCAGATCTTTCGATTCTGTAAGTATCAGATTTTCAATATCAATAATAATAATAACAATAATGGAAAATGTATTGAAATTCTTTATATATATGTATATATACAATTATAAATCTCACTAATTTAGGTAATTTATAATTGACTACTTGAACCTATTTATTATTTACGAACTATATAGAAAAGGAAAAAAAAGTTAATTTAAAATGTATCTTTAAATGTTCAGTAATTCCGGATTTGTCCAGTCCTTGTTTCTACAACAAAATATATAGTATGTTATTCTAATGGCGATAGACATAATTCTCCGAATACAATAATTTTGGTGTTTCTTATTAAGACCTAGATCGCTCAACATACAGTACTGCTCAGAAGTAACCTAACGCTGCTTTCTCGTCCAGAACGCGTTCCCTTTCGCGTTCCAGAACGCGTTCCGAACGCGTACCGGAACGCGTTCCGGAGCCGTTCCGGAACGCGTTCCTGAACGCGTTCGATTGAGATGGAAATTTTGTCGGAAGCTATTACCGAGTTCGGAAAACTCCGAGTGATTAACCAATGTAACAAATCACATTTATACAAAGAATGTATGAACTTGAGACTTGTGGCTTGGATCAATCAATGATGAGAGTGATTGAGAGTTGCGCATAAAGTAATAACTGAGTCAGTAGTTCAGACACTGGCTTAATATAAATTTTACTCCCTGTTTGATTATCACGCTGTGCCATATAATTTTTAAAAACATCAGGGTTGTGGACGGATGGTTGGTACCTTTTTATATGAACGCTCTGTGTTTATTAAAAAAACACTCATCAAATCTTTATTTTATTCATCTGTGAATTAAAACGACCGCTATAAAAATTCTTGACTGCCATACTTCGCATGCATGCACATTGTAATGTGTGCAACAACCAGAAGTCGTTTTGCTACAGTATGTAACACAAAGTCGTTTCGCTTCCAGCGTAACAACTGTATGTGTCGACTTACCAACAAACGATTTCGTTTTAATGGTTTATTGGTAAGTCGTTTCCTACACTAATATGAGTTTACATCTATACGTTTATGTTTCGTTTTGGTTTCATGTCAGTTGGAAATTTTTTTTGAATTTTTGATCTATAAATATGCTCTGATAAATATGTAATCAATCTCGTAAGAGCCTGCGTTCCTTTATGATTGTCGATGGCGAATTTATATTTAAAGATTATGAGCTCAAGATTTCTATCATGATGTGATAAATGACGATGGCGAAGGCCGAGTCATCTATCATCTCATAGAAAGTGAGAGCGAATAGACTATTGGCTAGCGCGGGGTAAAGTTTATAATGGGCGCGCGGCAACATCTTTATGAATCATCACTTATTGTTTTCAAGCACTCATCCGCCATTGCGGTTGCAAGCCTTTGTCAATATAGAATAGTTGTCAATATCTTTTGCAAGCGAGCAAAAAAATTTTAGCAAACGATATTAGCTATCAACGTGGAAAAAAATTAAACTAACACTAAAAACTATCTTTATATTAACAAAGTGAAAAGGTGGTAAACTGCGAAGATTTTTAGTAACGAAATACTGACGTTTCGAGCGGACGTCTTACTCTGATGAAGGACTCCGCTCGAAACGTCAGTATTTCGTCACTAAAAATCTTGGCACCCTTTACCACCTTTTCACTTTGCTATATATCCAAAACACTGTCTACGCAGCACTCTACTTTTTAACTTTATACTATCGTGATATCGTCGGCCGGGTATTTCATGTTCGAAGGTCGTTTTTGATTGACATGTTTACATGCTTATGCCTTATGTTCGGAGTCCGGACGAAGCAAAACATTATCCGTAGATATAAATTCATATTAGACCAGTGTATACGGTAGTGTAGCGAAACGACTTGAGGTGGTAGCGAAACTACTCGTCGTATCACAAGCTGTGGCGGTCAGCAGAGCTCGTGAACCAAATACGAGTTCGAAAACCAAACAGCGGCACGGTCAACAAATTATGGAGGAACTTGAAGACGTTTTGTCCATAATTTGTTTCGCCTGGATAACCGACGATATGAGTCATCGCCGAAAATCGCACAACGATAGTTGAAAAGCACCCGAGAACAATCCGCTATCTTATTTCGTGATCGGAGGTTGAACGCAAAACATCAATTCAGCGATTTCTAGCTTGGACTATACAGGGACTATACGATATTCTACGATGGCTTTTCGTGACCTTCTACGTCAACCAGCAAAGATAATGTTGTTGTTTTAACATTGACGAAACAACATCAATCATCGAGACAAACAAAGTCAAAAATATTTTTAGTGGCAAACTGCTGGAAGAAGGTGCATCTGTGCTTGTCCAGTTCGGGAAAGACGAATTCGAGGCGTGCGTTCTGAAACTAGACAGTAAGTTGACGTGCATAAGTGCATTTATTTTGTTTATACTGGCTACAATTCGTTGTTTTGCAACAATAATATTTAATTTCATTTTTGCATCGCCTTGTAGACGATCCTAGCGTTCTGAGACAAGCTGAGAATGAGTTTTTATCTCAGACCCTCTCAGGCGACGTGTCATCAGACAAAGAAAATGAGCCGCCGGCGCCAAAAAGACAGAAATTGGGAACTTCGGACGGTGGTTCAACTTTTTCGAACAAAGATCGCGGGCTGCCCAAACCAACGACAAGTCAAAAAAAGAAAACGAAAGAATCTGCCAATGAAAAGCCGTCCAAAGAACAGAATGTGCCGAAACAACCAAAGATAAAGAAGCCGAAACAGGTAAATTATGAATAATGTCGTATTTTCACAAAGGGATTCCTACCAGTGGTTCCAGCTATACGATCAATATGATTTCAAATTGCCACAAGCATTAATGCATCAAGGTAATTTGAAAAAATGTAATCATGAGATATTCAAATTTGTCTTGTTTCCCTCGAGCATTTACCGTGTCAGCAAATCTGTGTTTATATTGGAATTTATTCGATTTGTCAAAAATAGAGGATATTTTTATCTATTATTTGCAGTTTATTGTTACAATATAATGAAATAATATACAATTATTGGATGAGGCTGAGCATGATATCAAGAATTATCCAGACCGAGGTCAATGTATCTGCCGAAGGCTGAGGCGGATAACATTGATCGAGATTGAGGCGGATAATTCGTGATATCATGCGTAAGCCGAATCAAATAATTGTTTATTACACATCGTTCAAAATAGTCTTACTAAAAATATACAAACAAATATACTACAAGCCACGACATTGAGAATTCACTGGAGTATGTTGACCAATAAGAAACGAGAATGAAGTTTGAATGTATAATAATAATCTGTAGTTATATCTAGTACCATAAGGATTATGTGTAATCAGTTCAGTAATATTTAGGACATTTACAGTGTGAAAATATAATGGCCATATATAACCATATATTAAATTTGTTTATATCAAACATTATTCTAAGAATATTCAACAAAATAAACATTTATAAATCTTGTTGTTCTACCTACATGTTTATTGTATTGGTATGTTCGACCTTACTTGTAAAACTCGGCACCATTCTGTTCACGTCTATCAAACGGGTTTGAAGTAGAGTGGACAGAATGGTGCAAAGTTTTACAAGGACGAACATACCAATACAATAAACATGTAGGTAGAACAACAAGGTTTGTAAATGTTTATTTGTTGAATATTCTTAGTAGGGATGTGCCGGATCCGGATACCGGTATCCGGTAAAATTCCGTTATCCGGTAGTATCCGGTATCCGGTAAACTTTTACCGGATATTTACCGGATATATGCTGTGTTTACTTCCGCTTGCGCTTTGGTCTGTTTTCCTTGGTACGAGGCAGGAAGACAGGAAGTTATTCCACTTTATAATATATTAGACACTAATTGTTACAGTTTTCTTTAAGATGTATTATTATTTACTTGTTCTGGTTTGATGCTTTTCATATTTTATTTGAATTTCAGGTGTAAACTATCTGTATTTACACTGAGAATAATATTCCCATTTCTTTCTCCAACCCGGTCCCTTGTAGTTAAACCTGCTACTATTATAATAGTACTATCCGGTATCCGGTATCCGATACTATCCGGTCAATAACTTTCCGGTTAAATCCGGTATCCGGTAAAGTGGTATACGGCACATCCCTAATTCTTAGTATGTTCTATGCAAACAAATTTAATATATGGTTATATATGGCCATTATAGTTTCACACTGTAAATCAAGGTCAGCGAGCCCTAAGACTGACGTGTGTACGGCCCCCCTTCCTGATTCTGTTTTACGTGAAATATATGAGTAATGGCTTTCAAATAGAGTTGTACAGTAATTATAATACAGTTTAATTGTTATTGCTACTACAATTATAGCCAGGATTCCAAAGGGGGGCCAGTGGATCGGAGTATGAAAAAGGTTGTTATAATGTCTTTCCGGTAAGGGGGGTCTCGGAGAGTGTCCCCCAGTTGATTTTTTTTAAATCTTAGTTAAAACGTACTTTTTCGAGGCTTTTAGTTTGTAACATTTCTTTTAGTGATTTTACCTTATTTATTATGAATATTATTCTATTGTAAAGCACAATTGGACTTTAGGAAATAGTGCTATATAAGCTGTACATTATTTGATATTAAATGTTCTTCCAGATTATTAAAAACAAAAATGTTATTGTTGTCTGACATTTCAGCTTTCTGTATGGAAGCCATCTTCAGAGATGTGAAAATGTTGCTGTTGTTAAATTTTTTTAATTATGTTGCGTCAGCGGCACGATGACGTGCCTGTCCTCGTGTGTTTTCAGGATGCGTTTCCATACAGAAAGCTGAAATGTCAGACAACAATAACATTTTTGTTTTAAATAATGTCCTGTCCCTACGCCTCTACTAAAATCCTGTATTGGGCCTCTTATACCAGTGATCACTAAGATAATTAACACCTCTCTGGAATCAGGAATTTTTCCTGAGGACTGGAAAATGGCCGTAGTCATACCGTTGTTAAAGAAACTGGGCCTTGATCCGTTGTTTAAGAACTGGCGTCCTGTAAATAAGTTGGCCTACATCTCCAAGCTCAATGAGCGTGCTGTATTTAAACAGATTTATGACTATTTGGTTCAGTCAGGTCTTTATCCTCTACTACAATCAGCTTATCGTCAGTACCATAGTACGGAGACAGCGCTACTTAAGATTGCTAACGATATTCTTATGAATATGAACTCGCAGCGTGTTACGCTACTTGTCCTTTTGGATTTAAGCGCTGCGTTCGATACAGTGGATCATAGGATTTTGTTGACACGTTTGACTTCGAGTTTTGGTATACGGGGGAAGGCTCTAGAGTGTTTTTTCCGCATTTGTCAGGGAGTAGCCAGCGAATTGTGTTTGACGGGGTTACATCAGACAGTTGTGATGTGCCCTTCGCGGTCCCACAAGGGAGTTGCCTTGGTCCGCTTCTCTTTGTTATGTATGCTTCAAAGCTTTTTGAGATTGTTCAAGCACACCTCCCTGACGTCCATTGTTTCGCTGACGATACGCAACTATATTTGTCATTCACTCCTAACAATCCCGCTCATCAAACGGAGGCAGTGTCTGCCATTAACCCTTGTACGATTCGCGTTGGCACTATTGACATCAAGCCTGTTTCTGAAGCGCGTAATCTGGGCTCTTGGTTCGATTCAAATTTCTCCATGTCCACCCATATTTCTAAGTCTTGTGGTGCAGCATTTTGCTGGCTACATAAAATTAAGAGCATAAGTAAATGTCTTGCAAAGGATCAATTACAATTGGTCCTGCATGCCTTTGTTACAAGTAGAATCGACTATTGCAATGGACTTCTCTATGGATTGCCGGACTGCGAAATAGTTAAACTACAGAGAGTTCAGAACGCGGCTGCTAGGCTGTTAAGGTCTATTAGCAAGTATAGCCATATTACGTCCGTTTTACAGGAATTACACTGGTTGCCCGTTAGGTTTAGGATTCATTTTAAGATTTTACTTTTAACTTTTAAATCTCTTAACGGTATGGCGCCAGACTATATTTGGGAACTTATTAATGTAAGGAAACATGCACGTTATTCGCTACGTTCTAATTCGGGTATTATCCTCTTACATCCACTGGGGAAGATGTTAAAATCGTTCGGAGATAGATCTTTTAGTGTGGCTGCGCCAACACTCTGGAATGCACTTCCTGTAAGTCTTCGTAATATTAGTTCTCTTGCTACTTTTAAATCTGGTTTGAAAACATATCTTTTTAAGTTAGCTTTTAACCTTTAATGTACATCTTTAAGATTATTATCGATTAATTGCATGTATAATAGATTGTAAATATGTTATTAGGTTTTATTAATGTATTGATGTATTGCTATGCGCTTTTGATCATTGTATGTAAAAAGCGCACTATAAATTCATAAAATTATAAATTATTATTATTAATATTAAATAATAATGAACCCGGATTCAAACCATTTGAAACTGTACATTATTATTATTATTATTATTATTATTATTAATAGGGTTACTGTTAATTGGCATTAGCCAGAGTAAAATACTAAAAGCTAATGCACTGGGCAATAAAGGGTTAAGCTCTTCATATTTGGTATCTTTCAGATAATTACTATAGAAGATGAGGAGTTGCCAAGAAATGAGAATGTTCCTGAAAATTCAAAAAGCAGGAAGAGAATAAACCAGGCTCCCTGTCATTTCTGGATCCAAAAGAGCAGGAGAGGGTGAAGCAACTTTTGTTAGTGTATAAGAAGCAGGAAGCAAAGGAGATCAGTACTCAGACAGAAATGCAGGAAAGTGGGATTGAGGTTGGTATTCAGAAAGACGGATATTCCCACATCTACAATTGCCAAGATGTGCTGTCTGCAAGAATGGAAACATTGGAAAGAAATGTACATAAAATTATTTATATTGTGGAAAAGCTAAATCCTACTGCGCAAGTCCCCGAGCATGAACAATTTAATTGTTCCGATTTTAACTACAGCATTGAAGAACCTGACTGTTCGCCTACAAATGCAGAAGTAACCGAATCACTTTATATTGACCAGACTCTGCCAGGTATGGATACCAGCACCACAGTGGCAGTCAGGAACTCAACACTAGCTCTACATCATGTGACTTACGATCACCCAGCAATGTAACATCACAAGTATTGACACAACGACCAATACCTGTAGGCATTTTTGATGAACTGTTTGCAAAGAGTGCATCTGTGTCTAATTATGCAAAAAATCTTGTTTTTGCCACTTTTGCAAAGGAAGATCTTTTGGGTGCAAATTGCACAGGAGCTTACGAGAAGCAGTCATTGGAAAAAGATCCTTGTTTGGATGTAATCAAAGAGATGACTTTTAAAAAATACAGTGTAGAAGACAGAAAAAAACATGGGTTTCATGTCGAAAAGCTATCGATGGAGCCATCAGAAAACTAAGATTACAGGCAAAATCATGAACAATGTATGTAGGTCTTTCAGAGCATGGGTAAATATTTATTGTAAACTAGGTTGTTGTAATCTTGAGAAAGACTAAGAAAGAGTCATAACTGCAGCAGAGTCCGTCGAAACATCAGTCACCAACAATAGTCTTTCTCAAGACTACAACAACCTGGATGATCAACTTCACACATCTAAAATTATCATTGTTTTTACTTCAAGATAAACAAGTTGTGGCAAAGTTACTTGGGTGCTAGTTCATTCAAACGGTTTTCATTACAAATAAAACAAGGTTTAATTGTGGATAAAGTAAAATATCAGACACTAACTATGCTTTCAGTTGGCAAAAATATATTGAACATTTTCCTGCATTTGCACTATACTGTAGTAAATTACACAATTTATTATTAAACTTAAAGGGATATGGCAATATAAATCGACTTTGTCTCATTTGAAAGAACTCGTGAAATGGTATAACAAGACCTTTTACAATTTTCCCATATCTTTTTTGGTTTTCGAAATAATTTGACGAAAGACAGCGTTGTGACAGCGTGCTGCCCGCCATCTTGGAATTATTTTCGATATGCAAGTGATGTCATAAGTAGGGTAAAGTGAACTTTTTATCTTGCCAACCTTACGACATTATGAGCCAGAAACTCGATTATGTTGCACTATTTCCATTTTCAATTGGCCCACAACATTTTAAAAAGCCTTACGCGGAAATTCGGCTGCTTGTGACGTCACCAATTTCCTAGTTAAGTCAAATATTACAACAAGATGGCGGATTGTAGACTGTTTTTTGTCATAATCATCTGAAATATTTCAAAAACCAAAATAGACCATTCAGCTAACCATTATTCTAATACAAATCAAATATATAGAAAGGTTGGTGTACTGCCAAAATAGTGTGTAAAGAGTCTAATGTTTGAGTGAAGGCCACTTTGATGAAGGGCCTTTGCTCGAAATGTTAGGCTACTTACATGCTACTTTTGGCAGAACACCAACCTTTTTAGATATTTGACTTGTATTTCTATACTGCCTATACTACCTACACAGCACAACATGTTTTATTACTCATTATTCTAATATACTTGAGTATAGAATGGAATAGAACAAAGGTAACTGGGTAGCAACATACCAGTGTTTATGTGTTAGCCGAATGGGTCTATTGCAATAATCAGTTCAATAACCTGAAGGGCCACCCTCACATGCTATTACTGCTGGGATAACTTTGTATAAATGCTGAATGTACCGTTGACATGTCTCTTTAGTTAAGCCCCTCCAGTATCCTTTAATTCCCTGAATGAGCTCTTCTTTATTTTTTGGCTTCACAGTTTTTCTTAAGCGATGTTTCAAGCTTGCCCAAATATTTTCAATTGGGTTCAAATCCTACAACAAAATAAATATAAATGTCATAATAGAACTACCCAAAGGTTGGTATATATAATTAAACAGCATGTGCCTTCAGTCATTCGAAACAAAACTACTTCCACTCTCCAACAACCAACACGACAGTGCCGTAATAAATCAACAGTTAGTTGTGACTCAGCCATCACAGGACGATAAATTTAGAATTCCTAAGAAATGCCACTCATTGTTCCAACTAAAGGTGATTGTATCCATTTTAATTAAGTTCCTTAATCCAATATTATGGAGACAAAAGGACTTTGTTTGTCACTATTTTAAGTGTCCCCTCGCTATTGGGGTGACAATCCTACCTTTTCCCTATAAATATACGCTCTAAGTTTCAGTTTATCACCAGACGTAGCACTTGATAAGTTGTCTGCTGAAATGCATCGTGCTCTTTTATTTTTAGCCTGTGCCGCAGATGAAAAAACCCGGGTTAAGTCGGTCTGCGAATTAGCGACCAATTTCTTGTTTTGGTACGTAATTATGTGTACTAGATCATGATTGGCTCGTGATGAAACTCAATCTTTGATCGCTTCTGATTTGGCATTTACTATTCCAGAAGTAGCGCTAACAATAATAAATGCCCAATCAGAAGCGATCTAAGATTAAGTTTCAGCACGAGCCAATCATGATCTATAGTACACATAATTAGGTACCAGAACAAGAATTTGATCTCTAATTCGCAGACGGTGGCTGTCTATTTTAAGCCTATTCATTTCTCAAATCTTTAAACAGTTCGATAATATATAAACAATTAAAAGCGATAATATATACACACACACACATATACGTGGGCAGTTCCACATGAGAGTTGAAAAAAATAATTTTTTGCACTAAGAAACTTTGGTCAAATCAATGTACTTCAAAGTTAATGAAAATGTTGAAGTTGGCTTTTTCTGTCACCCGGGGGGTGAGTCCTGGGCAGTGTTCAGCAAAGTACTGATATTTTGTACTTAAGTAAAAGTAAAAAGTAACCTCTCATTTTGTACAAAAGTAAAAGTATGGCCTGAAAATCTTACTTAAGTAAGGTTACCCTTACATCCGAACCAGACGCTAATCTTTAAAATGCCAACAACAACAACAACAACAACAACAATTAAACAACAATTAAAACTTAAAAGTTTATTGAACAAAACACTTGTTGGCCTTCATAGAGCAATGGCCATCAATGACTGCCGCTTTAAATATTCATGTCTCTGTCCAGTAAACAGTAAACTTCTTTCAACATGTAGTTTGATCGAGTGAAATGCCAAATATTACTTATAATATACCCAGAATCTTATCCCAGCATTACCACCACCATATATACAGAACTCGTGAATAGGCTCTCGGCAATAGCTTCCGTAGCTCAGTGGTCAGAGCAATGCACTAGCATCGCAGGCTCGCGGGTTCAATTACAGCCGGAAGGCCTTGAAGTTGCATTTTTCGCAACTGGTCCCGGTTTGGTCTTAAAATGTATGTATTCCAACACTCGAAATTTTCCTTCACCATAAATCCTTTCAATATATATAAATAAATATATATATATATATATATATATATATATATATATATATATATATATATATATATATATATATATATATATATATATATATATATATATATATATATATATATATATATATCCAGCAAACACTTAATAAATATGTCCAGCAAACACTTAATTAAATCACTATCAGGTGAATTTTGTAGAGATTACTAACAGGAGATTCAGGTGGCGTGGCCCAATGATTAATACTATTATCCTTCATCCACTGTTTCGTAGAGTTACTCGTATGCTTAGGATCATTGTCTTGCCACATTCGGTGACCATCAGGATAGCTGTCTCTAATGAAAGGAAACAAATTTCTTTCCAGTGAAAATACATACTTGAGTTGCTCCTTGATAGGAAATACCATCCCAAACATGAACCTTGGACAGAAACAAGAATTGAATGATTAGCTGACATGTACCATCATATTCAAGCAGAGAACTATTTAAATATCATTACTATTGATATGGCAATAGAAGTATTCCCACAATACTGCAGCAGTGCATTTGCCAACAACAACATCCAAAACTTGTGTGTCTTAACTGAAACCACACAAACTGACTGGAAAGACAGAAGTGGCAGGTTTTTGCAATCGATTATCTGTGGGTTTACCATCTGGTGCCTTGTGAATTGTGCCTGTAATTATCCAATATCTGTCTAAACAGCATTTAGGTTTGTTGTTTGGGCAATTTTTTACTGATATGTTGAAAAATATTTAACGAAAAAGAATTAATACTTAATAACATAACGATGTAAGTTTCATAATTTCGCAATACAGGTATTTAAAACGAACCTTCAGTGGGTGCTTTGGACGGCCTTTCCGCTTTGGTTGACTTTTTAATTGTATTTTATTAAAAGACCAAATTTGCAGTCAAAGACTGAATTACATCGGTTTACAAGATTAAAAAGAGTAAAATATCAGAATACAACGTTAGAATAATAATAATGATAATAACATGAAAAATTATATTACGAGTTACTAACGTTAAAAGCTTTACTACTAGCAATTATAAAACTATTTGCAAATCTATCAGTTCTACACCTAGGTATTAAAAGTTTATTATTTCCACCACGAAGGGAGTATTCTGTATCATGGTTTGGTGGAACAAGGGAATGTAATTTGTGTGTAATATCAATACGCATTCGCTCGAAGGATCTCTTGCAGATCAACTCTCTCCGCAAAAACAACGTCACCACTCCAGCGACAGTCATTGCATTATCATAGCAACAATCTGGGAAGATTAATCTTAAGGCCCTGCGTTGAATCCTTTCAATCTGGTCGTTTAAGTATTGGGGAAGACAGTAATGCCATACTTCGCATGAGTATTCAAGGATTGGTCTAATGCATGTGGTAAACACTCGCACTAGTTTCCTCGGCAAAATGGAAGATCTCTTCAGTAATCGCAAGGCATACAGACGCTTTGCAGCTTTGTTGCAGATGTAATCGACATGAAGGGTCCACTTGAGGTCATCGGAAATGATTAATCCAAGTAATTTAGCGTGAGACAAGACAGAAATATTACATCCGTTAATGATAAGCGGAGGCAGGGCGGAGGGATTACGAGTCGAAAAACATACTCGGATTTCCTTGGTTTTTGTGGAGTTCAGTTTCATATTGTTTCTGATACTTGACGGTAGGGCCGAAGCCGGCTGGAAGTTACTCATAATTTCCCATATAGTAGTATCATCTACAAATTTAACAGTGTCATCAGAGACATTGAGGTCATTAACCATAATTAAGAAAAGCAGGGGGCCAAGCTTGGTTCCTTGAGGGACTCCTGCATTAATTGACTTCCAGCTAGAAAAGTTCGGATCAATTCTAGTACGTTGTCTTCTATCTGTGAGGAAATTGGCAATCCAGTTAATAAGGACTGGATGAATGCTCATATTTTCAAGCTTTTGTACTAAGATGTTAAGGTCTATGCGATCAAACGCTTTTGAGAAGTCCAACGTGCAAACTCGGAGAAAAGAACCAGGTGCATCCATGGCTTCATACCATTTGTGGAACATATGAATCAGGGCCATTGTGTAATTGGATCCTTTGAGCGCGCCAAATTGCAGCTTATCTATAAAACTGTTAACTGACTGCAAAAGCCATTTGAGAGGGAATGACTCCAAAATCTTACTTACTATGGGTGTAAGAAAGATGGGTCTAAAATCGGAATCAATGTCAGAGGCCGGTGATGATTTTGGTATAGGGGTCACATTGGCAGATTTCCACAACAATGGAATACTTCCTTCTTGGATCGAAGCGTTGAAGATGGATGCCAATGGGCGAGATAGGGAGGCAAAGTTCTCATGAAGTAGCCAAGGTGAAATCTCGTCTGGGCCTGCCGCGGAGTGTGATTTTACCAATATTAGTGTTTTTTCAACTTCATCAACGGAGACGTAAAAGTCTGAAGGGACCTCATCGACTGCGATGGGTGTCCAAGAAAAAGAAGGGAGGGTGTTTCCAACGGCGACAAACTTGTCATTGAAAAGGTTTGCTAAGGCAGTGCCCGAGTAAGGTTGGCCGTTAAACAGGATCGTGGAGACGCTTTTCGTTGCACCAAGGCCAGCTAAGTTTTTAATATTGGACCACCACTTGTGCGGGTTTGATTCAAAGCAGTCAGCAATGTTACTGGCGTAGAATTTTGAACGGGCACTTTTGCAAAGTGAATTTACTTTGTTTCTATGAAAACGAAACAAACTGTTGTTTCCTTCATTCCAAGCTGCCTGACGTTTGGCAATTAATTTTTTAATCTCGGGAGTTATCCAAGGTTTGTCGCTGCTATCTAATTTCTTGCGTATGAGTGGAAGATGCTGATCAACAATACCATTAACGATAAGTTCAAAAAGATGGAACTTGTCGTTGCAGGAGTCCAAGCCATACATTGATGACCAATTTAAACTTGACAGGGCTTTGAAAACCAATTTCCGATTAGAAAGACGCGTGTCTCTAACCATTCGAGTACTCCGGGAGTTCACACAGTGTTTCAGTGGTTTGAACAACACTGAATTATGGTCAGAGAAACCAATAGGTGGAAGGATCACAGGGGCATAATAGTGTTTAGAAACGTTTGTAAATATTTTATCAAGGATGTTGGGACCTCTAGTTGCATGTTTGACCACTTGTTTTAAAGAGAACGAGTTACATAGTTGGCTATGCCTAAAACGGTTAAAGTCACCTGTGATGATAATAGCAGATGTAGGATAGGATGCTAATGCGTCGTCAAGGGATTGGGTAAGGTGTGTTAGCAAGGCCTTATCATCACTTCCTGGCGGATGATAAATTGCAGCCAGTAAGATATAATTAATTCCTCGTGGTCCATAATGCCTCAACGTCAGGGTGTGCAAATTTATTAAGGTGGATCACTGGAAGACGGTCGACTACATAAACACAAATGCCACCACCTCTTTTTCCATCGGGTCGATCGCGCCGAAATATGGAATAGCCCTGCAAATTAATCGCAGAGTTACTGACATTGGAGGAAAGCCAAGATTCCGTAATAACTACAATATCCGGAGAAAGACAAGAAACTGTCCCAGACAGTTCGTCAATTTTATTGCATAATGACCTCGAATTAGATAGGAACAAGGAAGGTAAGGAGGTGTAAGAAGCTTTATTGATTAATCTGATTTTTCGAAGGTTACGTTCGGAATTTTGAGGATGGCGAAGAGGTTGATTGACGCGTGTAGTAGACTTCCATCCTTTCTAAAACAAATCCTTGTATGCTGTTCTATCTGGACACTTGTCTCGTCTGTGAAGATTGCATTTTTGAAGTTGTCTTTCTCAGTGAAAAGCTTTTAAACAGAAAGCCAATCTTTTTATTTTATTTGGCTCTCGCACAAATTGACAATATCTGGCGTTCTCCGTCTTCCAGCCCAACTTGCGTCTTGCTCGACGAATAGTTGCCTCAGATACGTCGACCTCACATTCGTGGGAAACCTTTTCTCTTAATTCTCGAGAAGTTAGTTCGTCATTTTCCTTCATCTTTTCGTCTATAAATTCGATATGTTCTTCTGTCAGTTTTGGCTTTCGACCACTGCGAGGAGCATCGTTCAATTGACCACTCTTTTGATATCGCAAAAGAAAAAGACAGATTGCCGATCTTGATATTTTAATTCCGTCCTCGTTTAGGGTATCTTTTATTTTTGGAATCTTTACTCCAGCAGATCTCAAAGAAATGATGCTTTTTCTTGCATATACATAATGAAAGCTTTGTCATGGCGGAGCGACGATATGAAACAAGATGACGCTACGAATCGAAAACTGACGACAATTTCCGGATATGGCCGAACTGATCACGACATCTACATGTATAGCCTGAAAACCGGAACGCGTTCGGAACGCAATTTGGAAGGCGTTCTGGAACGCGTTCGGAACGCGTTCAGAACGCGTTTTTGGTTAGGTTATTTCTGAGCAGTACTGTATCTAAAAATGTATGATATTCTTTTGGGAAAACACCCAAGGAGCTTATTGACAAATTTACAAATTAATAATAATAATAATAATAATAATAATAAAAATATTAATAATAATAATCGTAATAACAATAATAATAATAATACTATTTAGTAAGCACTATCATCGCATTGAAAATGAACTACAATGCGCTTTGCATTAGGACATTAACTAGGAATATAGTAACTAGGCTGCAGATATATTAAAACATACTCTTACACCAAATAATGTATAAAACCTACGAAACAAGGGCTTGTCATAAATAATAATACAAATATATAATGACCAATATGACTAACTAATTTAGATTTACACTCTTTAAACTGGTCCCGATCTCAACATTGAGATGGTACTTGGAAAATAAAACAGCGTTTGTACCTTTCAGTTCTGCATGTAAACGAAGTCCAAGTGTTCCTAGATTATGATTATATGTACGGCGTACGTTCACCAGCATGGCTTAAATGTTGAGAAAGTGGGCCGCATATTGCAATTATCGTGATGGTCTTCACATAGAAGATAGTACATCTATCATCCAGCCTTGGGAAATCCAAGTCTTGTGGTGATTCTCCTACGAACGACCAGGTTGGATAATTCTCGAAGCTTGTTTTTGGACTCTCTCCCCTTCTTCCGTGGCGCAACAGGGCAGGCTGTTATGCCACACTATACAGCAGGAGTCGGTTGTTCAAAGCCTGGATAAGCCGTTATCCGGTAGCCAAGATTCCCTTGATTTTTCAAAAGGAGAAACATGGCCGAATTGGATACGACGCTTCTAAAGATTCAGAACACTAACAGAACTGATAAGGACGAAGTGACATAAATCAACACACTGATCTATACAATGGGCAACCAAGCGGAAGATATCCTGAATTCGTTTAAAATGAATGAAACACAGCTCAAAGAGAGTCAAGGAAAAATTTGATTCGTACTTTGTTGTCAGAAGAAACATAATATACGAGCGTGCTAAGTTCAATATAAGAGTAAGAACGAATCAGTTGAAGAATTCATCACCTCTTTACACGTATTAGCCGAACATTGTGAATATGGAAATTTGCACGACCTAATGATCCGAGAACGAAGTGGTGTTGATTTAAAAGATGCAAATGTCTCTCAAAGACTTCAACTGGATTCCGACCTCACATTAAAAAAAGCACAAGATATCGTTCGAGAAACCGAAGCCGTGAAAAGGCAGTGAAGCGAACTGAGAAGCAAATCTGATGCCAGAGTAATGATATAGATTCTATTCGTTCTGCCAAGCACAAGAAACCACGGAGAGAACATACTAATAAAGCGATAGCAAAGAAACAACACCCATCCCATAGCAGAGAAAAGTGCCCTGCAAGAAACTCCACATGTAATAAGTGTTCTAAAGTCGGACATTGGGCTACCGCGTGCCGAAGTAAAGTGGTTGCAGAAATACACGAAGAAAGCAGCAACGAAGATGCAAATTTCGAATTCCTTAGGGAAGTTATTTCGCAAAACAACGCTATTCGCAAAACAACGCTCAGTGGAAAGCCGATTTAAAAATGGATGGACACAAAATTCAATTCAGAATGGACACTGGAGCTGACGATACTTGTATTCCATATAACACCTACGAAAGCATGAAAAGAAAGCTTCCTGTTTGGAAAAGTCAAAGCAGAAGCTACATTCTTGTGATAAAAAAAATTAAACATTTGTAGAAAATTTACCGCGACGAATTAACCTATCACTGCGGTTGCGGTTCGGTTGCGGTTCGGTTGCGGTCGACATATTCGACCGCAACCGCAAGAGTATTGGCGAGCGTACACTTCGGATTCCGATCTCGCAATATCGTAAGAACACGAAAACAAATGAAAAATGAATAATTTTTATTCTATTCAATGGGTATTCTGGACGCTATTGTGTCGGCAAACGGTGATTTATACATTAGGCCTGTCCAGACTAGGGTATTTGCATCGTTTCCGCTTCGATTTAATATTAATTCGGTGTACTACAGCAGGTGTGGACAGATGGATTCGTTTTAGAATGGTGTTAAAGTAATTCGATGCGAAAAACATGTAAGGCGGTGGTTTCGCTTCGATTTAAAAAACTTCGAAGTAATTTTAATGCGTTTTATGTGAATATGGACAGATGAGTCGAATCAAATATAATACGATGATGGAAATTTCTTGTATTGGATGCTTAAAAAATTATAATGTCCCGGGTGTCCGGGCTATCACGCTTTCCGAGATCGTGGTTGTGCTATTATTACTTGTTAGTTTTCATCTTGTGTTCATATGAGAGTCGAACCAGCTCGCCTAACCGAGATCACCTCGGGTATGCGGGCGGTCGGGCTGGTTTTCTTCTTGCATATAAACACGATTGACCGGGCAAGCTCGCCTACCCAGGCTAGCATTAAAAGCTCGTACACGCGACGAAATTTGTTTTTATCTGCTTTTTTCGACATATTAACAATTCACAATTTCTGCTTGTTCATACACAGTTCATATTTAAAACAATGAGACTTGGTGTCTTACCAGTACTGATAAATTACGCAATTAGCACAACAAGCAAGCCAGCCCGGTATACATGTAGGTGAGCTATAGCTCTTCTCATGTACGCAGTACAAATCATCTCGGCAAAGCGGGCTACCTGGCCTCCTTATAAACATCCCCTATTACTGTTAAATGTTGGTACTCAACTGTACAAAGTTACGCTATCCATCAGTTAAAAACTAGAAATACGCATACGCAACAACCCCTCGCCCAATTGATGTTTGAATCTTACAGTACAGTACTTCTTTTAGTTCTAAATTACTTGAATTAGATAATAGCCACTTCATTTGCCAAACTAAATAAATTTTCAGTGGACAATATCTCTCAGAGCTTTGTATTGTCTGAATTTAATTGTTTCATACGACATCAAACTAAATACATGCAGCTCAAACTTTTTAATTTTTGAATGCAGCAACAGAGTATTGGAGGTCTACTGCTGTTTCTACCATCAGTCACTAAGAAATAAATTACTTTTATCACAATATTGATGACTCACGAAATAATCAATGCAGTATTTAGTATATAGACACCAAAGGCTGTCGAAGGAAGAAAGTGCATCTCTATCATACAATGAGTGTCCTTTAAAAAATCAAATTCGTTCAAATGTCTACGGATGCATATAGTGCAATGTATAGGGGACAATTCAAATTAGATTTACTAAGAAGTATTAGGGATTCTATCCCAATTGTTGGTGTGGATAGATTATATACAGTAAGTTGATAATTCTACCCACATTGTTCTACTGTTATGTGGAGCTGGCAGGAATATGGATAACTAAATATTGATGGTCATAATCAGAGGTCTCTATGCATGTCAGGGAAACTGATCTTTCCTAAGTCGGGACTGAAAGTGATTGGTTTAGATGTAAGTTACATTGTGTAATGCTAGAAGTAAGTTACATTGTGTAATGCTAGTTAGGAAATTCCATGGCATTTTAACATCATATCTACCAATAAAGAGCTATTTTCCATGTTTCAATTAATCTGTTCACGCTCTTAATTAATCGTTAGACGCTCTAACCATTGAGCTACTAGTACTCAGATGATCGAACGAAGGCTACGTTGCGTACTAGTTCGTACGTGCGACATACGTACTGCTAATTCAGCAGTCTCGATATGTCTATATATATTATCAGAATATATTAACCAAGCTGCAAGTCACATTTAATATTTTCAACTATTTATGTCTAAAAAAATAATATTACATGAAATATACCCATGATTAAGAACTTAATTCTGCCATAGAGCTGTATATAGGTTAATCTTTAATTGCGGAATTTATTTAATTGCAGATTTTTGAATGTTCAGATTTTAAATGTTCAGTAATTCCGGATTTGTCCAGTCCTTGTTTCTACAACAAAATATATAATATGTTATTCTAATGGCGATAGACATAATTCTCCTAATACAATAATGTTATGGTGTTTGTTATCAAGACCCAACCTCGTTCCCAGGGCCTTTTGAAATTGGGAGAGCGGGAAAAGGCACTGGCATCGGATGGTCACATGACGTTCAAACACCCAGCTATAGTGGGTGTAATAAATTATAATAAATTGGTAAACAAAGAAAGATGGCGGAATCTTCGGATAAGTTGACTTGCTTCGACGACTCCAGTTAACGTTAAACAGCGGCAACTTCCCTTCGTATTGTTTAAAACCGCTGCAGGTGAAGTGTTTTGAATACTTATTACATGGCCACGATGTTGTTGCCGTTCTAATCCCACTGGTTTTGGAAAGTCATTACTCTTCCAAGCTCCTTCCTAATTTCGTCCCTGTGAAGCCCGATATGACATTGTCATTGTAGTGTGTTCTTTAAACTCGATAATGGAGGATCAACTTGAAGTATTAAAAGATAGAGGAATTACGGCGGATGTGTTAGTGTTCCCGGCGACGAGTGGACGACTTCAGATAGTTTGTTCGACGACTTCGACCATAGATCGACATGGACAAACACACGAGCCCTTCGATGATATGAATTCACACTGTTCCACACAAATATATTGAGTGGCGATGTTCAAATTGTATTACGATTGAGTAACCATCTGCCTATGAAAGTTACGACCAGATTCTTAAGCCCATTGCAAATGAACTGGCTAAGAGAAAACTATCCAATGACAATCATATACTTGGAACTTAAAATCATGCGAACTCAGTTACATCAGGTAGTATGATGCTCTTTAGCCATTCAGTGAAAGGGATCTTCCAGGTAAGATTATGGAAGGAATTGAGTACATTGGGGCAGAATCCGATTTGCTACTAACCTACAATATAGATATGTTACTAACATGTGATGTCTACATTGATGACCGATCAGCTGCGAAAGATCTTGACTATGGAGTGCAGCAGGGCTCTGTTCTTGGTCCACTTCTGTATCTACTTTACACTGCACCTATTGGTGACATTCTCAAAAAGCATGACATGTCGTTTCACTTACACGCTGATGACATTCAGATGTTTGCTACGTTCATCCCGGCGGTTCATGATATTAAGTCTGCTGTGCACTAGATTGAAGCCTGTATGTTGGAGATTGACCAATGGATGATGACCAACAAGTTAAAATTGAAAAAAAGATAAAACTGAACTTCTACTAATTGGGTCTCGTTTTCACCAGCCTGAACTTGATGCTGTGTATATCAGCAATGTACAACTGAAACCTGTGCAGTCTTCCGAGCACATCAGCAATATATGTAAATCATCATTTTTTCAACTGAGGCAGATTTTCAAATTTAGAAAGTATCTTTAGTCTATCTACTACAGAGACTCTCCTACATGCATTTGTAACCTCTAAATTAGATCATTGTAATTCTATATTATTATTTATACGGATTAGCCAAGTATCTCATACAGAAAATCCAAAGAGTTCAAACTTGTACAGCAAGTATGATAATTGCACTAGCAAATATGAACATGTTACTCCAATACTATGTATGCTTCACTGGCTCCCAATTGAGAAGCGAATAATTTTGAAAATTCTTCTTTTAACTTTCATAGCTCAACATAGCCTGGCTCCGCAGTATATCGCTGATCTTATTCAGCTATACATACTAACTAGAACTTTAAGGTCATAATCTGAGGCACTGTTACATGTAATAACCAGCAAGTAATGTGAAAACCTATGGTGATAGAGCTTTTGCAGTGGCCGTAAATTGCCTGTAGAATGAGCTATTAGCTGCTTTCAAAAGACAGTTGAAAACGTTTTTATTTCAGTCTTTTTTAACAATTATTAGTTATTATATTCTTATAATCCATTATTAGTTAACCTATTGCAAAGATTATAATTTTATAATAATTATTGAATCATGGCCGTAGGAGCCTGGGGGGAGGGCATGTGCCGCCCACTTTTTCCCCAAATGTTCAATTTTATTTTAGAATATTTAAAGTAACTTTGAAAAAGTAATTATATGTAAGTGTATTTCAATTTTAAGAAACAAATAGTACTGTTAAGTAATAATTATTATAATTATTAGTGGCTACACAAGCTTTGTTGGAGGATGTGTTGCTGCATGCTTGCAGCAAATCTGCTAACTGTTTGTAGTGAACTGTTCAAAATGCAGTTAATGCCAATTCAGAGGTCTCAGAAATGCAATATTTCCCAGGGGAGCATACCCTTGGACCCCATTACAGTTACTTTTCCCCCTCAGGTGAAAATTATTCCTACGTCACTGTGAATACTGTAATGTATTTATTTTGTTATATTCAATAAGCTTATGAATTGCAAATTTATATATATTTTTTATAGCACAGATTGTAAAGTGCTTAGATCTTGTTGTAGGCACTATATAAATTAAACTATTATTATCACCAATATACAAGGCCAAACCTCCCTCTTGAAAACACTCAAAGTGGGAGGCCGATAACGTACTAGTCGGGCCGCAAATATGTTTACCACAGCCCTGGTTAGCACTGATCTTATAATGAACTGCATCTTTAACAAAATTAATGATGCATTTCATAATTCTTGTTCCTTGTATATTGGTGATAATGATAACACAAATTTTGTTGGCATTATTATTACATCACTATTATGGCATATGGAATGAAACCTGTTCTTCAAATATTTTTGGTTTAATATGTGAATATGCCCCACTAATTTGAATCAGGGATCTATTCTAATAAGGTTTTCTATTTCCTTGTTACATTTCATATTATTTGTATCTTTGCAGTGATGAGAAAACTGGTTTTTGTTTTATTATTTTAATTAATTTTAAATTTAGTTTTAAATAATTATTTGATTGACACAGTTGCACAGCAAACAACCAGACAAATATGCAAAAGTTCAAGCTATAATTTATCAGACAAACTATAAATTGTTTTTTTCATTCATTTCAGAATTTGTATTAATTTACCAGTTCTACAGTAATAGGCCGTATGCTGTGGCCCGATATCGTTCACTTTCATTAAGCATGTCGTAGAACTGAAATAATTTTACATAACTTCCCTTTTTAAAACACCCTGAGTCCGAATCCAAAAAGTTCCCGCTCCCTAGACCCGCAGTTTTTTCGCAAAATCCATATTTATTTTCACTCCTTCGACGAACTTTAAACAAACACGCGCCATTTTGAAATTAAATAATATCAGCCTCAGTAATCCTTTTTATCCCGTTATTGCTCCCCAGTCTCTGAAATTCATGACCGAGTTATAATTTAGAGCAATGTTATTTAATCTGCTTCAAAATAAACACAATTCACATGGTTTTCAAAATGGACGAAGCCAGTGATTTTTAGTTTACTTGCAAGTGAAAACGGTAAAGAATGAGAAATAAAAGTTCTATTAATGATGCCACAGAGATAATTGTTAAAGGAAGGGAACTGTGGTTGTCTGCGCATTATATGCAACTATGTAACAAGTTGGAGAAGAGTTGAAGCGAATTTTTCATCGTTTCAGCATTTAGCTTACAGATATATTGTTTTGGCATCATTTTGTTGTCATATGAAGTATATGTATCATCTTCTGAGGTTTGCTTGATTTGTAATTTTGCCCTGTTCTCCTACCCGTCCTCAACTGTTTAACACATTTGACTTTTATATTGTCAATACGGACTGCAGCATAAACAATGTATCAGTGAATATGTGTATAATGCTTATAATGTGAATTTTTTTCGTTGCAATGTGATTAAAAAGGTTATTTGTTGTATTGTTATATCCTGATATTTTGTTGTGGTCTGTCGTAATTTTTATGCATAGAAAATATGAAAATATATACCAACCTTACTACAAATGCCAGTCAAACATTGATTCATGTATGTGTATGAAGTAAACTTATTTCGATTCTTAATACTTGTAACATGGCCTAAATTTTTTAGCAAGTTAGCTCATTCAATATGTGTTTAAAACTTTTAAGCTAATAGAGGGAAAGGATTAATGGCAAATTTTGACATCTGCTAAAGTTTATTGTCAAAATTCCTATTTCAGAGATTCTTATGCTGGTCAAAGTTATAAATTTAGAAACGGATAATATTTTAGCACATTCATTTATCACCCCCACTGATCTCTGTGAAAGGTCCTGAAGGCCATCAAAACCATGAACTTTCCATAGTATAAGTGAATTTTATTATAGGGTGTTGCTTTAATTCATAACTCTAAGCCATTAAATCCCTAGCTAGGAGGAATTGAAGTAGAGCAATGAGTTCAAAATATGTTCAACTGTTATCTTTAATAACTCATTTTGACAAAGCTAGTAATATTTTATGACTTACGGGTTTTACTATACTCCTGGTTAACGTGTAATTAGTACTAATCCATAGCTACCTGTATCTAAATACTAAATATAGGCCACTTGCAGGCACAAATAATACTGTCAAGGAATAAAAAAGTGATTAGGTGGCTGTTTAGATGACAAGATTTTCTTGTATGGTATCTGTGTTTCACGCTTTATACTGCCAGGAGTAAATTAATTTCAGTGTAAAATTTTGAACAATTAAATGGTATATGGAGTCTTGATTTATTCATGGTTACTATTGTAATCCAAATTTATAGTTCACCAAATAGTAGTGACTAGTGAGCATGGTGTATTTTTGGAACAAACAATAATGGCACAAATGAAAGGAGCAGAATGTAACCATTAAGCTCCCAACACATTTTGCAGACAATTGTGGTATTTGAAACACAAGATTGATATAAAATACAAGGCAAACTACATGGAATACCTACTTTAACAACTGAGTTATTTTCTCTCATTTAACTTAATTTTAAACTGATCAAGTACACACTACAGTACTTATATTTGTTCTTTGGTCGTCGAAGTTAACGGCGAACATTTACCTCGTCCCTTCCTTTAACAATATTCTCTGTTGCATCATTAACTAGAACTTTTATTTCTCATTTTTCACCGTTTTTACTGGTAAATAAACTGGAAATCACTGCCTTTGTCCATTGAAAACCATGTGAGTTGTGTTTATTTGAAGCAGGTTAAATAACATTGCTCTAAATTATAACTCGGTCATAAATTTCAGAGACTGGGGAGCAATAACGGGATAAAGAGGATTACTGAGGCTGATGTTATTTAATTTCAAAATGGCGCGTGTTTGTTTAAAGTTCATCGAAGGAGTGAAAATAAATATGGATTTTGCGAAAATACTGCGGGTCTAGGGAGCGGGAACTTTTTGGATTCGGACTCAGGGTGTTTTAAAAAGGGAAGTTATGTAAAATTATTTCAGTTCTACGCGCGACATGCTTAATGAAAATCGTTTTCTAGGCACATTTTCAGGTCACAGCAAACGGCCTATAAATATAAAAACTCAAAGTCAAACAGTCGTAGATAAACCTCTCCAAGCTTGTCAAGTTTTCATTGTTCTTAATATGAACAAACATTCAGTCTTCTAAGACAACAATGCGGGCCAAGTAAATCTGCAACAAAGACGAAATAAGCTGCCCAGGAAATATTACGAACGCTTTATTTTTAGTATGGCATTTTTCTTGATATAATTATAAAAAAATATACGGAGAAACGACATCAATTCCCCGTAGAAACTTTATTGATTTATGTGGCGGTTCTGAGGTTCTTGTCAATTTATGGCAGCTGTAAAAAAAATTTGACAAATTGTGAATTATTAGGACGATTTGACTGAAATTGAAACATTGTGATTGTACAAATCAAATGCAAAACAACTAAAACGATTTTTGACCAGCTACAGGTTTATATCAATAAATATAAAAATCAAATCCTGAAAGAAAAATGAAATGTTCAACCTTACTATACGACAAAGCTATACTTTACTCTTAATTAGTGACTTGTAGCTTCGACAGGGGTATTCTTGCTACAGACACTGCGTCAAAAATGTCTTATCAAAATCAAATTCCTTAAGATTGTCGTAGCTGTTGCCATACAAAACTGAACCACAGACGTTTGCAAAGGTTTTTGCAGGTTGATTTCATAATAACTGATGAAAGCAGGTAAACAAGGCATGTCCTAGGACAACAACTGGTTGTTTCGTGTTTGCCGCTAGAATGAATTTCGGTCAAGAGTAACTCAAACTCAAGTTCGAGACAATTAAGTCGTGTTTGTCCCTACATCGTGAACTTGGAAAGTTAGTTTCTTTGCCAAAGTTTCTGGTTTCGCTTGTTCAGCTTGAACTAGTCGTTTCAGTGGATGTCCCAATTTGCTGTTCCAATTTGGAGTCCCAATTTCCATTCATCCACGTCTGAAGTCGCTCGTCTTGGAAATAAATCCCTCACATTTTCTGCATATCAACTTCGAACTCCAAATATCGTCCTCGCGGATCGTAATTCCCCCAAAAATCTGCATTTTCGCACATAAAGCCTTTTTAACGCCGCTTTTGCTGAATATCCCTACCATCTACCATATGACGGCTTTCGTAGGAACCTAGACCTTTATCAGAGTCGATTTTTCCACTTTATCTGTCATGAACGGACCAAAACTAATGTGAAGCACGAATTATTGATTTTGACCAAACAATCGAAAACTTTGCATTAATTATGTTTACGAGGAATATTTTAGAAAATCAATCAACCAATGACAACACAGAATGGACCAGCCGATGCCAGGGACTTTTCCCGCCCTCCCAATTTCAAAAAGGGAAAAGGCCCTGGGAACGAGGTTGATCAAGACCTAGATCGCTCAACATATCTAAAAATGTATAACATTCTTTTGAGAAAACACCTAAGGAGCTTATTGACAAATTTACAAATTAATAATAATAATAATAATAATAATAATAATAAAAATACTAATAATAATAATCGTAATGACAATAATAATAATAATACTATTTAGTAAGCACTATCATCGCATTAAAAATAAACTACAATGCGAATATAGTAACTAGAACGCGTTCCAAACTATTTTGGGAAATTCCAAAGTAGGAATTTTCAGACGAAATTAGGGCAATTAGCTGGAAAATTCTTTTTTGCGTGTTTATAAAGGAAAATATATATTGAATTTTGCAAACTATTTATCAAAACAGACAGCGATTTGCACAAATCAATTATTTATTTAACTTTTATGTCTTACAGGTAAAAAGGTAGTGTAATAGTTAGATACACAATAGTTAAATAATTACTATGTAGAATTTCTGATTCCGAATCGACAGAAAAGCTTCCACAACGCTATGAATATAATATTAAAATGGAATCAGAATTTCTGATGCCGAAACAACAAACCAGTTTGCAAAAATCGATGAAATCATATGATATTACAGTGGAATCAGAATTTCTGATTCCGAATCAACAAACCAGTTTGCACAAAGTGATTAAACCATATAATATTAAAGTGGATCAGAATTTCTGATTCCGAATTAACAAACCAGATTGCACAAAGCGATGAAATCATATAATATTAAAGTGGCATCAGAATTTATGATTCCGAATCAACAAACAAGTTTGCACAAAGTGATTAAACCATATAATATTAAAGTGGATCAGAATTTCTGATTCCGAATCAACAAACCAGTTTGGATAAAGCGATGAAATCATATGATATTAAAGTGGCATCATAATTTCTGATTCCGAATCAACAAACCAGTTTGCACAAAGTGATGAAATCATATAATATTAAAGTGGCATCAGAATTTCTGATTCCAAATCAACAAACCAGTTTGCACAAAGCGATGAAATCATATAATATTAAAGTGGTATCAGAATTTCTGATTCCGAATCAACAAACCACTTTGCACAAAATGATTAAACAATATAATATTAAAATGGAATCAGAATTTCTGATTCCGAATTAACAAACCAATTTGCACAAGGCGACGAAATCATATAATATTAAAGTGGATCAGAATTTCTGATTCCGAATCAACAAACCATTTTGCACAAAGCGATGAAATCATATAATATTAAAGTGGCATCAGAATTTCTGATTCCGAATCAACAAACCAGTTTGCACAAGGCGATGAAATCATATAATATTAAAGTGGTATCAGAATTTCTGATTCCGAATCAACAAACCAGTTTGCACAAAATGATTAAACCATATAATATTAAAATGGAATCAGAATTTCTGATTCCGAATTAACAAACCAGTTTGCACAAAGCGCTGAAATCATATAATATTAAAGTGGATTTTCTGATTCCGAATCAACAAACCAGTTTGCACAAAGCGATTAAATCATATAATATTAAAGTGGTATCAGAATTTCTGATTCCGAATCAACAAACCACTTTGCACAAAATGATTAAACAACATAATATTAAAATGGAATCAGAATTTCTGATTCCGAATTAACAAACCAGTTTGCACAACGCGACGAAATCATATAATATTAAAGTGGATCAGAATTTCTGATTCCGAATCAACAAACCATTTTGCACAAAGCGATGAAATCATATAATATTAAAGTGGCATCAGAATTTCTGATTCCGAATCAACAAACCAGTTTGCACAAGGCGATGAAATCATATAATATTAAAGTGGTAACACAATTTCTGATTCCGAATCAACAAACCAGTTTGCACAAAATGATTAAACCATATAATATTAAAATGGAATCAGAATTTCTGATTCCGAATTAACAAACCAGTTTGCACAAAGCGATGAAATCATATAATATCAAAGTGGATTTTCTGATTCCGAATCAACAAACCAGTTTGCACAAAGCGATTAAATCATATAATATTAAAGTGGGATCAGAATTTCTGATTCCGAATCAACAAACCAGTTTGCACAAAGAGATTAAACCATATAATATTAAAATGGAATCAGAATTTCTGATTCCGAATTAACAAACCAGTTTGCACAAAGCGATGAAATCATATAATATTAAAGTAGTATCAAAAATTCTGATTCCGAATCAAGAAACCAGTTTGCACAAAGTGATTGAACCATATAATATTAAAGTGGATCAGAATTTCTGATTCCGAATTAACAAACCAGTTTGCACAAACCGATGAAATCATATAATATTAAAGTGGTATCAGAATTTCTGATTCCGAATCAAGAAACCAGTTTGCACAAAGTGATTAAACGGTCCATATAATATTAAAATGGAATCAGAATTTCTGATTCCGAGTCAACAAACCAGTTTGCACAAAACTATGAAATCATATAATATTAAAGAGGTATCACAATTTCTGATTCCGAATCATGAAACCAGTTTGCACAAAGTGAATAAACCATATAATATTAAAGTGGATCAGAATTTCTGATTCCGAATTAACAAACCAGTTTGCACAAAGCGATGAAATCATATAATATTAAAGTGGATCAGAATTTCTCATTCCGAATCAAGGAACCAGTTTGCACAAACCGATTAAATCATATAATATTAAAGTGGTATCAGAAATTCTGATTCGGAATCAACAAACCAGTTTGCACAAAGCGATGAAACGGTCCATATAATATTAAAATGGAATCAGAATTTCTCATTCCGAGTCAACAAACCAGTTTGCACAAAGCGATGAAATCATATAATATTAAAGTGGTATCAGAATTTCTGATTCCGAATCAACAAACCAGTTTGCACAAAGTGATTAAACCATATAATATTAAAGTGGATCAGAATTTCGTATTCCGAATTAACAAACCATTTTGCACAAAACGATGAAATCATATAATATTAAAGTGGATCAGAATTTCTCATTCCGAATCAAGAAACCAGTTTTTACAAAGCGATGAAATCATATAATATTAAAGTGGATCAGAATTTCTGATTCCGAATCAACAAACCAGTTTGCACAAAGCGATGAAATCATATAATATTAAAGTGGTATCAGAAATTCTGATTCCGAATCAACAAACCAGTTTGCACAAAGCGATGAAACGGTTCATATAATATTACAATGGAATCAGAATTTCTGATTCCGAGTCGACAACAAACCAGTTTGCACAAAACGATGAAATCATATAATATTAAAGTGGTATCAGAAATTCTGATTCTGTATCAACAAACCAGTTTGCTCAAAGCGATGAAATCATATAATATTAAAGTGGTATCAGAATTTCTGATTCCGAGTCAACAAACCAGTTTGCACAAAACGATGAAATCATATAATATTAAAGTGGTATCAGAATTTCTGATTCCGAATCAACAAACCAGTTTGCACAAAGTGATTAAACCATATAATATGTGACCCTCCACGCGAAAACGTACCTTAACGCTTTAGCGAACGGCATGAAAATACCCTTCGCTTACCGTTTGGTAAGCGTTCGAACGCTTTAAGAAGCCGTTCGAACGGTTTGATAAAACGTTTAAAATTATTAACAGAGCGTTCGAACGCCTGTTATTAAACGTTCGGTGCCTGTTATTAACCGTTCGAACGGCTAACTGAAACCGTTCGAACGGTTAGCCGTTCGAACGGTTAGTAACAGGCGCCGGTTTTATCAAACCGTTCAAACGGCTTCTTAAAGCGTTCGAAAGCCTTACCGAACGGTATAGGGAAACGGCATTTTCATGCCGTTCAGTGTTCGCTAAAGCGTTTAACTGAAACCGTTCAAAGGGCTATTAGCGCAAGCGTTTAATCGGGTTTACATTGTATACACGAATTCAAACGCCGGATTATGACGAGCGCATAATGGTTCAGTTATAGGCGTAAGAATAAAGAGTTTGGTCGAACGCCAATGACAAGCCAACTAGGCCGTGTGTGGCTTGACAGGTGTGAGAACACGGGAAGACATCTTTAACGTAATGCCTATGAGATTATGTTTGTTGTTGCCAACACAGACTCACTTCATTTGACGAATTGCGGTTAACTAATACATTGGACGCAATTCCTAATCGCTAACTGAGACCGTTCTAATGGCGTTCGAATGGCTTCCCCAAAGCGTTCGAACGCCTTATAAGCAAAGATTTACGCAAAACTATAAGCAAAATGTGACAAGATATAATTTTATATCATTCGAACGATTTCAACTAGTTTACATAAAGATTATTGATGCGCAATTGACATTTTTCGCATGATCCCCATAGCTGTCCTTCCGGAACAACCGCGACAGCAATACAGCATGATCCAAACTTTCCCGCGTTCTCTGGACTTTTCTCGGCTGCTGGGAAACTATGAAATTTGACAGTTTTCCGTTCGAATGGTTTGATAAAACGTTCAAAATTATTAACAGAACGTTCAAACGGTTTCGTTAGCCGCTCGAACAGTTGTTAACCGTTCAAACGGTTTCGTTAGCCGTTCGAACGGTTTCACTTTAGCCGTTCGAACGGTTACGTTAGCAGTTCGAACGGGTTTGTTAGCCGTTTAGTTAGCCGTTAGTTGTGGTCAACCGTTCGAACGGCTGTTATTATCCGTTCGAACGCCTGTTATTAACCGTTCGACCTCCTGTTGTTAACCGTTTAGTTAGTTTGCGAAACCGTTCGAACGTTTTTCGAAACCGTTCGAACGCTTTTACAAGCCGTTTGTCATCCGTTCGCCGTCCGTTTTTTTGGCCGTTTAAACGGAAAAGCGTTAAGGTACGTTTTCGCGTGGAGGGTCACATATTAAAGTGTATCAGAATTTCTGATTCCGAATTAACAAACCAGTTTGCCCTAAGCGATGAAATCATATAATATTAAAGTGGATCAGAATTTCTCATTCCGAATCAAGAAACCAGTTTGCACAAAGCGATGAAATCATATAATATTAAAGTAGTATCAGAATTTCTGATTCCGAATCAACAAACCAGTTTGCACAAAGTGATTAAACGTTCCATATAATATTAAAATGGAATCAGAATTTCTGATTCCGGGTCAACCAACCAGTTTGCACAAAGCGATGAAATCATATAATATTAAAGTGGATCAGAATTTCTGATTCCGAATTAACAAACCAGTTTGCAGAAAGCGATGAAATCATATAATATTAAAGTGGATCAGAATTTCTCATTCCGAATCAAGGAACCAGTTTGCACAAACCGATTAAATCATATAATATTAAAGTGGTATCAGAAATTCTGATTCCGAATCAACAAACCAGTTTTGCACAAACCAATGAAATCATATAATATTAAAGAGGTATCAGAATTTCTGATTCCGAGTCAACAAACCAGTTTGCACGAAGTGAATAAACCATATAATATTAAAGTGGATCAGAAATTCTTATTCCGAATCAACAAACCAGTTTGCTCAAAGCGATGAAATCATATAATATTAAAGTGGATCAGAATTTCTGATTCCGAGTCAACAAACAAGTTTGCACAAAGCGATGAAATCATATAATATTAAAGTGGTATCAGAATTTCTGATTCCGAATCAACAAACCAGTTTGCACAAAGTGATTAAACCATATAATATTAAACTGGATCATAATTTCTGATTCCGAATTTACAAACCAGTTTTCCCTAAGCGATGAAATCATATAATATTAAAGTGGATCAGTATTTCTGATTCCGAATCAACAAACCAGTTTGCACAAAGTGATTAAACCATATAATATTAAAGTGGTATCAGAATTTCTGATTCCGAATCAAGAAACCAGTTTGCACAAAGTGATTAAACGGTCTATATAATATTAAAATGGAATCAGAATTTCTGATTCCGAGTCAACAAACCACTTTGCACAAAACGATGAAATCATATAATATTAAAGTGGTATCACAATTTCTGATTCCGAATAAAAAAACCAGTTTGCACAAAGTGATGAAATCATATAATATTAAAATGGTATCAGAAATTCTGATTCCGAATCAACAAACCAGTTTGCACAAAGCGATGAAACTGTCCATATAATATTAAAATGGAATCAGAATTTCTGATTCCGAGTCAACAAACCAGTTTGCACAAAGCGATGAAATCATATAATATTAAAGTGGTATCAGAATTTCTGATTCCGAATCAAGAAACCAGTTTGCAAAAAGTGATTAAACGCTCCGTATAATATTAAAATGGAATCAGAATTTCTGATTCCGAGTTAACAAACCAGTTTGCACAAAGCGATGAAATAATATTAAAGTGGAATCAAAAATTCTGATTCCGAATTGACGTCCTTCAAAATAGCCGTATTTCTCCAGAAAGTTTTGGGATAAGAAACTCTGATTCCGAATTGACGTCCATCAAAATAGCGGTATTTCTGCAGGAAATTTTGGAATCAGAAATTCTGATTCCGAATTGACGTGTCAATACCGGCATTTTGCACAAAGCTATGAAATCATATACTATTAAAGTGGCATCAGAATTTCTGATTCCGAATCAAGAAACCAGTTTGCACAAAGTGATTAAACGCTCCATATAATATTAAAATGGGATCAGGAATTCTGATTCCGAATTGACGTCCATCAAATAGCCGTATTTCTGCGCCCGACTGCAGAAAGTTTTGGAATCAGAAATTTGACGTCCTTCAAAATGGCCGTATTTCTGCACAGAAATTCCGATTCCGAATTGACGTCCATCAAAATAGACGTATTTCTGGAGAAAGTTTTGGGATCAGAAATTCTGATTCCGAATTGACGTCCTTCAAAATAGCCGTATTTCTGCATGCAGATAGTTATGAGATAGGCGATTATCTGACAGGACAACAAATATCTCATCGTCAGTTGTCAAAAAGCACACAGCATTGCGCTGACAACTATAAGAGAAGCAATTATTCCATTTACTAAAGATAAAAGTGGATTTGCATGAATACAATTTATTTTGACCAAATCAGCATTCTATGAACTTTTGAATGGCCCTTTTACAAGGACAACATGTCATGTACCTGGCCACTGCATCTAGAGTAAGACACTGTATATATTATTATATAGATACAATAACACTGTATACAATGCATACCTTTATATACATATACATATCTTTATATACATACCTTTATATATAATACATACTGTATATCCAAAACCAATAGCGCTCCGTCAAGATGACGTCAGTACCGATGTTTGTCCGCTTTTACCCATAATTCTTGCGGCCATAACAAAAGAAAAGCTCATTTGCAATAATTTGTGAGTCAAATTTGGTTTGTTTGTCCGCTTTTTGAGCTATTAATAGCAGCCAGACTCTACGCTATTCAGACAAGTGGGGAAATCGTTCATATATATTATGGTTGTAAAAACGTAAATGTTTGTTGTTGATTGGAATTTCACGCCGTTGGACGATCTTCAGACAACTGATTAAGATTTAATGTGACTATTCATTTATATGGTGCGTGAATTCATGTGTTTCGCGCATAATGATGCGTTTTAGGCAGTTAATTTGAAGTCTAATCTTGTTATATGCTTTCATGATACACAACTGTTCTTTAAGACAAAGGTTGCATGCAGCGTTTGCCTCCACTTTCATATGCAGGTGCACGTCTTAAGACTGTCCACTTCGCTGTATATTCGCGATTTTTTCAGACAAAACCATCAAAAAATCGTTTCTGGACAAAGCCATCTCCTGGGCCAGCAATCGTACCGCAATTTCTGCACAAGAAATAGCCACCATCAAGCATGGAAAAAACGCGATACCAAAACATGTTTGATGTGACCATGGGAGGCAGCGATGGGGCGGAAGTGTGCGAGTTCATCGGTTTGTATATCATATAAATCGTCGCAAACAAATTTGGCAAGAACAACCTGGGCCTCTGCAGAGATAACGGACTTATCCTCCTGAAAAACACCACCGGCCGGCTCGCAGAAAGAGCGAAAAAGATTTGATCAAAATATTTGAACAATTCCAGCTGAAGATCACAGCCACAGCCAACTAAAAAAATTTCAATTTCCTGGACATCATACTCGACCTAGGCGACGGAAAATTCCACGCATTCCGAAACCCTAATGACGATACACTCTACATCAACAGCCATTCCAACCATCCACAATCCATCATTAGACACCCAAATTTATCAGAAAAAAATGTCCAACCTCTCCTCAGACCCCCTTCTTTCCAGACTCCAGCACTAATCTACAACGACGCCCTTAAACACAGTGGCTTTAACACGAACATCGAATACATCCCAAGCGAACCCTCCTGTTCAACGGCAAGCCACAAGAAAAGGCGATGCAGAAACATAATTTGGTTCAACCCACCAACGTAGGACGAAACTTCCTCAACCTTATTGATAAGCATTTTGCAGCCTCCAACAAGCTACACAAAATGTTTAATAGAAACACTGAGAAAGTTACTTATAGCTGTATGGACAATATGAAAAGTATAGTGAACGGACATAATTCCCGCATCCTCTCGAAAGTGCATGAACTAGATTAATAAGAAAAACGCATGCAACTGCAGAATCAAAGAAAAGTGCCCCTGTCAGGAAACTGCTTGGTCGCAAATGTCGTGTACAATGCCGAGGTCACCGTAACCGACATTATGGAGAAGAAACTCTATATCGGTATGGCAGCATATCAGTTTAAACAGCGGTAGAATAACCACTCAAAGTCTTTTCGTGACACGAAATACTCAAAGGAGACCGCACTTACACACCACATTTAGGACTTAAAGGGAAAAAATCGTGAATTTATTGTGAAATGGTCAGTCTTAAGACGTGGACGCGCATACGAAAGTGGAGGCAAACGCTGCAACCTTTGTCTGAAGAAACGTTGTGTATCATGAAAACAGATAAAGAACACCTAGACTCAACAAAAGAACTGAGATCTTTTCTACTGTAAGTGCCGACACAAGATTAAATTTCAAATTAAAGGCCTGAAACGCATCATTACACGCAAAAAACATGACGTCACGCACAATATAAATGAATAGTCGCACCGATTCATAATCGGTTGTGTAAAGATCGTCAAACGACGTGAAACTCCGAGTAACAACAAAAATTTAAGTATTTAGAACTGTCTGTCTGTCTGTCTGTCTGTCTGTCTGTCTGTCTGTCTGTCTGTCTGTCTGTCTGTCTGTCTGTCTGTCTGTCTGTCTGTCTGTCTGTCTGTCTGTCTGTCTGTCTGTCTCAGTTATTTAATGCATGGAAATTACAATGTTTTACCGGAGACACTACACAGTAATTTTAGAAGAGCCATTTTGTCCCCAAAAATGGGGCCAAAATTTTGACCCTGAGGTGGCGGCCATTTTGGCCCCCTTTCTCTAGGGCCAATTTTGGCCCTTACTTTGGGGCTGTTTTGATTTTTAGCCTTTTTGTAGGGCTTTTGACCCAAGATGGCACCATTTTTATAGTGCTGTTTTGGCCCCCTTGTACTAGGGCCAATTGTGGCTCTTATTTGGGGCTGTTTTGGCACTCATAAAATAGCATATTTTACCCTTTTTGGAATAGTTTTAGTCATCAGAATCTGTTTTACAGGGTTAAAACGAAAAACAGTGATAATTTATGCTAGAGGGCTGTCCTAATTGATGGGCTGTCTTAGCAGGCTATGCTATGACCCACAAATGTATCATTAGAGAGCGTTTTGTTTACCTGAGCCTCCCAAAAAAACTGATCCTTGTACAATAATTAGCAGAACGAGTAACAAATATATTGTATTTCAAATCACAACAACTGTATCGCATAAAAACTAATGTAGAGGAAAAAAAGATGGACTACTACTTTACAGCTCTGAAAAAACAGGATTTTTTCTGGCACAACATTTAACCTACTTTATATACAAGTAATTAACGATCTACACGGTTCTCAACTACATGACCCAACATGATAATACGCCCACTACCTACGATGGCAGAGCGCAGACCGTAGGGATGGAGTCAGCAGCTAATATGCCGGCTGCGACAAGCAATGATGCGACAATAACAAGGGAGCTGCTGATCCCCCCGACCAACGGTACCTCCTCCATCACCATATCTACAAGTCACCCGTCTAGACGGGGAAAAATTACAATCAATCTACAAGAATACATAGGTACTTACGGTTTCGGTGATGGAGACAAAGCTAGATTATGGACAGTAGATACTCACCACAGTATAAGAACCTTCCGCCACTGGGAAGGACTGGGTGTGACAAACAAACAAACAAACCAGGAACGAGCAGGTACAAACAGCCCTGCTGGCCTAGACAACTCATAAGAGCAGTGCTGAAAAAGAACAATTAACGCAAACTGGGCGCCGAGGGGAGCGGGCAGCTAAACCGCCCCAGGGAACACGAAACTAAACAGAGGGTGGGGTGAAGAAGACCCCAAGACAGGGAGGGAGAGCAAACGAGACATAAGTAAGCCGAATATGATTAAGCTACCCTTTATATAACTCTGTAAGTGGGGTAAACATTCCGGGGGCCCCGGCACTGAAGGCGCCCGACCGAACGATAACTGACACCGCTTATTGTTAACTTCTTTTATTAATGCTTAATAAAATACATTTAATATATTTATTACTGTATATACATGACAAAATTATTGCATTCTAATTGGGAGAGGAGTGCAATTATTTTGTTAATTGCACTGCAATAATGAAAAGAGATAAGACACTGGGAACAAGTTTGAGAATAAAATTCAAAATGGTGGTTATTATATACTGGAAAGTTTTCCAGTTTCCACTACTCCACTACTTGTCATAGACAAATATATAACTCAAGTCGCAAAACATGGTGATTTTTAAGTCATGTCATGTATATAATAAACAAGTAATCATATAATTTTGCTCGTGAAATTAAGAATTTACACTATGCATGATATTTGAAAATTGCGCCAAATAGCATTGCCTATCGGCTCATGCAATTTTGGCACAATTTTCAAATATAACTTGTAGAGTAAATCCATAATTGCACTTGCTATCATGATTACCTAAATTAATAATAACATAACTAATGCATTGTTATTTTATAAAAAGATTCCAACTGCTTTACATTTGTAAGTACATCAATAATGGTCTTGACTGAAACAGGACATTTTTCTGGCACAATTCCCATTAACACCATGTCCAGAAAACAGTAATGTTTTTACCTATTTTGTGTTCCACATTATAAGGTTGATACACTGCTAGCAACATTTTTTGCTAGCAACAGGATTTGTTCTTTAACCACATTGTCCAATGACTGCTCATTCTGTAATTAAAAGCCATATATTCAGTTAGATATCAGTCTTATACAAGAAAAGGTAACACACAGAACCTGGAAAGAAGAATTTATAGGTGCTAGTCATTTTAAAAATGCACAACATTGATAGTGACACGAGGCCAAGTTGATCAAGTAGAAGTCATCTACCCAATTTGTCCCAGGAAATATTGATGAACTCTGCCTCCGTCTCTACCAATACTGTGTGTTTTGAATAACTTGCCTCCTGTAATTAATCCCCTTATAGTAGTGATCCCCCTGAGAACTCATAGGGATATTAAATTAGTGCCAGTACATATTGTTACAGTACCGGTAATACTAGTGATTAAGAACTCAATGGGAACCTTGTCATTATGTATATAAGGTAGCAGTATACATATATAAAGTAAATGGTTTGAACTTAGAAGTATCATAAGATTTGTGAAGTTGATTGTCCAGGTTGTTGTAGTCTTGAGAAAGACTGTTGTTGGTGACTGACGTTTCGACGGCCTCAGCGGCGGTCATCTTCATATTCACACACATACACTAACCTATACAAACATACCGTATACTATATCCATGGTTCAATTAACAGAGTGCTATATGCATATAGCACATTGGTTAGGTGCAAAATCTTGACAGATACAGTATGAAATCTCTCTCTCTAAATTACAGTGGGAAATTGCATACATGTATCATTTCCCCAAACTAATTAACCAAACACTGTATAATAACTGCACTGCACGACCGGCAAAATACACCAGCGCACTAACCAACTGAACTATGGTAGCTTGGCAACATATTCATTATATACAATGGTGGAAATGCCAATGAAGTGAATGGGTTTATTACAGATAATATTTGGCATTTATTCCCAATGGATAGTGTATTGAAAGGAAAATTGTGAGTGTGAATATAAATTAATTTTACAAATAGATAGATAGAGTAAATATTTATTCAGGATAAAACACTTCAGAATTTAAAATATTCTGTTGCAATTAATTGTTCAGGATAAAACGCTTCAGAATTTATAATATTCTGTTGTCAATGTCTATCAATATTCGAAGTGGAAAATAATATGCTGTAATTACAGTATACAGTATTATTAGTATAAATATAATATAAATTTTGATTATATAATATAAATTTTATAATATTAATATAATATAAATTTTGATGGGTTTGATTTCCAGACAGAAGCCCGAGAAGGTCTTATAGTTGCAGGGTTCCAGTCAGTTTATCACACTGACACTTTTAATTTGACTATAACTTTAATATGCAGTCCAATTAATGGAGTGTAAATGCCAAATATTCTGAGTAAAATATCCATTCATTTCATCAGCACCATCATATAACACTGAACTTGTTGCCAAGTTCCTGTCAAGGCTTACAAGGGCCTCCATAGTTTAGTCAGTTAGGCTGTTAGCCTGTTAGGGCACTGACCAGTTCATAATTTCCCAGGGTTGTGGCTTTGATTTCCAGCCAGAAGGCCTTGAAGTTGGATTTTTCACAACCCATCTTAGTTCAGTGTCAACACTATCATAATCAAGTGCCAACCAGTGCAGGGCCCCAGACGATACCAGCCTTTGAGCTGATTGGGCTACCCTGTTTAAATAAAGCTTATCCAATCATCAGATACCCTCTTCAAGATCATATAAACAGTTCTATATTGGTGCACTTTCCTTCAGGGTTTTAACTGACTCATAAGATCTTTGTCAGCAAAAAAGCAGTTTTACTTATAAAGGTCTTATGAGTACCTGACGAAAGCGGATCAATATAAATGTTTCATCCTGTTCTTCATTAAAATACCAACAGCGACTCACTTGACGAATATATCAATGGGCCATATGGCGCCCATGCATGAAATACATTATTAAACACTAAGAGAGCATTAGATTATCGCCATAGTCATGAACAATTTATATACATCACCAGTGATAGCAACGACGCTTCCCAAATACGCTTTCCAGCCACATTTAGGCGGTTTTGACACCTGGTTTGCCAAACAACAGTCAGTCAACCACAGGCTTCCCAAGCTTGCGACACATTTATTATTATTGACTCTTTATTTACGATCTATTTTAATGGACTTGCAACGGGAATTGATTCGACTTCGTTAAATTTGTGTAATTTAGTGTGAAATCTGGCGCAGTTGAGGCATTTACAGTGATCGGTTGCGGCACTTTTGTTATTATGATATTTGAGTAATTTATGTACGATCTATTTTAATGGACTTGTAACGGGATCATTCGATTTCGTTAAAATGCTAGAATATTGCCATAAATTAAGAAATAAAGTTCACTTTATTTCTTATGAAGTCGTAGTTGTCGTTTCTGTGTAATTTGGTGTGAAATCTGGCGCAATTGAGGCATTGACAGCGAGTTCGGTATCTGGCCATGTTGTTCTCTAAAAATTTTAATGCTACAATTCTACGTTAAATATTTTGCTTTTATTTTTATTTTCAATTTAGAAATTTGAGAAACAACAAGCTATCTGTCATTCCTATAAATGTTTTCAAGTCTATACGAAAATTACGTTATCTGTAAGTAGCCTATTAGTTCTTATATATCTGCTTAAAATACCCTAAATTCTGTTAATAGGTCCCGAGAATTGGCCCACCGAATAAAATGAGCAGACCGCACATCCTAGATGCAAAATCCTTTGAATAATGTACACTTAAATATCAGCTCATGAGCTTATATTAACGAATCGCCCTCAAACACACGAGAAAAGGAATAACTGTGTACCTTCTATGGATTCCAGGCTATTATATTTCACTAACAAATCGTTATTTAAATCTACTGGTGGCACCACTTCACAGTCGGAAGTCGAATAATAATTTTTCGAATTTTTAATTTTTAAGAATATTTCGAGAGGGTAACATATAACAGTTAGAAAACTGACAAACTAATGGCCCTCAAATATTAAAATAGATAAAAGCATTAAAATAGAAAGATAAATATTTACATATAGATTTTGTTATTTATACAAAAACGATCTAACTAAAAAGTTAAAAGTTAATTACGTAGGTATGTAACATGACCAACACCAATATAATTATCTAAAACCCGTTTCCACAACGAATTCTTAAAAGTAAGCAGAGATTCTTTCTTGCGGAGTTCGGAGGGTAATTTGTTCCATGATTTGGAACAAGAAACTGCGAAAGATCGTCCTCTATCATTCTCCCTTTTGTAACACGGGCAAACAATATTAACATGTCCGTGCCTCGTAGATCTTGTGTGTACGTCAGTGTTGCGCGGTAGCATATCACTGATATACGAGGGACTGTTTCCATATACAAACTAAAATTTACATAAGTTACATTTATATTACGCGAGGGAATGGTATTTAGAAAATAACACTCAATTGACTATGTACAAATTAATACAGAGAGGAGCATAGAGTGAAAACACTTTGGTTAGAAAGTCTACATAGGCACTGCTGTATTGACTTTGTAAACGGTTCGCAATTTAACAGTTCATAGAGGCGAATAAACGTACGTCGTTTTTTGTTGTTTTTTGAACAACTTAAGCAGTTTAAATATTATATATATATATAAATATATGCACACAAAATGTGGGACATCAAAAACCATGCCAGAGCGCTCAAACTGCAAGCAGTGAGCGTGCGCATAATGCGTAAGCGACAATGGTTCATCATGTAGAGCGCTCAATATGACCTAAAGGTCATAGAGCGATATCTAACTACAGACGGTACCGTTTCGGCCTCATCAGTGTAGTGCTGATGAGCAGGATGAAGATAACTGCTATTTACAGTCACCCTGTAGAGCGCTCAATATGACTTATGGGTTGGTCTTAAAATGTATGTATTCCAACACTCGAAATTTTCCTTCACCAGAAATCCTTTCAACATGTCGTTTGATCGAGTGAAATGCCAAATGTTGCCTATAATATACCCAGAGTCTTGTCCCGGCATTGCCGCCATGTATGTGGAGCTCGTGGCTGGGCTCTCACTGCACTAGCATCGCAGGGTAGCGGGTTCAATTGCAGCCGGAAGGCCTTGATTTTGCGTTTTTCGCGGCTGGTCCCGGGTTGGTCTTAAAATGTATGTATTCCAACACTCTTTTCCTTCACCATAAATCCTTTCAACATGTGGTTTGATCGAGTGAAATGCCAAATGTTGCCTATATATATATATATATATATATATATTATATATATATATATATATATATATATATATATATATTATATATATATATATATATATATATATATATATATATATATATATATATATATATATATATATATATATATATATATATATATATATATATATATATATATATATATATATATATATATATATATATATATATATATATATATATCTTAAAATAAGACATATTATCTTGTCCCATACATAAGATAATTTTTATTAATAAGATTTTGCCAATAAGATTATTTTTCTTAAATTAAGAAAAAAAATCTTGTCAAATAAGAAAAAAAACTTACCAAGATATTTTTACTTTTTGTCCCATACATAAGATATTTTATCTTAGTAAGAAAATATTTCTTTAATTAAGAAATAAAATCTTGTCAAATAAGAAAAAAAATCTTACCAAGATATTTTTACTTTTTGTCCCATACACAAGATATTTTTTCTTGGTAAGAAAATATTTCTTAAGTTAAGAAAAAGAATCTTGTTAAATAAAGAAAATCTTACCATGCACCCAAAATGGACAAACTCGGAACAATTTTCATGGTATAAAATAGAGTATTTATATTAAATGTGTATGCAATTTTCATGGTATAAATTAGAGTATTTAATTAGAGAAAATCCACAATAATTGACGATATTGAAAAAGATGGGGGTGGTTAAAAGAGATGACTCAAAAAGACCTTTCTGTTTTTGTCTGGTCTTTATTTTTTGTTAGCTTGGTTCGAATTAGCGCTTCGCAAATCGCGATCTTGGAGTGTTGTTTTTTCAGATAATTGCGAAGCTAATTTTAGGTAACCATGTTCACCGTGGATGCAACGCAAGTGATAAGACGTTAGGCTACGTTGTAAGACGTTACGCTACTGTACGTATAGTAAATGTAAGACGTTACGCTACGTTATAAGGCGTTAAGCTACGTTGTAAGACGTTACGCTACATAATACATTGTAAAATGTTACGCAACGTTGTAAGACGCTACGCAACGTTGTAAGACGCTAAGCAACATTGTGACACCAAAGAAAAATGCGCAGCTGTTTTGGAGCGCTAATTCGGACCATGTAGGGTTAATGTTAGGATCAAGGTTAGGGTTAGGATTGAGATTAGTAGTTTTAGAAAATGTGAAGATCCTTTTGAGTCATCCCCTTTAGCCTTCACCGAAAAAAATAGTGGTTGTACATTTAACTGTAATGTTTTGCGACCTTAAATGCTAAACATTGTTCATTGCAAACATAAACAATGCCTTCCATTGATCCATTCTACAACATTAATATTTTTGAAACGTGCTCAGAAACATGTTTGTGTAAAGATATTTTGTTCGATATAATAAAACACCTATTGGATTCATCTTCGCCAAATGTTACAAAATATTTAAGTCTCGATTTGAAATATTAGGCTCTACCTTTGGTCTCGCCCAATATTGAATTATTGACTTAAATATTTTGTAATATTGGGCTCAGAGGAATCCAATAAGTAATATTTTCTGCACGCCATGAATTGTTGTTCAACATACAAATCACCATCTATTTGAGTAAGGTCAATTTTGAATTATATATAGTAGTAAGTTTACACTAAACATTGTAATTGGCCTGGCATTATGGTGACAACTTGGCCAAAAATATTAAAAATCCCAAAGCTTAAAACAGACAAAATCTATTGTTCATTGTACTCATCTAACTCCTTCAGTGCTTTGGAAATTTCCTTGATCTTGGCAGTTTGGGTGAAACATGTTATCTGCAAAACAATTGTTTGAGGGCAGTCAAAATCCATTAAGTAAAAGGTTTCGAGAAAGGAACACAAAATTGTTTGGTGCTGTGGTGAGTTGCTTGGATGACACAAAAGGTCAACATCTGTGGGGTGGATTTACAGCAAAGTGAAAGTTGTTTGGGCTCTTTAGAAATGTTGCAATTGCTTATGCACCTTCAATAACATGCAAGTACATCATGCAAATAAACTTCAGAGACAGTTGTTCAATAAGCAGTGTACACGACTGCGGTTGCAAGCAATAAATGTATTGATTGAACAACAGTTGTTTGTTTTGTTATAATTTTTGTGAGTCATCATTCATTGTTAAAAAGCATCCACTAATTGTGTTCTAACATACCAGCCTGGGCCAGACAGGACACAATTAATGACTCAAGAGCCTGCCATTATGATCATTGTTTTAACACTTTTCCTTTACGTACAGACTATAAACTACACAATTGGTAGACTTTTGTATATATGGAAACAATGCAAGGGACAAAAGGCCTGGAGATGAAAAGACCATAAACTGAATCAAAGTATGCCGTACTTTCAAATTCTCACAAATTCACTTGACTGTTTGCAGCAAGTTATATAGAGTGCCCAGGCCATTTTCTATTACTTTTAATAGAACAATTATAAGAAAATTGTCTGAAAATGCAAATGCGATATCATACTGTATATCCCCATGTTTATGTATGCCCATCCCCCCAGCATTTGACATTTAAAAAAAAAATGATGCTAATTCCCCACAGTGGCGAATGATGAAATGCAGGTGCAAATGCCCTGCAGTGGGTCCAAAAATCTGTGGCAAATCCCCAGCCCCAGGGGAAATATGAAAGCAACAACAGCAATTTTCAGTGTTTTCAAATATCAAATTATTATGTAAATACTACAGTATTTCAGGGCTCAAAATAACGTTTCATGTTATGCCGGTCATTGTGACTATTTCAATTGTGACAGATCAAAGGCGATTTTTGACCGGTCAAACTCCACGACACCCCTCCGCCCAAAAAAACCCAATAAAAACACAACCCACAACAAAAAACATGTAAAGTATAATCTACACTATACATATAAGCTAGTACTGATGTGAATGTTTGTCATAAAAAGGAAAAGCACTTCAATATATATCAGACATTATGAAACGAGTATACAACAGCACAACAATACTCATTTTAAGTTCCTTCAAATCATAGTTAATATTTTTAACTATGTTCAAATGGAAGTAATAAAATTAATTGCAAGTAATATGACCGGTCAAAATGATCGGCATTATACAAATTTGAACGGTCACATTAAAAATTTGGCCGGTCATTGACCGGCTGTTATTTTGAGCCCTGGTATTTACCTCCTAGGTACTGTATGTCTCTGCTAAATTTGTCTACTGTAGGCTGTATATATATATATAAGGGAAAAAGGGAAGAAAATAGAAATTAAATATTTATATATATATATATATATATATATATATATATATATATATATATATATATATATATATATATATATATATATATATATATATATATATATATATATATTATATATATATATATATATATATATATATATATTTTCGCTTACCTCAAAACTGGTCTGCTACAACTTGTTTCATCTGTAAAAGAATCTTCAGGCAGTGACAATATCGAAAGGGATGACCGCTTATTTATAGGCTTTCTGCCGGAAAGTGGGGGCGTATGTGGGGGACAAAGCATGAGGTCATGGCTTTGTTTGCGTTGATTACGCGAAATTTATTACGATGACGACACTGTGAAATTATTTCCGCTCTTTTGTTGAGTAAACTATTCTTATTTTTTTCTTTTAAAATACAAAATTTTTCTTCTAAACATAAATTGCATCGTTTTGATCCTCCTGTGTACGAAATAGAATGTTTTAGAATTTGCCAATTAATACTGAAATCTTTATTGTTTTCTTTCAATGTCCAAATATATTTCGAAAGTTCGGTGTCATTTTCATGCTTTTTATGTTGAAAAGATTTAGTGTGGTTGGCCAATCGCTCTTTGAATGTGGTTGCAGTCATACCAATGTAGTGTTTTATTTCGTTTGTGATGTTTACTGTCACTGTTGCTTTGTATACTATGTCTCTAGTCATGCATTGTTCTTGAAGCGGGCAAATGGTGTTCTCTCTACAACTGCAATTAGTAGCGTCCCTATCCTGCGGTTTGGTGTTCCTAGCTATATATATATATATATATATATAAATATATATATATATATATATATATATATATATATATATATATATATATATATATATATATATATATATATTATATATATATATATATAATATATATATATATATATATATATATATATATATATATATATATATATATATATATATATATATATATATATATAAAAGTAGAGTGCTGCGTAGACAGTGTTTTGAATATATAGCAAAGTGAAAAGGTGGTAAACTGCCAATAATTTAGTGACGAGATACTGACGTTTCGAGCGGAGCCCTTCATCAGAGTAAGACGAGATGAAATAAAATAAGTAGGGCTTATATATATGCCAAAAGGGTGTCACAGGTAGAAAGTAGCCAATCAAATGCACGGGAAATAAACTAACTAATAATTAATGAGATGGGAAAAGTTAAGTCATTTACTATTTTTACAGTCGATCAATAAGCAGACTGAGGGGGTGGGATAAATGACAGGTCCAATATTACGGGGATTAGGCGATAATAATAGAAACAAAGACTTGAAAATGAATGAGCATAAGCTAATAATAAAAAGTTCATAAGCTAATAATAAAAAGTTCCAAGCAAAATAAAATGACAAAAAGCTTTTACGAAATTAGATAAAAGAAAAACGTTCGTTAAGACCAAGAGGATGTGTGGTGCCAAGTTTAAAAATGAGACGCTTCTCTTGCCGCTTGCGGTTATCGTTGCCACCGGAAATGGGAAGGATGGCACAGACTTTAATGTCTGAAACCAAATGGTTGGAGCTGTTGAAATGGCGGGCTACAGGTTTGTCACCATCATTGATCCTCACGGAACGAAGATGTTCAGCAAACCTGTCTGAAAGGCGTCGCCCAGTTTCACCGATGTAGATTTTAGGGCATTTATCGCAAGAAATGCAATAAATTATGTTGGTGGACGTGCATGAAAAAGCATGACGGATTGTGTGCTCGAATTTGGGGGCAGTAATAACTGTAGTGGGATTGAGAAAAGGGCATGTGTTACAGCGGGAACGGCCGCAAGAAAATGTTCCCGCTGGTGCCGAGGTATTAAGTTTAAGGGCACTATGTACTAAGGAGTCAAGAATGTTTTTATTACGGCGAAAAGATACCAAAGGGTTGTCGGTGAAAATGGCTGACGTCTCAGGATCATTTTGTAAAATGTGAAAATTCCGATTAATAATATTTTTAACTTTAAAATTGAAAGGATGAAATGTTAGAACTTAAGGAATTTTATTGTTTGAAACTCGTTGCAAAGATGGTTCAAGGGCGTCTAAACGGGGGACGAGAAAAGCTTTCTGAACGGCGAGGTCTAAAAGGTTGGTAGGGTGACCACGTTGGACAAAAAAAGATCTCATTTCTATTGATTTGACTTGAAAATCTTGGTCGTCGCTACATAAGCGGCGAAGACGCAAGAATTGAGAGTAAGGGATGGATTGCTTAGTGTGGTTGGGATGAGAGGATGAAAATAGAAGATAACTATGGGAGTCAGTAGGCTTGTACGAGACCGACGTTTTCAGCGAATCAGCATTAATCGAAATTAAAATATCAAGGAACGACAAAGAGGTCTCGCTGATTTCCCACGTGAACTTCAGAGCAGGATGAAAATCATCAACAAAGTTGATGAACTGCTCTAAAAGGACACGTGAACACGACGCTGTTCCTAAACAGTCATCGATAAATCTTCCGAAAAAATCAGGCAAGGGACCCGTGTATTGTTCAAAGATCTGTTTTTCAACATAACCAACAAATAAGTTAGCATAGCTTGGACCCATTTTGGTGCCCATCGCAACACCAGTTATTTGTTGATAATGTAAACCATCAAACGAAAAATTGTTAAGGGTAAGCACTAGTTCTGCTAAGCGGAGTAACGTGGTTGTGGAGGGTTCTAAATTAGTGCGCTGATCAAAGAAAAACTTCAGAGCTTCAAGGCCATCACAATGGGGAATGACGGTGTATAAGGACTTGACGTCCATCGTGAAAATAAATTTATCGGAACTACTGAAACGTAACTGGTCGAAAATTTGCAAGGCATGTTTAGTATCTTTGATATAAGAAGGCAACTTCTTAACCAAAGGATACATAATGTTGTCTAGAAAACTGGAAACGAGCTCGGTGGGGCAACTACAAGCGGAAACAATCGGCCTGCCAGGATTGTTAGGTTTATGGATTTTAGGTAGGAAATATATGACAGGCGTTCTGGGGGTTGTTAATATAAGGATAGATGCAGAGGCAGGCAATTGACCGGCTTGGATGAAATTCTTGATGGTAGTTTTGACGGATTTTTGGTGAGATTGAGTGGGATCGGAATTCAACTTAGTATAAAATATGGTGTCGCTGAGTTGACGAAGAGCCTCTTGTCGATACAAGTCCGCTCTCCAGACAACTACAGCGCCACCTTTGTCCGCAGGTTTTATGACAACGTCATTTCGGCATTGTAATGAATTCAAAGCTAGAAGCTCTTCTTTGTTAAGGTTATGAACTTGTTTTCTGCACGGAGGGTGCAATTTATCAATGTCATGGCGGCATTGTCTTACGAAAAGATCAAGGGAAGAAAAATCGCCTTCGGATGGAGACCAAGACGACTTCTTGGGGTTGAGTTCTTCGAAAATATCCTTATTGCTATTGAAAGTGGGCTTATCATGAAAAAAGGCTTTGAGGCGCATGCGGCGGAAGAAAGATTCGGTATCCTCTTTAACTGAAAATAGATCGATGGGCCCGGAGTTGGGAACAAACTTTAGACCTTTCGCAAGAACAGATCTCTCGGGGTCAGATAATGGCAAATCAGAGGGAATAGTGAAAACTAGACGAGTGACTTCGTTAGAGGAACTAGTGCTTTGGGAGGGATTCGGGGAAGGACCCAATAATTTGGCCAATTTGGACGCCTTAACGTCTTTAAGAAAAACATAGATTCTGGAATTTAGCATGCGAATTTGTTGAACGATAGCGGTAAACAAAATAGGTGGGCAGACCTTTGAGAGAGAGGACTTACATCCCGAGATGTCGTCATCAGTATGTTGTAAATTACTGGACGTTACTCCGCTTAGCAGAACTAGTGCTTACCCTTAACAATTTTTCGTTTGATGGTGAACATTATCAACAAATAAGTGGTGTTGCGATGGGCACCAAAATGGGTCCAAGCTATGCTAACTTATTTGTTGGTTATGTTGAAAAACAGATCTTTGAACAATACACGGGTCCCTTGCCTGATTTTTTCGGAAGATTTATCGATGACTGTTTAGGAACAGCGTCGTGTTCACGTGTCCTTTTAGAGCAGTTCATCAACTTTGTTGATGATTTTCATCCTGCTCTGAAGTTCACGTGGGAAATCAACGAGACCTCTTTGTCGTTCCTTGATATTTTAATTTCGATTAATGGTGATTCGCTGAAAACGTCGGTCTCGTACAAGCCTACTGACTCCTATAGTTATCTTCTATTTTCATCCTCTCATCCCAACCACACTAAGCAATCCATCCCTTACTCTCAATTCTTGCGTCTTCGCCGTTTATGTAGCGACGACCAAGATTTTCAAGTCAAATCAATAGAAATGAGATCTTTTTTTGTCCAACGTGGTTACCCTACCAACCTTTTAGACCTCGCCGTTCAGAAAGCTTTTCTCGTCCCCCGTTTAGACGCCCTTGAACCATCTTTGGGAACGAGTTTCAAACAATAAAAATTCTTTTAGTTCTAACATTTCATCCTTTCAATTTTAAAGTTAAAAATATTATTAATCGGAATTTTCACATTTTACAAAATGATCCTGAGACGTCAGCCATTTTCACCGACGACCCTTTGGTATCTTTTCGCCGTAATAAAAACATTCGTGACTCCTTAGTACATAGTGCCCTTAAACTTAATACCTCGGCACCAGCGGGAACATTTTCTTGCGGCCGTTCCCGCTGTAACACATGCCCTTTTCTCAATCCCACTACAGTTATTACTGCCCCCAAATTCGAGCACACAATCCGTCATGCTTTTTCATGCACGTCCACCAACATAATTTATTGCATTTCTTGCGATAAATGCCCTAAAATCTACATCGGTGAAACTGGGCGACGCCTTTCAGACAGGTTTGCTGAACATCTTCGTTCCGTGAGGATCAATGATGGTGACAAACCTGTAGCCCGCCATTTCAACAGCTCCAACCATTTGGTTTCAGACATTAAAGTCTGTGCCATCCTTCCCATTTCCGGTGGCAACGATAACCGCAAGCGGCAAGAGAAGCGTCTCATTTTTAAACTTGGCACCACACATCCTCTTGGTCTTAACGAACGTTTTTCTTTTATCTAATTTCGTAAAACTTTTGTCATTTTATTTTGCTTGGAACTTTTTATTATTAGCTTTTTATTATTAGCTTATGCTCATTCATTTTCAAGTCTTTGTTTCTATTATTATCGCCTAATCCCCGTAATATTGGACCTGTCATTTATCCCACCCCCTCAGTCTGCTTATTGATCGACTGTAAAAATAGTAAATGACTTAACTTTTCCCATCTCATTAATTATTAGTTAGTTTATTTTCCGTGCATTTGATTGGCTACTTTCTACCTGTGACACCCTTTTGGCATATATATAAGCCCTACTTATTTTATTTCATCTCGTCTTACTCTGATGAAGGGCTCCGCTCGAAACGTCAGTATCTCGTCACTAAATTCTTGGCAGTTTACCACCTTTTTCACTTTGCTATATATTCACTCTACTTTTATATATATATATGTATATATGTATATATGTATATATATATATATATATATATATATATATATATATATATATATATATATATATATATATATATATATATATATATATATATATATATATATATATATATATATATATATATATATATATATATATATATATATATATATATATATATATATATATATATATATATATATATATATATATTATATATATATATATATATATATATATATACATGTATATATATATATATATATATATATATATATATATATATATATATATATATATATATATTATATATATATATATATATATATATATATATATATATATATATATATATATATATATATATATATATATATATATATATATATATATGCATTTTTCGCAAACTGGTCCGTAGCTCAGTGGTCAGAGCGCTGCACTAGCAATCGCGGGGTCGCGGGTTCAATTCCTACCGGAAGGCCGCTAAGTTGCATTTTTCGCAACTGGTCCAGGTTTGGTCTTAAAATGTATGTATTCCAACACTCGAAATTTTCCTTCACCACAAATCCTTTCAACATGTAGTTTGATCGAGTGAAATGCCAAATATTACCTATAATATACCCAGAATCTTATCCCGGCATTACCACCATATATACAGAACTCGTGACTAGGCTCTCGGCAACGGCTTCATTAGCTCAGTGGTCAGAGCGCTGCACTAGCAGATTGCGTGTACTCGCTCATTTACTTCCGGTTATTTTATAAATATATATATATATATATATATATATATATATATATATATATATATATATATATATATATATATATAATATATATATATATATATATACCATTTAAATTATGTGCTTTATTATAATATTGCAGAATAGCAAATACAAATTTTGAATGGCAGATTTTATACTTTTAATTATTTAAATTATCCCCATCACCATTGTTTCACTCGGTCACTTTGCAACCTCATCCACAATGGAATAATTGCAATACTTGATCATTAGCCTATATAGTGAGTACCGGTACTGGTGGTAAGGATGTAAAAAAGTACAGATTATAGCTGTGTTTATAGTGCAAGTCTATAGGACTAACCAGGACCAACATGGCTGAATGCCGCCTTGGGCCTGGTTTACATTTTACTGATTTTAATAGTGTAAACATGCACCACACTGGTTATAACAATCAGTGTTTATACGCTCATCTGATGGCATGCTGGTCTGGCCAATGGCTTAGTGTGTCTGTGTAAACACCTTTGTCTTGTATTATAGGCCTAGACAATGCCAATCCTAGGCTTGCAATGTATAATATATTTACACAGCTTCTGTAGGATATATACTGTATATAGATACTGTATAATTGGGTAGGTTAACACTCACTGTGCCAGGTGAACACGTTAGGGATTAAACAACTGGTATCATCTCATTGACAACAAGCAGCTGAAGGGAATTTCATCTTGAATTAATGATATATTGGTGAAATAATTAGATTAAGCAATGTTGTTCTTTGTTGCATGGGCCTGGGCCTGGCTTACATTTTATTGACTTTGATAGTGTAAACATGCACCATAGGCTATAACAATCAGCGTGTACACTCATCTGATATTATGGCATGCCCTTCTGGACTTAGTGTGTCTGTGTAAATTCACCTTTGTCCTGGATAATAGGCCTGGACAGTGCCAATCCTAGGCTTGCAATGCATATTTTTACACAGCTTTTGAAGGATAAATACTGTATAATGTATAATTGGGTAGGTTAACACTCACTGTGTCAGGGGAACATGTTAGGGATTAAACAACTGGTATCACCTCACTGACAAGAAGCAGCTGAAAGGAATTTCATCCTGAATTAATATATATATATATATTGGTGAAATAATTAGATTAAGCAATATCATTCTTTGTTGCATATTATGGACTTTTGTCATTCCATCTTTTTGAAATTGTGTTACAGGTACTTGAATAACCATTGAAATACTGGTACATGTATCTGCATAATTATATAATATTAATAAAAGAAACAGAAGTCTTCTAAAAGAATAAAAGGTTTATCAGGCTTATCAATTTGTTCTAGAATAAATTTAGGTATTCAATCTTTTGGTGTCTGCTTTTCTGACGATTAGAATAAGGAACATGCAGATTACATTATTACAGTAGGGTACATGTATGTATAAGGTTATGCAGTCTCCTGAATACAATTGTACTTTGAGTAAAATTATGAGTATGCCACTGTTACTGTAAACATGCATGTTGAAATTTATTATGAAAACCATAACTGATATAATTAACTTTAATTATGTAATATATAATTAATAAAATTATTATTGAAATTAATAATTATTAAAATTATTTATTAATTTCAATAATCAATAGTTATACAATTGGTTTCTAACACTGCATGCGAGACAATTTAGTGTTGGCAGACTTTCCCACTTGTGTTCTGTTCAGTGCACTACCCACAAATTGCACCCAAAAAATAAACAGTTTGAAAATCTGAAAATTACAGTTTGGCAATATTAAAGCTGTAAACAGTAAGCGGGAGAGTGGTTGTTGCGTACACGTATTTCTAGTACTATAATATGCTCTGGATTTCCATTGAGCACTCTTCCAACGGTTTTTTTACTACATCGTCTATTATATATATATATATATATATATATATATATATATATATATATATATATATATATATAATATATATATATATATATATATATGTATATATATATATATATATATGTATATGTATGTATATGTATGTATATATATGTATATATATATATATATATATATATATATATATATATATATATATATATATATATATATATACATATATATATATACATATATATATATATACATATATATATATATATATATATAATATATATATATATATATATAATATATATATATATATATATATATATATATATATATATATATATATATATATATATATATATATATATATATATATATATATTATATATATATATATATATATATATATATATATATATATATATATATATATATATATATATATATATATATATATATATATATATATATATATATATATATATATATATATGTATATATATATATGTATATATATATATATATATATGTATATATGTATATATATGTATATATATATATATATATATATTTCATGTATATATGTATATATGTATATATGTATATATGTATATATGTATATATGTATATATGTATATATGTATATATGTATATATGTATATATGTATATATGTATATATGTATATATGTATATATGTATATATGTATATATGTATATATATATATATATATGTATATATATATATATATGTATATATGTATATATATATATATATGTATATATATATATATATATATATATATATATATATATATATATATATATATATATATATATATATATATATATATATATATATATATATATATATATATATATATATAGGCAATATTTGGCATTTCACTCGATCAAACTACATGTTGAAAGGATTTATGGTTAAGGAAAATTTCGAGTGTTGGACTACATACATTTTAAGACCAAACCGGGTATATAATATATATATATATATATATATATATAATAATTAATATGAGAGAGAATTTAAATATAGTCAAATACGTATATGGAAAAGTGACTGCCCCAACCGGGAATCGAACCCTGGTCTCCGAATCAACATTTCGGCGCTCTGACCTTTGAGCTAATGAGACACGGTCAGAACAGTCAGTGATTTCTCCATATACGTATTAATTCGCCGCTTTCACTTAAACACCAACATGCAGAAATCGCATCTAACCATAGCGTGGTGCAAGGCCTCTCGAGCGCACTTCCCAAAGTAGCGAAGCGATACACGACTTCTTGTATACAGAGGGCTTTAAGAATAATAATTAATATGAGAGAGGATTTAAATATAGTCAAATACGTATATCGAAAAAGTGACTGCCCCAACCGGGAATCGAACCCTGGTCTCCGAATCAACATTTCGGCGCTCTGACCTTTGAGCTAATGAGACACGGTCAGAACAGTCAGTGATTTCTCCATATACGTATTAATTCGCCGCTTTCACTTAACACCAACAGGCAGACATCGCATCTAACCATGGCGTGGTGCAAGGCCTCTCGAGCGCACTTCCCAAAGTAGCGAAGCGATACACGACTTCTTGTATACAGAGGGCTTTAAGAATAATAATTAATGTTAATTATTATTCTTAAAGCCCTCTGTATACAAGAAGTCGTGTATCGCTTCGCTATACTAGTTGGGAAGTGCCCTCGAGAGGCCTTGCACCACGCTATGGTTAGATGCGATGTCTGCCTGTGGGTGTTTATAAGTGAAAGCGGCGAATTAATACGTATATGGAGAAATCACTGACTGTTCTGACCGTGTCTCATTAGCTCAAAGTTCAGAGCGCCGAAACGTTGATTCGGAGACCAGGGTTCGATTCCCGGTTTGGGCAGTCACTTTTTCCATATACGTATTTGACTACATTTAAAACCTCTCTCATGTTAATTAATATATATATATAACTCCAATTTATATTAACTAGATAAATTGGGATTAATGAGAAGCAACATCTAAAATACTATCATGCCACAGCTGCACATCCTAATTACATGCCTAGCATCGCTCAACAGTTCACTAAAAGCGCACGCCCTAGTTATCTAACAAGATATAATCAACTGGGCATTCCAAACCAAGCGCAAAAATGCATGGCAAAAACAGGCTAGCTCATTCTGATTTTGACTACATTCGTCAAAGCATCACTCGAATTTTATCCCACCCACCGCGCCCTTTAAAAATCTAAATCAATATGTAAATAAGTAAATAAAAAATGAGAGAAAAAGCTATAGCTTGGAACAGTATTGAATTTAAATAACTGAATATTGTAGCATAGCTAAATGTTTCACTAAATATTGATAATCATGTAATAAGCAAAGAATATATTTAAAAAATTAGGATTTTTAGAATCAAATAAAGTAATCGGGACGGAAAGTGGTGTCCCCTCGGCCACACTTCGCCCACGGTGAAGCACACACTCTGGCAAAGGAGAGCAAGGCCCATAACGGTGAGGGCCCTTACCTTCACCCTGATCTTCGCTTCTCTCAGTAACTTCACCACGGGGAAGCCCGGCTGGGACATGACAGCAAGGTGCATAACAGCGAGGGCCCTTATTATCATATATATATATATATATATATATATATATATATATATATATATATATATATATATATATATATATATATATATATATATATATATATATATATATATATATATATATATATATATATATATATATATATATATATATATATATATATATATATATATCAGCAAGGAACACTTCTTTTAAAAACTTTATTGACGTTTCGGGCTCAGCCCCTCCTCAGAATACTAAAAAGATGTGCCAACCAGAGCACTAATATACAAAATCTAAATAATTAATATTAATAACTTAAATGAATTACATTAAAAAATCACGAAGATTAAGTCCTTTGGGAATAAAACTATTGAGTTTGTAAGTCCAGAATGCTTATCTATTTGTTGGATTATGGATATCTGTTTTATCAATAATGTTGACAGATAAATCATCGAGACCCTCGTGGCCTTCTTCAAAAAAATGGGCGTACAAATGTTCTCCTGGTATATTGCGCTGCCCCCCTCCGTAACGACTCAAACTACTCTTATGATTATTGAATATTTTACGGAAAGAGGTGATGGTACTACCTATATAAAATTTATTACATTTTTTACAGCTTAATTGGTAAATAATACCAGAAGAATCGCAATCAAATTGGTAATTTATAAAATATATATGTTTAAAATCAGAGTCCCGAAAAATATGCGAACCCGACACAAATCGACATATTTTACATCTCGGTTTACCGCATGGATGCATACCTTTCGAGCCCGATTGTTGATCAAACTTAAGAAGTTTGGCCCGAACTAAATGATCTTTTAAATTTTTGGGTCTACGAAAAGAGATAAACGGCGCTAATGGAAATACTTGTTTGGAAGTGGCTGTACAAGCCAATATGGGATAAAGTTCATTAATGACACGGCGAACTCCAGAAAGAGAGGGATGAAAATCCAAAATTAAGGGCCTAGTAGAGCGGTAATTATTAACAGATGGTTTTCTCTTAAGAGCATCAGAGCGATAAATACGTCCGGCTCTGGCAATTTGCGAATTTAAAAATTCATTATCATAGCCCTTCTTCTTAAAATAGGTTTTCATCTCCCTCGATCTGGATTGATAATCAGTGTCCTTACTGCAAATACGTCTAGTACGTAAAGCTTGGCTATAAGGTATAGCCCGCTTAACATAATTTGGATGACAAGATTTCCTGTCAAGGTACTGATGGGTATCTGTCGGCTTACAATATAGATCGGTCGTAATAGATCCTGCCGACAGAGAGACACTAGTATACATCCAAATATGGCAGAGTATTAGCGACACTCCACGAAAATTTAATAGTTTGGTGAAAATAATTTATGGCAGTAAAAAATTCATCAAGAAGAGTTCTGCCATGTGTCCAAATGATAAACACATCATCTAAAAATCGCCACCAAAGCCATGGTTTAAAAGTAACAGATTGAATAAAATTATTTTCCAGTTCTGCCATAAAAATATTGGCATAGGCTGGCGCAAATTTGGTGCCCATGGCCGTTCCTAACTTTTGGTGAAATATCTTATCATCGAAAATAAAATAATTATTCTCCAATACTATACGTGCCAAATCTACTAGCTCAGATGTGGGAATAATAAAATTATTCCTTCTATCCAGAGCTTTGGTGAGTGCTTCTAATCCCTCCGAGTGAGGTATATGCGAATAAAGACCAACCACGTCAATAGTGACTAATAATGCTTGCTCAGGAATATCCTTGACCCCTTCTAACTTATTAAGAAAGTCAGTAGTGTCTTGAATATACAAATGTATTTCCTTTACAAAGGTTGTAAATGAGAATCTGAAAACTCAGAGATCTTCTCAGTCGGCATGCCACAATTGGACACTATGGGCCGTCCAGGTGGCTTAACAATGCTTTTATGAATTTTGGGAAGCAGATAAAATTTACCTAAATTAGCTTTACAATCGTTAAGATATTCAAAACACTTAGAGTCGATATCACTAAACCTCAACCAGTCTTTGAGTTTATCACAAATGAGCTCGGGAGATAACCTCACAGCTAGGATCAGATTCAATGCTCTCATAAACAGCCAAATCGCTAAGTTGTCTATATGCCTCAGCTTTATAATCAACGATATCCAAAACTGCAACGGCAGAACCTTTGTCTGCTTGCTTGATGACTATATCCTTGTAGTTCTTAAGGTTTTTGAGAGCTAATGTATCCGAACCACTCAAATTACTGTAGCTTCGGCCAACCTCATTTGCCATAGAAAGAAGTCTAACTTTCAGCTGTGATAAAAATAAATCAATTGCTGGCTCCAAAACTGGAGGATTCCAGGTAGACTTTTTGATTTATCATGAAAAAAGAATTTACATTTTATATATATATATATATATATATATATATATATATATATATATATATATATATAATATATATATATATATATTATATATATATATATATATATATATATATATATATATATATATATATATATATATATATATATATATATATATATATATATATATATATATATGTATGTATGTATGTATGTATGTATGTATGTATGTATGTATATATATATATATATATATATATATATATATATATATATATATAATATATATATATATATATATATATATATATATATATATATATATATATTTTCGCTTACCTCAAAACTGGTCTGCTACAACTTGTTTCATCTGTAAAAGAATCTTCAGGCAGTGACAATATCGAAAGGGAATGACCGCTTATTTATAGGCTTTCTGCCGGAAAGTGGGGGCGTATGTGGGGACAAAGCATTAGGTCATGGCTTTGTTTGCGTTGATTACGCGAAATTAATTACGATGACGACACTGTGAAATTATTTCCGCTCTTTTGTTGAGTAAACTATTCTTATTTTTTTCTTTTTAAAATACAAAATTTTTCTTCTAAACATAAATTGCATCGTTTTGATCCTCCTGTGTACGAAATAGAATGTTTTAGAATTTGCCAATTAATACTGAAATCTTTATTGTTTTCTTTCAATGTCCAAATATATTTCGAAAATTCGGTGTCATTTTCATGCTTTTTATGTTGAAAAGATTTAGTGTGGTTGGCCAATCGCTCTTTGAATGTGGTTGCATTCATACCAATGTAGTGTTTTATTTCGTTTGTGATGTTTACTGTCACTGTTGCTTTGTATACTATGTCTCTAGTCATGCATTGTTCTTGAAGCGGGCAAATGGTGTTCTTTCTACAACTGCAATTAGTAGCGTCCCTATCCTGCGGTTTGATGTTCCTAGCTATGCGTGCATTGTGCTTAGTGATTATTGACTTAACATTGTTCATGCAGCTGTAACTTACTTTAACTGTATTTCTGTTAAAAATCTTATGGAGCTTGTGGTGCGGAGGGAAATGTTTGTCAATTAGGCTAAGGAAATTACGTCCTATGTTAGTGCTGACACTCTTGCTAAATGGTGGGTTGAACCAAATGATATTGCGTTGCCAATTCCTACGTGGCCGTTGCGGTGTATCATGAGTGTAGCTAAGTTCATGATTAAAGTTGCTGTGCCTAAGCGCGTTCTGATATAAGGGTGCAGATTCCTGAAAAGTTTGCTCATCTGACGAAAGGAGTTTAATGCGTTTGTTAATTGATGCAGGTAGTTGCCTTGTTATGCTTGGTGGATGGTTAGAGTGCATATTTATGTATAGCGGATCGTCATTGGGCTTCCTATAGGGCCTATAGTTTCCATTGTTAAGGTCGAAAGTTACATCTAAAAAGTTTTACTATACGTAAATTTGATTCGGGCGGTGATTTTTAGGTCAAATTGCTCGAAAATTTTGTGGAGATCTTTTCTTGTTTTGTCTGCTAAACGTGCTGATTTACTTTTTATGATAGCCAAACCGTCATCTCTATATAGGCCGATGCTTTCTTTGCCAAAATTTCTTACTTAGGTGGTTTAAAATGAAAAGGCCTACGAGCTCACAAATTTCCGCGCCGTCGAAACTGCCCATGGTAACGTCGAACAAATTCTTGCTATCTTTTTTTATCCATGAAATTCCGCTATTGAAAAGGAGAGATTTTTCTAGCGTGTTTTATTATTGAAATGTTGTTTTGAGGTATAGTAGCCAAATTTGAAGCCCAGGACAGAGCTTGGTCCAATAGTTTTTTCAGAAATAGATGGATAGAAATCGACAATGTCAAATGAAATGAAACTGTGTCTGTCCTTATCTTTTATATTGCCAAACCACTCAATAACTTGTTTTGTATTTCTCCATTGATTTAAATTCAGTTTTTGTCTCAAATTAGAATTAATTTTGTCCAAAATAGCTTTGCTTAGTTTTCCGGATTCGCTTTTGTCGGGGTTAATTAATCGACATTTTGGGTTGTTTTCGAAATTTTCTTTGTGGTCTTTTAAAAGATATAAATGCTTCGCGTTTTTTTCATTTTTTCAATTCTGTCGCCGATTCCTAAATTGTTCGAAATGTCTTTTAGTTCTGAGTCAATTTCATCTATAGAGTCCTCGGATCCATGCTTATATGTTTTTGTGATGTTGTCATGTAAGAGATTGTTGTATATGTCGGGCGGGGTTTCATAAATATTCCGAGTTTTGTCTGCAAAAATGAAAATGTTGGGAGACGTATTAATTTTTCTTTAAATCGTTAGCCAAAGATTTCTGAAATTGGTTCCTATATGGCCGGAATTGTACATTCTCGATTAGTTTTATAAGTTCGTCTTCGAAGGGTTTCATATCTAAAATCGAAGGAGGTGTTTTGTTGGACGCAAGGCCGAAATGGTTCTTTTGGTTCTCACCATTTATGTCTCTCTGTAGGTATCTCACGAGTTCTCACTCAATATATATATATATATATATATATATATATATATATATATATATATATATATATATATATATATATATATATATATATATATATATATATATATATATATTATATATATATAATATATATATATATATATATATATATATATATATATATATATATTATATAATATATATATATATATATATATATATATATATATATATATATATATATATATATATATATATATATATATATATATATATATATATATATATATATATATATATATATATATATATATATATATTTATATATATATATATATATATATATATATATATATATATATATATATATATACAGTACCAACCAGAAGTAACCTAACGAAAACCGCGGTTGATCCTCGGTCGATCCTCGGTTGATCCTCGGTTCAACCGCTGGTCGACCAGTGTCATCGGGCGAACCTTGGATCGTCCGCGGGTGAACCTAGGACGACCCTCGGGTGAACCTAGGTGTAACCCATAGATATAGGAGACCTAGATTGCTGACTGTAATATAATTTATAGCGCACGCGCGCGCCAACATGAGTAATCCAAGATGGCGGCTCAACCGGTCAAAAATCATAGACAGTGCATAGGAAAAACGATGTTTTTCACATTTTACATCCGTCCACTGTTTCCGATCCCGTTCGACCACCTTGTTTTGGGAAGAACTACCTGTTGTGAAGGTCTTGGAAGAAAATCGTACAATTTGAGTGGAATTAACAACAAAATAATCGATCGTTAAATGTTGCCGAAACAGTCACTTGGTCGGTTCAAGACGTTCGAGCCTCCCAACCCCTTAACTAAGTCAGTTTCTTGAGTCAGTCGTTGCCAAAAAGAATACGTTTTGTCAGCTTTGGCCTCTTGGATGAATTTCCTTCGCGGACAACTCGGTCGGAATAAACTTTTCCGAAACGATGGCTGAATATTTTGATGTACAAATCAATTATTTTGTTGATGATGATGGTAATATGGTCTTCACGAAATTGCTGGTCGAGTAGATGACTTTCGCGGGAGTGCTGCTCCAAGCATTCGAAATAACTGGCTTTCACTTCTTGCAGGACATCAGATTTCAAGCTTGATAGCGCCTTCTTGTTTAAAGATGCCCAATCACCATGCAATGGACGAACCTGTCGGTCGGTAGCTTTGACCACTTTAACGACTGATTGAGATCTGAGATGGTGTTATCAATAGCTCTTGAAGGTGATTAAGGTTGGTGATTCACATTGGGAATTTGAACTATAACAATGATCAGGTAAGGCTGACTGGTTGTTGTCAACTGCTACCAAAGCAATTGCACATTCTGGACATTTGATACAGACTGTAATCTTCTTTACAATGTATCCTGCAATATAAGACAGGGCATCATCTCTCCAGATTGTGGAACAGTTTAAGGAATTGATAATGTTAATGTCATCATGGCCCATTTCTTGATCCACTATTTAAATAAAATTTAAGTAACATATAAGAAAATAAGAGTATAAAGTCAGGTATTCAGATCCTGGGAATATAGTGGTACCCATGATGTGTGGTTGATGATGGTGGGCCGAAATGGAGTGAGGTCAACATTTAAACTTTGCTGCTGGTGGAATATGGACTATGCAGATGAACATGGAATGGAATGAATATGAGACTAAATGAATTGTTTCCACCCGAGTCTGGGGTTTAAGTTTATTGCTGCATGTATGGGGTTGGAATAAAAATTGAATGAAATGAAATAACTTTGTTACAATTATTATTATTATATCTGATCGATTTAATTTGGTCTGACGATGTGGAAACTACTGGGTGGTGGTAGTTTGGATGAATAGGATTTGTCTGTGTGAAACCATGGAACTACCAGAGAAAAAGACAAAAAGGTAAGGAAAGGAAAAACGAGGAAGTGGCTGGCATTTTTTATTGTAAAATGGAAAAAATACTAAAATATCGAAATAAAAATAGAAAACAGTGTGGAAGGGAAAATAAAAGAAGTCAGGTATTTGGATTTGTAGACCAGTGACCAGTCTAACTGTGTTGAATACCTGGGCTGACGGTGTGACATTTCTGATAAAAGCGAAATTGAATGGTGTGTTTGAGTGAATAAAAGAGGTGAAAGAAAGAAAGGGCGGGTGCAAAAACTGGATGATAGGGAAAAATAGGAAATTATACTTACGAATTCAGTTAAGAAACAGGTTTTAGGGCTTGTACAACTATTTCCAAGTATTATCGCGTATAGATCGTGATGCAGAAAGACTATATAAACGTTGTTATGGAAACGTGTGGTGGTCAGTGGTTGTATGGGGTGGTTTAGGACCGTGATGGATAATTGGTTGCAGGTGTCTTAAATGGTGAGATCTGTCATGAAGTATTTCATGCGTGATCATTCTAAATGTGTTTGTGGATGAATGGTATTCGATTTGGTTGAATTGCAATTTGTGGATTTATAACGGATGGAAGCCCATGTGGGGAATAATGAGGCTGAGTGGCTATGTGGACGACGTATAATTCGAGGAGAGACGGAACCAATGCTCTGATGGATGACCGATGTTTCTAGAAGGTTTCCAGTAAGTTACATACAGTTTCACTAACAGTTTAGTTAAAATGTTGGAATATATTTACAAAATATATTGCAGGAATTTTGGAGATCAAATTACAGCAAGTTGTGTTATCGTACTGTACAAGGGAAAGTATAATTTAGCTAATGATTTGTGCACAGTGATAAATTGTGGTTGGGGTTAATTTGTGAAAATTGATTGCCGAAAGGGGTTGTTATATTCATATTGTAGTGGAATTTACAGTGTATATGCTTGGTTTGAGAATCAGACAGCTTTAATATGTTCAGACATCTGTTGGCAAAAATCTCAGGTGGTGATTTGATTGCCATTGAGGCGAAATATCACATGAAGTGCTTGACAAACTTGCGAAACAACCACAGGGCCTTAAAAATAAGAAACAAAAGTGCAGAGTTCTTGGAAGCTGAAGAGGATGATAATCTTAACGAATCAAGGGCAATTATTGAGTTGGGAGACTTCATCGAGAATTCTGTTGAAAACGGAACGCTGTTCTTTGTACTTTCAGAGCTGCATCTCTTCTTTTATCTTTGCAGCTTTGGCCAAAATGGCAATATCATCTGATAAGTCTCGCTCTTTTATAGCTTCTTTTAGGATATTCTTTAATCCATCATTGAAGATCAACACAGTTTTTCTTCCATTGTTTTGTTCTTGTGCTTCTTGGAAGTGGTTCAATATCTGATTCTTAAGCCTAAATCGATTGACTGACTTTGCGACTCCAAGATCCTTTAAGCGATTTTCATACAATGTGTATGTTCTCTCATGAAGGCTTTACATTCTCCGGCGCTTTTCCTCTTGAGTGCCAGGAACATTCTGTACCAGAAGCGCTGATCAAGTCTAGATTGGTCTTATGCCAAATTCTCGCTCAACCCAGACAATGGTGAATCGTAATGCCGTAACCCTTGGGATTAACATTGATACATTGGACCTTGGCAGATGTGGACCATTTAAACTCTTTAATTCCTCCTCATTGTCAGCAATTACGATCTCTGATCACAAGAAAGGGCTTTCTTTTTTAAACGCTCATTTCTAAACATTAGAGGATATCGTTACCAATAAATATTTGTGCCAAGGATAACTTTTTGCCAGACATTAAATGCGGATTTAAATATTATCCATTTTGGGTATTTGATATTTTATCAAAACTTTGGTGCAACATATGTGCCCCCCCTTAACATTGATACATACAGCAAACAGAGCTCGGAACTAGAAGAGCTTTCAAGCTGCATCCTGGAAAGATGTCTTGTGCTTTATGAACTGCATCTAGGAGAGGTGTTGAAGCCTTACAATGACGTATACCAGCTTCGCAAAGCATCTTGGGTATTCCCACTATCTTAGAAACTTATTACAATAAGCAATTAAAGCTGCTCAACCTATTTTGCTTCAATACTGGTAGTTTTGGTGTGGTCTGGTAGTCAATAGGTACTGGGATCATTTTTTCAATATCTGGCTTGGTAACCAGGCAATCCCGATTTTGACTGTTTTACAGTTTTTATCCGTACAAGCGATGGAAAAAAGATTTTCATAGGCACCGGTCCTAAAGTTGTTTGGTATACCCTAAGGAAGCTGTATGCCAAATTTGGTGCTTTTGTCCACTCTGTATAGATCCTATCAATATTTTGCACTTAGCCACCTGATTTCTTTATTTTAGCCACCTTGATTTCTTAGCCACCTTGATTTCTTTAGCCTCTTTTTTGTCTTTAGGCTTAGCGGTTAATTTTGGCCGTTTCGAAACGGGATTGTTTTCTTTGTCGGCTTCATAATCCACGTCTTCCAACTGTTGCTGCGCTTTCATAAAATCTCTTTCATACTCGCTTAATACGGTCGGATCGTCTTAATAAAAGTTAAAAAAGTAAGACCTCATTAACATCATATGACATATGCCACGTTGGTGCGAAAATAATTCATAAAACAAAACCTTAAATCTTAATGTTATCAGCCCCTTACTTACCATGAAGTTTGAGAACTAGCGCTTTGTAGTCGACGTTTTCGTAGTCAACAACAACAACCGCTCGGTTAGCTGGAAAATACGGAGTCGGAGTGCCGGAGTACGGAGTGTGGAAAACACGGAGTGTGGAAAACACGGAGTATGGAAAACACGGAGTATGGAAAACACGGAGTATGACGTTTGTTGTCAGCCTGGAGTATGGAAAATAAGGAGTCAGCTCTGTACTGGTCTGGTCTTTGGATGCCAAGAGCTTCTTCCGCAGCATTCAACGCGTGTAAATACCGTTCGTATGCCGTTCGGTAAGCGTTCGAACGGTCGAACGGTTTGATAAACCGTTTCAAATTATATAACAAACCTTTCGAATGGCTATTAATAAACTGGAACCTGTCGAACTGATTCAAAGCGTTTAAATGCCTGGTCCAAAGAGTTTAAACCCTTTGTTTTTAACGTTCGAAATAATCGAACACTACTCACTGACAGTCTGGACGCCGACCGTTCGGAACGCTTGCAGTTTGCTTTCCTGTACTGGTTTCCGGTACTTTTAATAAATGAGTTTCAAACGCTATTGCATAATAATATGCGTTGTTCTCTTTATTCTTTTGCGCTCTTCGTTTTGGTAAATTATTTTGGTCATACATATACATTGTTATTGAATGAATCGAGAGAAAAATGGTTCCTTTTCAATGTGAAACGTGCGAGTACAGTTTGACACATTTGATTGATATGTTTACATTTAGCACGGTCAAAAACAAAGGGAGTTCGTATTGCGCGTTTTAGTTTTAAAGCCGTTTTTAAGCCGTTATAGTGCAAGCGTTTCGACAAAAACATTATCGATCATACACGGGGTTTCTCGATTCATTCAATAACAATGTATGTCTGACCTAAAGAATTTACCAAAATAGAGAACAACGCATATTATTATGCAATAGCGTTTGAAACTCATTTATTAAAAGTACTGGAAACCAGTCTCCGGCTTGTCGGGCAGGTTACGAACAGGAAAAATAAAAAAACATTCGACTGATCTGATATTACAGACCTTACAGCTCAATTCGAAGATTGGTAGACCGTATCTTATCAAAACATGTTGTTTTAAATACTTTACATTTACAAACTGCAAACTATAATATCAATAGTAATCTTCCATTGTAAACATTAAAAGAGATCGTGGGAAAGTCAAGTCACTGCCTAAACGAGATCGTGGGAAAGTCATTCTTAGAACAGGGGGAGTTGGTCATCATTTCGAATAATAACTTTTTCTCATATATCCTCATAACATTTTTTTGAAATAATAAAATTCGAAATAATTCTAAATATAAAATTGAGAGTATTTACTGACTCATCAAAGTAGAATGAGTAGAGTCGGCTGACTAGCGTCCGTACGTTTTAGTCGGGCGTTTGATAACCCAGATGAGATAACCCAAAGTCGTTTTATTCGGCGGTTAATATTAACAATAAATTAATTAAACGTTTTTGCTGTTATTTACAGCATAACGCAAAAGTTTTGAATAATATTTATTGTTTAAGGTCTGTAATATCAGATTCGAATGTTTTTTCCTAGGTAGATTTCGTACCCGCTATCTGCTACCCGCGTGGCAGGCGTTACGTTTGGGGGAGCGGGCGGAATAAACGTAACGCCTGTCAAGCAAGCTCTCTAAATGACTGAAGTTCTCGAAATCTAACGATTTGAATGGATGAATTTTGAGCAAAGCGTTCATACCGTTTAACTGCAAGCGTTCAAACGGTCTGCGTCCAGACTGTCAGTGAGTAGTGTTCGATTATTTCGCATTTAAACGCTTTGAATCAGTTCGACAGGTTCCAGTTTAATAGCGGTTTATCAAACCGTTCGAACTCTTACCGAACGGCATACGAAGGTCACAGACTCCTTATTTTCCATACTCCACGCTGACAACATACGTCACATCGACTCCGTGTTTTCCATACTCCGTGTTTTCCACACTCCGTGTTTTCCACACTCCGTGTTTTCCACACTCCGTGTTTTCCACACTCCGTGTTTTCCACACTCCGTGTTTTCCACACTCCGTGTTTTCCATTCCACACTCCGTCTTTTCCATTCCACACTCCGTCTTTTCCACACTCCGGCACTCCGTACTCCGGCAATCCGACTCCGTGTTTCCAGCTAACCCAACCGCTCCATCTTTAAGATTGTTGTCACCACTGACAATCTTTTTTACTTTCCCGGTGCTGAGAATAGACGTGCTGCTCTCTTCCTCAAATAAAACCAACATTCGTTTCGCTGGAGCTCGCATTCTAGATCGAAGACTCATTTTCGTTGAAGATACAGTAAAGTTGAGATGGACCGTAAAGGCTAAGCGTAAATCGCGACGTGAAAGAGAACACTTCTGGAACCACAGTTGCCAAAGAATGAGACAAACATGGAGCGCGACTTTGTTTTTAAGGGCAGTGTATCAAAAGTCATACTCTAAAAATAGCACGCGACAAACATGCAATTTCCACCACAGCGTTGCCACATCTCATGCACGACTCGTTCCCTTTGTTTTTGTCTGAATATGTGAAGCCTCTGCCGCAGATAAAATATATTACTAGATGGTGATATAAACGCCGTGACTCCATGCGAGGGTCCATTCATGCGAAGCATTCCAAGCTCTGTTTCAGAATCATCCTCAGAGAAACATGAAGAGAATTTTTTTGATTTATTATATAAATATATTCATGAAATTTTCTAATTGCCACAAACGACAAAAAAAGAACACTTGCCTGCTTCGCCACTGGCACTGTTGACACTTGGCCTAGTGCCACTATTGACATGCACTTGGCCTGCTTTGCCACTCAAAGTGCTTCAGTTTTGTTTCAAGCGTACCGCGCGCTTGGATTGCTCAATATAATTTACAGGTAAAAGTGATAAAGTGAGAGTGCAGAACTGGTTAACCATTAAATGGCGACGATCTTATTGCAGACTTCTAGGCTCTAGCAGTTCTAGAGCAGTTTAGCCCGACAAAATAAATCGGATGATTTAGATGATAAATCGGATGATAAATCATTGATTTGTTTACTTGTCCAGTCACTCATGCAACTCCCTCATGATTTTATAGTAAATATTACATGGCGGTTAAAACAGAAATTGACAATACACATGTCAAAAGCTCTGGCTTAACTGGTTTTCACGTTATTTTATAGTTCACTGAAGAGCAATCAGCATGTCATAATACATGTCGGAACAAGCATGTCGGATAGCAATGCCAATATTTGGAGTTTTGAAAATGTCAATCAGACCGATCACCGCTAAAGTGAATATTACTCCTTTTGAAAGTTTTTGCCCTGAGTGCGGGAACATTTGTGAACTCATAAATGAAGTCAAAATGCGTTTAGGCCCGTTTCAAACGTCGAATTTATCAATACTTTGCATTTAATATATTTATATGCACGCGACCGCAATATTATTTACTCGGTCCGATAATCGATCAAAGTGCGATTTAATTCCAAACGTTCGAATTTATCATGTTCGAACATGGTGAGTTCTAGCGATAAGTTCGACGTTTAAAACGGGCCTGAGTAACATACGACAGCAAAACATGCCGTTGGGTCAATAAACGGCTTGAAACACACAGTGCATCGTGTCAAGATGCCCGTTAAATTTTCTTCTCCTAAAATGCTTTCACGCAATAATAGTTATTTGGTAGACTGTTTCGGGAGATATTATTGTTAACATATAAATATTTGATAAATTCCAACATAAGCTTTGTTTATACCCTTGTCAGGAGTTCAACCACGAAATCGTTATAGCTACATATTGTATGTAAAATACAGAGACTATTAAATAAGAATGACTTCAAAACTACTCCAGTGATTACTAGTTAATAATTTCCTTTATTTTGATCTTGCTTGTTGCTACGGCAAGTTAATTGACGTCCGCGTCATGTCTTTCCCGGCTTTTGGTCGGAGGAACTCGGAACCCGAAGCGTTTAGTCGACCGTTGCGGTTAGATATGTAGACCGCAACCTAACCGCTCCGCAACCTAACCGCTACCTAACCGCTACCTCACCGCAACCTCGCCGCAACCTAACCGCTACATCGCAGTGTTAGGTTACTTCTGACTGGTACTGTATATATATATATATATATATATATATATATATATATATATATATATATATATATATATATATATATATATATATATATATATATATATATATATATATATATATATATATATATATATATATACGAACACACACTCACACACACACACACACACACACACATATATATATATATATATATATATATATATATATATATATATATATATATATATATATATATATATATATATATATATATATTATATATATATATATTATATATATATATATATATATATATTATATATATATATATATATATATATATATATATATATATATATATATATATATATATATATATATATATATAAATATATATTACCTGCAATATATTCAGAATCGTTCGCATTAACACCACTATATATACAGAACTCGTTATTAGGCTCTCTGGAACGGCCTCCGTAGCTCAGCGGTCAGAGAACTGCACTAGCATAGCAGGATCGCGAGTTCAATTCCAGCCGGAATTAGGCCTTGAAGTTGCATTTTTCGTAACTGGTCCCGGGTTGGTCTTAAAATGTATATATATTCCAACACTCGAAATTTTCCTTCACCGTAAATGCTTGGAACACATAGTTTGATCTAGTGAAATACCAAATATTACCCGATATATATATATATATACATGCAAAGTGCTCGATACCGAAATCGGCAGAGCGAGTTATAACAGTTTAATTCAACAGATGATTCAGTTATACAGCTTATAGTCCTCTTTCATTATGGATCCCAAATTAAATATTATTTTATATTCATTTAAATTAGCCTTTCTGACATGACTTCGTTCGTGTTTCTGTGATTCCAAATAATCTTTGCTTTCTACCGAGATCGGAAAGGCTAATTTGCATGAATATAAAACAATATTTAGACAGCACGCCATAATGAAAGATGTCTATTATCTATGTTCTAGTAAAATAACTGAGCACTACCCTATAAAAGCTTAAAAGGACAAACTTTGGGCTTATTTTTGCGCACACGTATTTCTAGTATAATTATTAAAGATAATTATATATATAATAGATTTATGTTTGGATTAGTAATTGTATTAAACATTCGGCTGATTTCTTTTTCAACAAAGGAGAACAAGCGGGTTAATTGACTGCTGTAATGCATACAGAATGACTTCTGGAAAACTGCAGGAATGCAATGGTAAACGTGGACCATTTACAGAATGTGGTAAGCTATTTTCAAATAAATATATCTTCCCAAATAAAGCAAATAGACTAGGGCAAATTCCCTATTACGATTTTTCTTCCTTGTACGTGTATAAAGACTTATCTATAGAAAAACTCATCGTCATTAAGCACCTCGTCATTTGAAGAATCAAGTAAAGCATGTTTGTCAATACTCTTTTTTTACCTAAACTTATTTTCAATTCACACATTGAAACATAGAGGAACGCGCCCTCACAACTTACAGAAAATATTACCTTTTCAGTGTTTTCTATACGTTGACAACGCCATTACAGCGCTACATCAAGACGACGTCGACGATTTTAACGAATACATTAGCGAATAGAACTGTGATATACAATTTACCAAATAAATTGAGGAAAATGGACATTACTTGACTGTTTGGTGACACGTGCAATATTAACAAACTAAGGATTAGTGTTTACAGAAAATCAACACACACTATTAGTCTACTGGATGACTCCTACAACCCAACGGTAGATAAAGCAACACCCACAAAGAATTAAAGAATACAAGCACAACATATTTGCGATCTACTCGAAAATCTACGCAACGAAAACGAATATATTCGGTTAGTGTTTCGCAAAAACAACTACAATACTAACTTTATTGAACGGAACAATCACAATAACAATTCGATCAACGTGACAGCAACAATATTAAAATACATCAGCATCTATTGCACGTATTTTTCAACCTTACCACATACCTGTAACTCATGCATAAACATCTGACCACTTTGCGACATGTACTTAGTAACGTAAAAGATAAAGAACAGACTCCCGAAAGCAGGGTGCAATTTACAAGTTCGAATGCGCCGAACGCCAGGATACTCATATTGCTGAGGCCGGTAGAAACCAAAAACTCAGCTTAGGTGAACACAAATAAGCTACTAGAAATGGGGACAGGACTAATCATATTGATGAACACCACGTACAGACGAAACACGACATTGACCTGTAGAAGCATTGACCTGGAAGCTGTATGTATCACCTTCAGTACCAACTACCAACAGCGACTTGCACCAACTTGGAACATAAACCATTTCTCAGATCACAATAATTACAGACACCTTACAAAATACTTCTTCAGACGCACGAACGACGCTCATCGTTTGATGCAACACCAAGTAAAATATTGCATTGATGCATACACTGTAAATTTCTGGATTTGTAAATTTCAGCTTGTACATAGAATTACTGTATATTAATGGCATTATAAAATCAATTCAATTCAACTTACACTAATTATGACACAAACGAACGATGACGTAATGAACCAGACTTATAAATATAGGAAACCCTGACAAATACGTCTTATTACTTGACTATGAAGATGACCGCCGCTGAGGCCATCGAAACGTCAGTCACCAGCATATGTCTTTCTCAAGACTACAACAACCTGGGCGATCAACTTCACACATCTAATGATACTCCTTGGATAAAACCACTTACTTTATCTTCCAGAGAAGTGTTTATGAAACGAAAATTGAGATGACATTTTTATTGATTTATTTGAAAGAGCTCCTCAAACGATAAAGAATGGCGTTTGTGGTTCTTCCATACCTTATCTCGTTCTTGAGTTGTTCAAGATTGTGTAATATGACCTATGACGTCACTAGTTGTACCCGCCACTACGACGAATCAGAAAATGAAGCATATCTTCAAAACTATTGAACAAAATTCCTTGAAACTTTCCACAAGTATACAGGTCACTAAACTGAATAACCCACGTAAACTTTATCGTTGCCATGGTAACAGATTAGTTCCCAGACTCCTTTATTCCTCTCAAACTTGTTTATATTCTGCCTTTTCTAAACCAATATTTATAACCGTTGATCAGTGAGAGATATTTTCAATAGTATTGCCAACAAAAAAGAGCAACTTCGAGGCAAAATCTGTTCAGCGCATAGTGGAAAATAGAATTTTTTTGCTGTAGGATGAAAGGTCTGGGAACTAATATATATTGCTATGGTAATGTAAAGTTGACGTGGGGATATTCAATTTAGTGACCTATATACTTGTGCAAAGTTTCAAGAAATTTTGTTCAATAGTTTTGTAGATATGCTTCATTTTCTGATTCATCATAATGAGGGGTATAATAATGAATCGTAATGAATGGGTACAACTAGTGACGTCATAGGTCATATTACACAATCTTGAATAACTCGAGAACGAGATAAGATATTAAAGAACTACAAACGCCATTATTTATCGTTTGAGGAGTTCTCTCAAATAAATCAATAAAAAGTCACCTCCATTTTCGTTTCATAAACACTTTAATAAGCAATCACTAATAAAACTTTTGTTGCAATTTGGTGGTTACGTGATTCACTGGATTACACAACAAAACAGCCTAATTTGATGCACATTTTGATCTGGTTGATCATGTTAACTGGAAAGATTGTAAACTTTAAGATAAATGCAAAATTTTAGTGAAATATTTCCCCTCGTTTTATTATTTCTATTACATTTTTTGTTCATCAAAAGTGATTCCTATATCTTTTAGCTTAGCATGACAAACGTGAATACGGTTTGCATCAAATTAGGCCGTTTGTGTGGCCGGTGTTTTTCACCTCGCAAGCGAGGGTGATAATCTTGCTGGGGCATTTCTCACAAAAGGTTTATATATATATATATATATATATATATATATATATATATATATATATATAAGTCTAACAGTAGGAACATTTAAAAATCTTTATTTCATTAACGTTTCGGGGCGCAGCCCCTTCTTCAGAACGCTCACATAAACATGTGCGAGCCAGAACTTTTATACATAAAAACTAATGAGTATTCAAAATATATACATAAATTAAATAAAATCGCGTAAATTAAGTCCATTGGGAATAAAAGTATTCAATTTGTAAATCCAAAATGCTTCTCGATCTGTTGGATTACTGACATCTGTCCTATCTATAATATTGACAGATACATCAGAAAGACCCTGATGGCCATCCGTAAAAAAGTGAGCGTACAAATGTTCTGCTGGTATAATCTCGTTGACCCTTACCATACCGATTGAGACTACTTTTGTGGTTGTTAAATCTCTTGCGAAATGAAGTAATAGTGCTTCCTACATATAACTTAGTGCACTTCTTACATGTCAAGAGATAAACAACCCCAGAAGAGTCACAATCGAAATTATAATTTATATAGAAAGTATTCTTACAGTCTGAATCGTGAAAGGTGTCAGAGCCCGAGACAAATTTACAAATCTGACACCTGGATTTACCACAAGGTCGCATACCTCTGGGTCCCAAGGTTTGATCAGACTTGGGAAGCCTGGCCCGAACCAAGACATCCTTAAGGTTTTTAGGTCTGCGAAAAGAAACAAAAGGCGCAGACGTAAAAACCCCACGGGTATTAGAACTATTAGAAAGTATAGGGTAAAGTTCATTAATAATTTTGGAAGCTCCAGAAAGAGATGGATGAAAATCTAAAATCAGGGGCCGTCTTTTACCGATACTGGCATTACGAGCTTTAGGCAAAAGAGCCTCTGTACGAGGAATACGTCTGGCCCTAGCTATTTCCATCTCCAAAGATTTATTATCATAGCCCTTCTTAAGAAACCAAGATTTCATCTCTCTCGATCTTTCATCGAAACATTTATCATCTTCGCATATACGCCTCATCCGTAGAGCTTGACTAAAAGGTATAGCCCGTTTAACATAACTGGGATGACACGACTTTTTATCAAGGTACTGGTGAGTGTCTGTCGGTTTACAATACAAATCTGTAGTAACTTTTCCTTCAGATAAACTCACCAATACATCTAAATAAGGTAATGACAAATCGGAAATATCCCATGTAAACTTAATTGTTTCATGAAAGGAATTAAGACGAGAAAGAAATTCTTCTAAAAGATCTCGATCATGGACCCAAATTATAAAAACATCATCTAAGAAGCGCCACCAAAGCCATGGTTTAAAATGCACTATTTCAAGAAAACGTCTTTCCAATTCCGCCATAAAAATGTTGGCATACGCCGGTGCAAATTTTGTACCCATGGCTGTACCTAGTTTCTGATGGTATATCTTTTCATCAAATTCAAAATAATTACTCTCCAAAATAATACGGGCCATATCTACCAATTCAGATGTCGGTATATCAGACTCGTCTCTCCTCTCAAGAAATTTACTGACTGCCTCCAATCCCTCCGAATGAGGTATATGCGAATACAAGCCTACAACATCGATAGTAACTAAAATGGCTTGTTCAGGAATATTCCCCACGTTCCGCAATTTACAAATAAAATCAGTAGTGTCTCTAATATACGAGGGAATATTCTTGACAAGAGGTTGCAAATGAAAATCCAAAAATTCGGACATTTTTTCTGTAGGCATACCGCAATTTGACACTATAGGCCTACCAGGAGGCTTGGTGGAATTCTTATGTATCTTAGGAAGCAAATAAAATTTACCTAAGTTGGATTTATTATCCTGGAGATACCGGAAGCAAGTATCATCAATATACTTGGCATCTCGCCAAATCTCAAGTTTACCACTGATAAGGGAAGTCACATTACAGCTTGGGTCGGATGGAATACTCTCATATACGGCAGAATCACCTAGTTGTCTATATGCTTCCTCTTTATAGTCCGAAAGATTCATAACAACAACCGCAGAACCTTTGTCTGCCTGTTTAATTACAATATCTTTATAACTCTTAAGATCACGAAGAGCAGTCCTTTCCGACGAAGTCAAATTGCTGTAATTGCGACCTCTCTCGTCTATGGAAAGAAGTCTCTTCTCCAGTTCCGAAAGGAATAAATCCAACGCTGGTTCGAAAACTGGAGGTGTCCAAGTAGACTTCGTTTTAAATTTTGATACTTGACTAGTATTAGGTTTGCCGTAAAAAAAGAATTGACATTTTAAAGATCTGCCAAATTCATTAACATCCTTCTTGAGTTGAAAACGATTAATACTACTCGGTGTCGGACAGAAATTAAGTCCTTTAGAAAGAACACTACATTCAACGGATGTAAGTACCCTATTAGATAAATTAAACACATTATGATTATTATTATACGGGGACACTACCGTATTTCTATTTTGAGCACTTACTTCAGGACTGTTCAAATTAAAGTTATGAGATGATAAATTTAGTCCTCTAGGTTCTTCTGGATTAGTTTGGTTGTATTCTTCTATATTCGCCAGGCTATGGTGGTAAGTATTCGATGTTGATTGAAGGCGCCTGTTGGTATTTTCAGCATCAACTAGTTCTCTTTGAACTCGGGCTAAGGAATCCATCGATAATCGTGGTCTTTGACTTCGAGTGTCTAGACTGAATTCAGAATGGTTTGACATCAATCGGTTCCATTTATTAAAGCGTCTGCTTCTCAGGTCATTTTTCAGGTCTTCGGATCGATTGCGAATATTTATCAGTAAATCTTCTACATATTGTTCACCATGGGTCCGTTTCAGTTCACCGAGCTGATCTTGAAGCTGCTCTTCTAGGTCTTCTTGAATACAGGACACTTCAGATTTTAGAAGGGAAACCAA